>LPNX010667139.1:49987-132945 GCA_001517045.1 Pseudotsuga menziesii
CTGTAAAAAAGGGGTAATGAAAGGTTGAATCCGAGCGATGTTAAGACATAGGGAAGACCAAGAGTCAAGTGAGTCGGATCCATGTAAAGAAAAACTCCAAAAGGATTTGGATTTTGTACACATCCTGATGTACGTGGTTTTAGTGGTCAAACTCGCATATACACATGATTAAGGGTTTAAAAGTCACGTGTATCATTTTTCACATGTTTTTATGGATGGTAAAGGAAACATCAAAGGACAGAAATTGGTCCAAGGGGTCTAAGGAGTCTGCAGAGGGACAGAGGAAGGCCATACAAAGTGTGATTCACCTGGAGTGGTAAAATCAGCTATAACAAATGCCCCCTAATGTGTGAGGTCAGAGGGGTCATACGATGGCTGAAATACATTATAATTCCATCCCAGAAGTGGAGTGATGAATAATCCCAAATGGAATACCAGCCACCCAATTAGCATAGTACAATGATACAAATCTGCACATAACTGCAAATACATATAGCAGTCTCAGATACATAAGAGTACAATGGCCATGAATAGGAATGATACAAGATATCACATAAGTGGTCATCGCCATGTACAATATACATAGATCAGAATCTCCATGATGAAGATATATAAAGGACCATGATCTCCATAATGGCTGAAGATATACAATGGATCAAGACCTCCATAATGGCTGGAAATATCTGACATATACTGGAATCAAGTCATGAGAGTTGAAATCTCATGAACACTGGCATGATCAAGGAGGTAGTATATAAGAGATGCCACCAGTCTGGAAGGTCTTCTACACAAACCGCTACGAGTACATGTCCTACTATGTGAATAAAGGTGTCGAGGTCAAACATAGTAGTCAATCGTCTGATTACCTGTCATTGATGTATACAATTAACAGATGTGAGATCACCCACCGATAATGAAAATGGGAATCAAGGTACTAGAGTGCAAACTAACAAGTGTGAATAAATGTGTTGAGGTTGAACACTTGAGAGGATCCATCGATCATGGGACATTGATGTATTCCCAAATACTGTCGATGGCGAGAGAACCTGGCACTGATGACTACAAGTCTCAAGGCATTCAAAATGACTCTAGATTCCAATCCCATAATAAATGATCTGAAGTCGATGGGATGAAATCCGCTGAAAGGAGGGCATTAAGGCATCCCCCATCATCCAAGACGAGGTACTCAACAAAGTTGTATAATGTGGAAGGACTCGATCATAAGGTGCACGAACCAGTAACTATACTGGGAATGGCCGACATGCAAAGTCAAGATAACTGAGGAATGGCTGACTCAGGTTTCAACTTCCTTCGAACAAGAGAATAATGATGTATGGTGGCTGAATAAAGGTAGCATAGACTTGATGTACAAACTAGGAAATCTCTGCGACACAGGAGGCATCGACAGAGGCTCGATAGGGATTGGAAGCCTAACCAGTCAGTGGAGATAAACTCAGATAAACGAGTACAACTCCGAAAGTCAAACTATAAACCCAACCAATGGATGTGATATATAGTGCTCTGTTCGAAGGCGACACGACTCGACAACTGCCAAAGATAACATCTTTCCTTGTCTGGATTTTTGGTTTTTTTATTTTTTTGGACTTTTTCAAATATTTAAAAAGCTTGAAAAAGAATAAAAGTGCTTTATAGTTATAGACTAGGAGGAGACGAGTGTCATAAGGGCAAAAAAACTAGTTCCAAGCAGTGGAACATACCTATGCTCAATGCAAGGATACATGTGTAGGATATCGACACTCGAGGGAAAATCCCCTCCCTGTAAAAAGGGAATCAAGCTGCAAAGGATATATAAAATTGCTTTGCATGGCTAGACATGAGACAAGCTTGGGCTATATGGCTGAAGCACAATGTCAGGGAAGCTGGCATAAAGCTCAATAAGGCAGGAAAAGCTCATGATAATGCAATTACAACTTGACATAAGGGAGTCCTGAGGGAAATAGGCCAGCAAAAGATCAAGAGGAGTATGAGGCTCTTACGAAATGTCATGGCAGTACTATACAATGGACTCCCACACCCTAAAGGATGAAATTTTAGCATGGGCACCAAATGCAAATAAGGTGCTAACTAAGGTACCCATGTAAGGTCAAGCTCTACCACTCATATCATGCCACTTCTAAAACAACAAGAAGGTTCTGTGACATAATAGAGTGGGTTTGTACCTAAGGTTATCATGAAATGGTCATAAGTTCATGTGAAATGCAAATGGTGATGAAACCTAACCTATATGCCAGTTTAGACATGATACCTAAGATTGGCACGAACGGGTCAATCCAACGGCCGAAACGGCACTGAAAAAGGCCTCCTACATCATGAGTTAGGTCAAAAATGGTCCAAAATGACTAGAAATTGTCGAAACTATAGGAAAGGGGGTAAAAATTTTCAAAAATTTGAAAAATTTCTATAAATAGTAAATAATATTATAAAACATTTGGAATTTTTACCTAATTGAGCTCAGATTTTCAACAGCGAATTCCAGAAGATCTAGCCAGCGGAATCCACTACCGTTTCTTCCATGTACTTACCCATGCTCTTCTCTTTCATTTTGATGCAATTTTTATCAAATTCCATGGTCATTTGAGGTTTCTAGGCCAAACTAAAAAGGGTGCTGTGGCCCACGCAGAAATCGAGGGTTTTTCCATGTATAGGGATGGATATACACGGAAAATGACCCCACAGTCGTGTACATACACGACTGTTTGGAAAATAGTCGCGTATGAGGCCGCACATAAGGTTTTTCAAGTAATCTAATGGGAAAACTTGCAATTTTTTGTGCAGGATGGTCCTAGAATGGTGAGGTAGAGGAGGTAGTAAGGGCCGATCTAATGGCTCAACAAGCTCTACGTGCATGTGAACTCTATAAGTTTTGGTGTCTTGGTGGCTTGAGGGTCAAATCAAAACTATTGTAGATGCTGGTGGATTACTGGGATCTAGATTCTGAGTCCTTCCAGATAGATGGGATGCCCCTCACTATAGAGGTGGAGGACATGTACTTCATTACTGGGCTTTCCCAACAGGGGAAAGTAGTGAACCTTCATTCTAGTGGTGGGCCAAGAGGTGGCCTGACTGTCGATGAGTACATTGCGGTGTACTGCTATCCAGGCATAGAGAAGGTGGGGAGTTAGGTCCCTACCAACACTATACAGGTGCTAGGCCTAAAGGCCATACTATTAACATTGGGTAGGATAGCATGCTTGGTATCACTCCACTAGGCCTCACAGGATTTGATGTTTTATGCAGTGGAGTGCATGAGATCCACGATTTAAGACTGGAGCACTACACTACTAAGAAACATGAAACATTAGCTCAATGAGTGTAAGGAGGGAAGAGTGTGGAACTTCGGGTTCAGCAGTATATTGAGCACATTTTTATTCGATCATGTTCCAGTATTGAGCCCCAGAGTTGACGTTCCTCTTCATGGGGTTCGAGATCTGGCCCAACAGCGTTGGGTAGATGCGATGTGCAGAATGGGGGGAGGTAGGGTGGCCAACCCCTATCCAGCTGATTTCTTTCCATTGTGGCAACGATAGATAGTTGCCATCGATGATTACCCCTATGCAGGGATAGATTTTTGGGGGGACTCGGACACGCCGCTACCACTAGGATCGGCATATGACGATATAGGTAACGAACCTTGACCCTCTCTTTTAATTTTTTTGTGTTTTCTGATTATATGGAATCAAAAGACATATTTTTGCGTGATAATACATAGTGACATCTACCATTTGTATGCATATGTGGGACCACGGTAGCTGGAAGGATTCCCTTGTCATAGACAGAGGGGAAGAGGAGATGATATCACGAGTGTGGATGCGGAGCGGATGCTCCAGAGAATTCATACCAATTTTGTGAGGTTGACACACAGGGTTCCCATGGCGCAAGTCGAGGATTTTCTTGAGGCTATGCAGCGCCAAGTGGTGGGTGTACCACGAGCATGGGTGCGATTATTCCGAAGGCTAGCTAGAGCCGTAGTGACCTTCCATGATCACAACCCCCCTCCTCCTCCACATGATTAGATACCTAGGAGGCTATACATTTTGTACTACCGTGTATTATATGTTGGTGGTTTGAGAGCCCCATTTTTGTATCATGACACTGTGTACTACCACATTTTGGATGTTAAAATTTTTTATGGTGATCAATTTATTTATTTACATGTGTAAAAATTGTGTTTGTGATGAATTTATTGTGTATGAAACAAATGCCAATCTAACACGTAGTTAGCATATGAGTTAGCAACTTGATTATTAATTCTTGGAATATGTATATATACTATATTGTCAAATTGCCATTCTAATAATCTCACACGTAAGAATCTTCTTAACAATGTCAGATCTCTAACATGGTACAAACCATTAAGCTGAGACACTACTAACTCTGAATCAAGACGTACCTCAAGAGAGAGAACGCCTTATGAAATGGCATCTCATAGAAGTTCAATAACGACGCTATATTCAGTAACATTGTTGGAAGATGGCCGCAAGCATACACCTTTTGAAGACAGTACCTGACCCATAGGAGTATAAATCACCCAAGCAGCAGAGGATGAGTGTTATGTGTGACGACTCGCACCATCCGCGAATCCTATGTAGGTGGAAGATTGCATTGACATCTGCCAAAAGAAATGGAAACTAATCACAAACTCGATCATGATAAGAAAAAGACCTAACTATGAAAAATTGTACAATAATATACAATAAATAGCCTTGGTTGAGAATCATGCATAGTACTTCTTGAGATAGAGTCCATTTCTAGGCTCCGCCAAGGTCGTTCCCTCATAATCCACTAACTCATAAGCACCCTTCTCTAACACACGTTTGACGACGTAAGGACCATGCCACATGGGGTTAAACTTTCCTACCCCCAAGGGTTCTTTTGGTTGATCCCACAAAAGGACCAAGTATCCCTCACTAAACCTCCTTGGACAGACAGAATTATTGTACTGGACCTTTACGCGACGTTTATTTACTTCTAGAGCCACCAAGGCATCTCGACGCTGCTCATCAAGTTGCTCAAGGTGGACCAAACGCTCCTCCAATGGTGAAGTGTCTGGTAAGAGTTCTATGGCTAGCTTCAAAGAAGGAATATCGCATTCAACTGGAAATATCGAATCCACTCCATGTACAAGTTGATATGGAGAAAAACCTGTGGTAGTCTTAACAACAGTTCTATATTCCCACAAAGCAGGATATAACATGATGTGCCAATTATTCTTGCTTTGTGCGATGGTTCATTGGAGAATGGAATTGAGTGATTTATTCACTGCTTCTACCTGTCCATTCACTTGAGGGTAGTAATAGGATCAATTCTCTTGCTTGTACCCTAACTTTGATGCCAACTCTTCCATCATATGATTTTGAAAGTGCGAGCCATGGTCAGTGACAAGCTCTTTCAGAATTCTAAACTGAGTAATAATCTGGTTGAATGCAAAATGGGTGGCTGTCTCACCGTCGAATTTAACTGTAGGCATAGCCTTATCCCATTTCATGAAGTAATCAACAACCACTATGATATGATGATGCCCCCTAGCCGAAGCTGGGTTGCAATCCATAAAATCAAGGCCCCACTTAGCGAAGGGACCGGTGGTGATAATAGGATGTAACGGGGCAGGTTTTGAGCACATATTACGTTTGAACACCTGGCAAGGGTGGCACCTCTTGACCGCATCTACACAATCCTTAAAGATTGATGGCCAGAAATAACCTGCTCTTAAGATATTTTGGGCTGTAGAAATCCCAGATAAATGACCACCACACACCCCTCCATGGAAATCATTTAGCACCACCTCAGCCTCCTCATGAGTTAAACAACGTCGTAAAATGGAATATGCCCCACGACAGTACAAAGTGTTATCCACTATGAGGTAATTCTTAGACACGTGACGTAATCATCGTCATTCATCTCACGAGAGGTGAGTAGGGACCTTCAATGTTTGTAAATATATAATGATATCCCCATACCATGGGTCTAAAGTTGAGATTAAGAAGATGTGTTCATCCACAAATGAATCTTCACAAACCAACTCCTCGGCCTTGCTTGGGAAATCTGATATAAGCTCTGCAAAAATTAAAGACTTCTTCAATTTTGCCGAAACAAATTCGAGATCAAATTCTTGGAGGATGAAAATCCATTGATTATATTTTCCCCCAATCATCCTTTGAGTGAGGACTAATTGAAACGGATTGGCATGGGCTACAACCAAGGTCTGGCGAAGGAGAATATAATGTCTCAACCGTTGAACCGCATGTACGGTAGCTAATGCAAGCTTCTCGACATGAGAATAATGAATCTCTATGTCAATAAGGTTCTGGATCAGATAATATATGACATGCTCATGGAGCTCCTCATCCTCCTGAACCAAAACCATACCAACTGTCTCCATGGACGCGACCACATAAAGTATAAAATCACGGCTATAGTCTTGTGGACTAATCACTGGGGCCGATGCCAGGGATCGCTTAAGTGCATCAAAGGACTCTTGGGCTCGCTCATCCCAACAAAAGGTGGTGTCCTTCTTCAATAGATGCATGAATCCTCTAGTCAAATTGGAAAAATTGACCACATATCTCCGTAAGAAGTTTACCATGCCTTGCAAACATTGAAGATAACGAATATTCTTTGGGGGAGACAACTCAAGTATTGCCTCAACCTTCAAAGGGTCAACTCTTATACCCTCTTTAGAAACAATGAATCCTAACAAGCGACCTGACTTCACATAAAATATGCACTTATGAGGATTTAACCTAACCAAATAATGCCAACGTCGTTCGAATACCAATCTCAAGTGATAGGAATGACACATTCTCATACGAGAATGAGCAGCAAGGTCATCAAAAAATAATTCGATAATTTACTTGAGATCATGGAAGATCAAGGTCATTTCCCGTTGAAAAGTAGCTCCGACATTCTTAAGGCCAAAAGGCATTTTCCGATATGCAAACGTTCCCCAAGGACAAATAAATGCAGTCTTATGTTTGTCCTCAATTTTAATTTGTATCTGCTTATATCCAGAAAAGCTATCCATGAAGGAAAAAATCTCGCTACCCTCACACTCATCCAAAATCTGATCAATAAATGGTGTGGGGAAATTTTCCTTAGGACAGGCACAATTCAAATCATGGAAATCAGTATTTATGCGGATCGCTCCCTGCTTCTTATCCACCGGAACAGGGTTTGAAACCCACTTTGTCAAGGGAATGGGATAGATAAAACCGACTTTCAACAGTTTATCTATCTCTTCCTTAATCACGGGTGCTTTCCTAGGATTCACTGCACACAAGCATTGTCGAACAGGCTTAGTGTTGGGATAAGTCTTAATATCATGTTTGAAAATATGAGGGTTGATACCTGGCATTTCATCGTAAGACCTAGCAAAGATATCATATAATTCTTTAAATAGCTCGGTATATTCTTGAAGAGTCAGCATGGGAAATTTCTGCCCCAATATAGACATTCTCTATCCTGCCAGGATCGCGAGAGATATTGATAGGAATCATTGAACACATGTTTGCCATGTTTCCATCAGCCATCGGATCAGGAGAGCTTAATGGAACCATAGGACTACCCACTCTCTCACTAAGAACCACCCTAAATTTCTCATGCTCTAAGTGGTCAAGATCAGGAAGAAAGTAAGATCTATGATGGAGTTCTTCCCATGGTGGCTCAACTCCCGACATAGCCTCATAATTCACTTCATCTGAAGGGAAAACAGTCTCAAGGCAGCCGTGCGTGTGAGAAGACTACACTGCCCATGCTGGCAGCACATAAGGGTCCTCCTCCTCCGTCCATGAAGAGGAATTACTGGGCTCTACAACAGACTTAATATTAGCTTAATAAGCTATCATAGTTGCAAGCAATGACACGTCCATCATGATGGGCTCACTTGGAGTACTCGGTGTAGAAGAATCCAAGGATCTTCCATATGACTCATGCGAAAAGACACCAACCTCATAGATGTCGAAGCCTCACCAAAACTAGACCCTATCATAAGGATCGATGCAGGACAACTAAAGCTTCCCATGAGGGATGGATACATGCCTACACCCACACTCCCAGTTTCCAGCTAAGGGTGTTCAACGATCGGGATCAAAGCTCCCAAAGATGCGGTAATAGATGGATTCTTGAATGTCGTTTGATCAATCGTGACTATCTTCCCATTAAATGGAAAGCATACAACATGAAATAGGGAAGAAACAATGGCTTGCATACTGTACATCCAATTCCTACCCAGTAAGAGATTGTAGTCAAGGGGCGCATCAACCACCTCGACCTCTATCACAATGGTCTTCCCTCCCAAACGGACCTTAAGGGAAGGGAGGATGCCGTGTGGCCTAAAAGATCTCCCATCGAACACAGTTAACATGGTCACTGATTTAGACAGCTCAGGGGAACCTAAACCCTTCCAACAAGATAAAGAGATCACAGAAGCGGCAATGCCTTCGTCAATCACAGTGCGCTTGATGGTCATATTAAGACATTCTACGTGAATCAAAAGAGACACATAGTAAGGCAAGCAAGGATGAAGTCCTGAGGTTTCAAATTTGATCACGGAGGAAGAATCATCATCATTCACACCAAGGGCAGAAAGCAAAGCCTTCCTTTTTGAAGGACAACTTTGAAGCACTTCCAATGCAGACATCACACAAGGAGTGTGGCCCAAATCCTCGACAACTGAATAGTGCTGGGAAGCTCGGGCATTAGGATTGTGTCCCAAAAGCTTAAGGACTCCCTTAGGAATGCGAGGTGCAACTTCAAGTTTATTCACAGGTTTCTCAATACACAAAGGAGACCCTGGTGGATCAGGTTCCTTTCCTGGGCTGGGTTGTGACGAACCATAGTCCTTCGCACGGGTCACAAATTTCCCAGCACGTACCATGTTAATGCAACCATGACCACTACCCTCCTGTGGATCTTGATCACCACCAGACTGATAATGGGTCCTTGAGTTCATATTTTGATTGTGAGGTAAAGGGTTAGTTAGCATAGCTAGGCCTGGTGCCAAGAATCTCAAAGCTTCATCGATATGAGGGCACAAGTAAGTGAGGTGATCATCCTTACATAACTTGCAAGGGAACTTAACCTTACGTTTATATTGCTTGTCCCCCCTAGCATTATGGGTGTTCTTGTCATTATTATTATCATTCTCATTCTTATTCCCACCCTTACGATTATTCTTACCCTTCTTTCTATTTCGTCTGGGCTGCTCGTTACCCTTTTGGTCCGACGATTGCACCGAAAGTACACTCACAATTTGGGTGGGTTGAGACGAAGCCGTGGTTTGTCCCTAAGTAGATTGGTTGATGGACAATTGACTAAATTGTTTTGCAACCGAATCCACAGGTTTAGCACTTGCACAACCAACAATGCCATCGGCATGTGGTCCAGGTTTGACTTTGGGGTTGAAACTAGAATGCAGAGCGTTGGGAATAATCTCATATAACAAACCAGACTGAGCATAAATCAAGTCCAGTTCCTATGCCCTAAAAATTGCTTGTTCCTCATTCTGCACTCCAGATTGAGAAACATCCTTCGCTATATATGGCAATAATGACTTAAGGAAGCATTCGAGGAGGAATTCTAGCGGTATAAAGGCTTTAATTAACCTCTTCCATCTACACCACTCTTGGATATGATCCGAGATATGTGTGGCTTTATCCTGCCGAAATGTCAACAAGTCAGTACCAATTTCATAATGCACTGGTAGCTGGAAGTGGTTAAGAAAATTCATCGCTAGGTCGTCGAACAAAGCGAATGCCCCCCTAGGTATCTCTATATACCATTTCGCAGCAGGCCTTGTAAGGGGGCATTGAAATAGCCTTAAATAGATGGAGTTTTGGTGTAAGGAATTCTAAGAGTACCATAGGTGAAAGGTAGTAACATGTTCGCTCAGATCCTCTCCCGGTTTGCCCTCGAATTTAGGTATGTCCGAGGGAAGCTTAGTAGGGATAGCTGGCCAAGTCGGGTCATGAGCTACAGGATCATTCGTCAATCTCGACAAGTCAGGAAGATTCAGCGTCGTGAGGAAAGGGAGCCTAGGATGATGAGGTCGATGGACCACTCCTTGATAGTTCTGATTCACATAGTTCTGATTACCACCATGGCCTTGGCCATAGTGCCCTCCTCCTGTTTGACCTGTATAGGGTGGCATGGAAGCACCATAGTGTGGTGGACCTTGACTATTAGGAGCTACAAAGCTGTAATTTGGAGAGTAAGCAGGTTTTTGATTCCCACCCCCATAAGGAGAAGAACCCTGTCAATACTGCGTCCCATAATAGGGTCCATAAGTCATCACGTGAGATGTCCCATGAGACACTCCGTAAGTAGGAACATACACTTCGGAAGTAGGAATATGACCTCTAGAAGTATGAACATGACCTCTCGAAACAACGGGATGTGCATGAAGCTGAGACACAACTGGTCTAGTAACCATAGTATGGACATAACTCGTAGCAATGTTTCGGCCCGAAGGGCCACGTGAATAAGGTGGAGGGTGAACGTTTGAAGAACTAGGGACAGAGGACGAAGGGATTTGTGTAATTAAGTACGTACTATTCCCTATATTCACTTGTCTTGGATCTGGTATCCTAATAGTTTCACTAACCCTGGACCTAGGAGGAATATGTGATGTAACTTCCACCACTAGGATGGAAGGTGCAATGTGACTAGTCCTCCCAAACCTCTCTGCATGGTAAGGAATGAGAGCGCCCCTAGGCATAGTGTTAGGCTTGAACTCATATTCGACATGAAATTCCAAATCCTGTGTGGGAAAACCGGACATACCATAACTACCATAACTAGTGTTGGTGGGTTCAAAATGAGTCTCAGCATCCTCTAGCATGCCATACCGGTAATGCGTCAATGGGGAATCAACCCTAGAGTGAGTAGGTCTATCATGAAAGGTTCCTATCTCAGAAATCATAGGACCTAACTCAGTCAATTCGGGTGAAGGATCATAGGTAGGAGTAAACTCCCCATCTTCCACATGAATGGGAGAAGGTGGTTTAGGAATACCTTCTATATGGTCTCCCATGGCGTGTGAATCAATGTGCAAAGTAGTATGCCTGGACTGTCTATTTCTCTCTCCCAAAGGAGGAGGATATGTAGATGGTAGAAGTCCTGCTAAATGAAGAGAATGGTGAGGAGCCGCACCCAAATCCACAATGAATCAAAAAATATAAAAGACTCTTTATTTATGCAAACCCTAGGAAAGCTATCATGCACAGAGAAATCACCAATAAAATATAAATCCAAATGCAAGCAATCAAGGGTAGGATAAGTGAGCTCTCGAATGAAGCATGTATGTCTCACTTAGGAGAGGCTTGAGACTCCCATACACAACAAGCGGAGGTACGTAACCAATTATTGTGGCCCTCAGCTTCAACGCATAAAATGACTGTGTTGTATGACCCCAACCTCGCCAGGACACCTGTAGAATAACCCCTGCAAAGTACCCTTTCGATATCCTAGGTAAGGCCACTAAGGTCACCTTAATATAATCAATTCTCAAGCAGACAGTCGCAGGTGGGATTGACCGTATGGGTAGGGTAGCAAAGCCCAAAACTCTTGAAAGAGCCCCCAGATATGAATACAATCCTGGAAATATCTCCTGTTCTACTCAGTTATGACTAGGGGTCATCCCAATCAATAACCTCTCACACTGCCTCGTGCTTAACTCTCTTTTGAGAGGAGGATCCTAAGAAACACTAGTTATACCAAGGATTTCACACACTCACCTGGACAGACACATACATGTTGTTGTTTAGTGCTCTTGGAGAATTTACTCACAATGAACTATTCCAAGACCCTAAAACCTAATCTTGTTGGTGCACCCTATAAAATAAAAGAGTGTAATTCATTTTAATTGGCTTTATTACTCAAAAGAGGGATATGGCCATGCAACTAATGGTGTTATGACACAACATGAAGTAAAATGCACACCTAACAATCAATGCAAATGCATTGTGTCCATGAAAACAAGGTATGCTACTATGTTAAATGCACAATTTTTCTTCAAATGATGAATGCAAGCATTCCTATATGAAATCCTGACTAATAATCCAAAGCAAATCTAGTGCAAGTACTATGCAAAATTCAAAATGCAATGCATTATGATAAGCAAATATTTTTGGATTTTTTGAAATAAAATGAGATACAAAAAGCAAAAGAATGATTCTACAACCCCTAGACTTTGCAAGCACACTCAAGCAACACTCAAGAAAAGTACTAAGGTAAAATAAATCTAATGCACTAATCCCAAACAAAAAATAAAAAATTCCATGACAAGAACCTTCTTAAAAAAAAAAAAAATTACCCTAAAAAAACGTCTCTGGTCAGAAACAGAGGTGTATACAGAATCAGGCAATATCAAAGGAGACTCAGCAATCATCACAACTCACCCAACAACCATTTAAATTCCACTAAAAGGAAAAACTAAGGGCATACGTGACTGTTCGCAGTAAACCTGCGTATATACGCGGAAATTGCAGAGAAACCCACGTGTATACTCGATTGTGAGCTAAAAACTCATGTACAGGAAGAAAGGTCCATAAAAATCAAGGAAAATAGACAAGCTGAGACAAACTTTACACCAATCAGACACTACCAGGAAAACATGCCCCCATAACTGACACAGAAACAAGAGAGAAAGAGCAATTCAAAGTCATTGAATGCTGATAGAAAACCCCCAAAGGACAACTACTAGGAACTCCCTAGCAGAGTCAGCAATTTTGTTATGGAGAGAAATTCCTATGGCTTGGGGTACCACAACAGACAGCTTGACTCCAGAAATCAATCCTTTCCAATATGCAATAGAAATTAAATGTCTAACACTAAAGGATCAAACCTCGTACCTTATTCCAGATGGTTGAAGTAGATCCCCATTGAGCTTTCCAACTTCGGCTTGAATTGATAGATTACTTCCTCAACAACAAGTAAACAATACAAGCATACTATATATATTGGTGTTAGATCTATTCTAGCATATATAATCAACAATATAGAAACATTTGAAAACATCCATGGATAAAATATTCATTCAAACACACATTAATGGACAGGAAAGATATTTCTATTAATCTAAAATCATAGGTTACAATAGATACAACCTCTGTCGGCACGTCTGCGAATCAGATAAACTGAATCCCCCACTTGGGCCTCCACCACCTCAATCCTCCATCTCTCGATAACAATCTCACAAGCAAAAGGCAAGCTTGGGAAGAACACAAAAGTGCTCCAAGGGACAAAGGGATGTAGACTCAAGCATAAGTTTCGGCAACAATGGACTATAGTTTCTTTTCTCTCAATTCTCTCATATTCCTTCAATGTACCATAGAGTTCCTTATATAGCTTTTCGAAGGGGTAATGAAAGGTCAATTTCAAGCGATCTCAAGGCATAGGAAAGGCCAGGAGTCAAGTGAGTCGGATCCATGTCAAGGAAAACTCCAAAAGGATTTGGATTTTGTACTGATCCTGATGTACACGGTTTTAGTGGTCAAGCCCGCGTATATACACGATTAAGGGTTTAAAAGTCGTGTGTATCATTTTTCACATGTTTTTAGGGATGGTCAAGGAAACATCAAAGGACAAAAATTGGTCCAAGGGGTCTAAGAAGTCTGCAGAGGGACAGGGGAAGGCCATACAAAGTGTGATTCACATGGAGTGGTAAAATCAGCTATAACACACCTAGTTTTTTAGCGATTAGCTTCTTTGGAGTCATGCTAGGAACTCTTCCATGATACTGTTAGGATTATTAATCCTCCCTTGTCCAAATTTGGTCATATGTCTAAATTGGGAGTCATGTCTAAATTGGGAGTCCATCCAGTCTATTTATAGTCATTAGCACCATTGGTTAAACTGGACCTAATTGGGGCACATGTTTCAGTTACCTAAGTATGGGGAACACTAATTGAGGCTCACTTCCACTTATTGCACTTGATTGCATAAGTTTAGGAGTCTTCTAGATCAATCCCTATAATTTAGGAAGCAACTGGGAGTGCCGAAACCAACCAAGGTCAGTTCACTTCCATTAATGACTAGTCAAGCCAAGTTAGGAGTCAGTTACATTCAGTTCTGGCCCTCTACATTCAGTTAAATAATGGTTTAATTAATTGCACACATGTGGGGTGCTTTTCTCACCTACCACAGTCAGTTAACCATTATTTAATATTAAATGTAACACTTGGTTGTGTTTTAGAACTCCAGTGATGATTTAGACAAGGACAGTTAACTATTGGGTCCTCCAATTGTGATTTAGACAAGTCTTGGTTACCTACAGTCAAGTAGAGTCATCAATTCGAACTTCCTCATGTGGATTCAAATTGCTTGTGGCTATTAAATCCATTTTACATTATTGTAATTATCATCTGAATTACTTTTTGATTAATGAAAGCATTCACAGCTGCAAGCCTTTTGCACTGTTTCATTCTTCAATTGCTGAGTAAATTGTGAGATCTTCTTTGTGAGTTTTGTTTTTGTCTACAGATCTATATGCTCAAATTTACAGATACTTTATAATGGGATATTTTTGGAAGTCCCGTTATCTGTAGTTTTGGTTATTTATGGGAATTAATGATAATTCAATTCAATTCAAACAATAATATTTTACAAGATACAGAAAAACCTATTAGCAATCTAGATATGTGATGAAGATACATTGTTGAGCATGAAAAGAGGTATATTCAAAGGACAAATATGACAGAAGCAATATGACGGAGTCATAGACATTAGCAACAGATATTAGTCCTTGCAATCTATCCCTTTCACTCTATTTTTTAATGTTGTTAGCATCAGTTTAGATGTCTTGGCATGAAAATTCAGTAGTTTATTTGTAATAAGGATAATAGATAAGGTGCTCAGACCTTGCAACCATAATTTTCCATTGTCATTAGATATACAAAAAGATTGTTGAGTGGTTGTTTTGGAAACAACACGAAATACATAATGTATGAATATTTTGGTCTAGGTTTGTTTCTGTAAAAGATACAGGAAAGATGGATTATTGGTAGATCCATACTAAGGCATTTGTTAAAAAGGGTTGTGATGCCAACATATTTTTAAACATAATCAACACCTCAAATGTAGGGCTTCTATGTTCTCAAAAGAGAATGAAAATTTGTGATTTACTTAAAGTTTGCATTGTTTAATTAACTCGAGACAAGGGGAAACATAATTTCAATTAATTTATTTGTTCCTAGATTAAGAAAAAAAATGAAGGATTTGTTTTGGTGTCCAAAAAGTTAAAACCTTATTTATTCCTGAAAGCCTATAAACATTGCCTTATAAAATTTAAATGGGCAATTTTCTGTCCACACTTAGTCAACCTTTTACCATTTGTAGACTCCGACATTTTCTTGTATTAATCTTTCAAGACATTTTCTGGGGCCTTTTGGCAGTTAAATGATCTTTTTGCATTATTTAGCATTCAAATGTGCTAGATTGCTTTCATCAATATGTCCAAGATCAAATCCTAGGAAAATTCACCCTCTCCTTAGAAGGTTAAGGAGAATTATGTTGTATGTGCTATTCTACAATAATAAGAGAAAGTTTCACAGAAAAAGAAAACATTGGCTAAGATTTCATCCTATCAGGTTGTGAATTTTCTTAACATGTATTAGGACTGACCTTGCAGAATATGATACATATAATGTGATGGTCTGTCCTTATCACTATCAAGGTAAAACTCCTCTCATATTGTGACCAACCTCTCCATAGTTTTTCCTTCTATCCTAGCCTAACCTTTGTTGGGCATTAGTTGCTTTAATTACCACATACTTGCTGATATATTTGAATGCAGGGGATTGGGTTTATAAATTTAATTATGAATCTGATGGTTGTTTCATTAAAAACTTCAAATGGTGAGTAATTGGATGGATACCAATAGTTAAATAACCTCACTCAGATACCTATCTTGACACTACTATCATGGACATGTATGTAGGATTTGGGGGAGAGATTAGAAGCCAACTGTTTGACAAAATACCTGAAAGAAGTGTTGAGTTATGGATTGTGAAAAAATTCTTCAACAACCTACGCATCTATTTCCAACTGGTAGGTATATACCACAAATCATAAGTAAGGAGTTCTTTCAGTGACTAAGGGAAACCCTGAACCAACAACATGAGCAAAAAGAGACATCACAACTCATATAAACAGGTAAGGATCAATTTAATTGGGAAGCACATGCTCCAAATTATGGAATTTTTATCTCTGCAAATTTCTTGTGCAATCCTTCTTGTATCTGAAATAAGTTTTGGTCATTCATTGTTAAAAAGAAAAATTAATGGTTAAAAAGGAAGATCCACAAGATCCTTTACATTATAATTAAAATTATATCTTTATGATCCTCTCATGATAAACAATTTGATGTCCTCAAAACATGGAAATATTGAGAAAAAATTATGCAGCACCCAGGATGCATCGCAAGAGTCTTTGTACAGAGGATGTACCATTTTTTGTGTGGAATGTTTCCTTCTTAAGGACATTTTCTTGGAAAAATGGATATTCATGGGATGTCTGTAACATCCATGGGAATGACTAAATGCCCCTTAATGCTTCCATGATGTCTAGGCATTTATTATGTGGACTATAGATTGTGGAAATGATATAGATGTCTAGAAAATCATAAGAGATTAGTGGGTAATAGTGGTTTCTATGGAATATTAAATTGTTATATGATAAATCTCTTCCTTGCATGAGTCCCCTATACAAAAAAACAATTATTTTTGAGTTTATCACGATTCACATTATTATTTTCCTATATAGTTTGCAATGCATATTGGTTTAGCCACCAAAGCACATTAAACTTCATTAGTTTTGGTTGGTTGTTTTGTTAAGAATAATTCTATATCTGAAGTTTGATCTTAAGCTTTGGGTTCTCCCTTGGTCCATTTAAGAGAAATTCTCTCTCATTTGTATTAACTGATACTTCAACATATTCAAATTTTACCAAAAATGATTCAATGATGTTGATGATTGTATTGAACTAAGGTGACACTTTATTATGATAGTGAGATGCCACTTATGGCCTTCATGAGATCAATTCTGAGTTTATATATTGGCTGGATTTGCCTATGTCTGGACATTGAAGTTTATTGTGTGCTATTTTCTTCTTTTCTTCTTTAATTTTGGAGGTGTGTTGAACAATGAGGTGAAAGTAAAACTAGCCAACCTGTCCTTATTTAAAGTTTGTTACTCTCTTTTTAGTGTGTTTCATATAATGTAGAAAATATGCCATTATATTACGTCTCTATGTTTTCATCTATGACATGAATTTTGGTCTAACTGAATTCTGTCCATTCCATTTGTGTTGGAACATGTGTATTCATTGGAAGCTACTTTGAATGTGAAAAAATATACTGTTGGTTTTCCTTTTACTTCATGAAATGGGGATTGTAAATAGATTAAAAGCAGACTCAAGTATGAATACAAAATGCCAAAAAAAGTTCTTTCCTATGTGCATCTCTCAAGGATATTTCTATGTCCTAAATCAATTTGATAGCAGGTTAATGCATGCCAACATTCTTCTTTCCTCACAACTCCAAAGATGATTTAAAAAAATTAAGAAAAGAAGAAGGGATTCCTAATATTCAAGAGGATGATCATGGTGAGGACAAGAGGGAAATTCACGTTCAAGAATGGACTGTAGAGGCTAGACATCTACAAGGGATTTATCCAATGACCATGAGCGGTCTGAAACTTCTTGTGTTGGTTTCAAGGATGGGGATGGGGATGAAGAAAATGTTGAAGATAAATTTCTTGTCATTGGTGCAAAGACGTTAGTTGAAATAACATGTGAAAAACAAATAGAGGCAGTTAATGCTTCAAGTGATGAAGTTAGTTCAGAGCAGAAGGATCTTGCTTGTTTCGATTCCAGCAGGATGAAGAGTTTGTATGATGTTATTAGGGATATTGAAGATCAGTTTATAAGGGCCTATGATTCAGGGGAGGAAGTTTCAAGGATGCTGGAGGTGAGAAAAGTACATTATCATTCTAGCTTCACTGAAATCAAAGGTATTTTTTTCATTTTTATCTGTACTTTGTTTGATGCTCATATTGCACATTATAATTCTATGAAATTGGATGAAGGTACTAAATGTAGTCACTAAGATAGGCTTATTGTTCCTGTGAATGTAATGTTTGGGGTTTGAACTGTTTCCTGCTCTGAGATGCACCTAGTTGGGAACAGCTAGACAGAACCTATCTAGCAAGTTATTTTCCATCGCATTCATTATACATATAGTGGTGCCATGCCTTTTGGGGATTGATCTTATATCTGTTGCAAACTACCTTCTTGTCTACAGTGATAAACTTCAAACTAGTCAAAGCCTCACACATGAATGATATAGGATCTAACATCATTTAGGGTCCTATGAAGGAGTAAAGCATACCCAAAGTTTTACCAACGATGAAGAATTTATCGGAATTGGTGAATTTATTTCCTTTTCCATAACAATACATAGGCATAGGTGGTAGGATAATGCATTTCTTGTACTTACCTTATAACAACAGGGAGACTTAAATGTATTATTATTACAAGTGACCATGGAAACTTGTCAATGCAATATTGAGTTCATGGACATCGTGATTATTCTCCATCTACTATCAAATTTGTGCTGTAGTGCATACAACTAGATTAGAATGCCACAATGTTTTTACATATCTAGGTCTTATGTGCCCACTGATATCTGTGAATAATTGCTATGATCTTGAGGATGATGGTGTACAAGTTCTATTTTAAAGTTTTCTCATTTCCTTACATTGAAGTTAACTTAACTTCTAATATCTTGTGTGTCAATGCAAAACATTCTGCAAAGTTTCTTAATGCTACCACTTGGCATTGATCAATGTCTTCAAGGTATCCATTATCCAAGTCTTATTTTGCATCTAGTTCAAAGTACCCAATTGATGTCAGTAATAGTGATTTTTCTGAATACTGTAGCATGATTTCTGGTAGCCATGCATCAACATTATACAGGCTATTGGCATGGGAGAAAAATATCTATGAAGAAGTGAAGGTACAATTTTCACTAGAAATTTGTTTTCTTTTAAGAAGCAAAATTGTATATTTTCATTTAACTCTCCCAACATTTCTAGAGATAGAATTCCATTATGAACCATGATATCTTAGGCAATGAATTGTTTGAAATACACTTTGTCTTTGGTGTTTTTAAAATTGCTGCAACATTATTATGGTATTGAACTAGTCAAATTCATTTTAGGATATATTGCATGGTTTCATGCAAAGAAATCGTACTTCTTGGCAGTGCAAACAATTTAGCTTCATGAACATTGGAAGGAAAACTTAATGTACTATTATTGTGAGTTTTAGCCACATATTGGTATACTACTGAATCTTATTCATCTATAATTGTATGTGCCTATTCATGTTTACCATTCTAGGCCTTATTTTAGGTTGAAAAGTGATGATGCTTTTAGGGTTATTGGTTGGTGGCGCATAGAAAGAATCATTCTTTCAATATGATTCAATTGTATTCTCTTCTGTATTCTTAAGCATTTCTATATTATTCCACATTCTCATGATGGAATTATCCGGTCAAATGAAATTTAGGCTATTAAGGAGCAGGATGACGAAATTACATTTGCCAATATTTCTAGGTCATTTTGCACCCTCTTGAGAATTCTACAACATTTTGAGGTTATTTTACATTTTTAAAAACCAAGATACCCCTGCAATCTGAATCTCTCCTTTGAAGATGAATTAATGTCTGTCTATTGTACAAGATACAAGTATATTTGTTTCCCACAGGCTACTGAAATCTGAACTCAATTTTCTAGATATACTTTAATATGTGAATAATACTTTCTTTGACTCTGAAGCTCCAAATTCTACGGGTATGAGACATAGAGGATTTTTTCTTGTGTACATTCAAATTTCATTACTTGATATGGTCAGTTGCTAATAGCTATGATATAGTTAACACAGTTTTGAATAGAATAAATAACGACATCTAGTATACCTATTATCAACAAACCAATTCTAAATTCAACATCACATGTTGGGGATTTAGGCACAACTAGCTTTGTTTTGGGGCTTACTTTAGGTTTCTCTTAATTACTAAATGATAAGAAGTACATGCACAACTATCTTGGTATGGGGCCTTAATTTAGGTTTCTCTTAATTACTAAATGATAAGGAGTAGAGTAATTTCATTATAGCATAAGATTATGTATAATGTTTGTGACATTTCACCCTTATTAGGTTTCATTAAAAAATGCCAATTCCTTTTGTTTATTGTTCTGATGTCACTTGTTATTCTTCTTCCCTTAGGTCATTGGATGATTTGTTCCTCTTATCTGCTATGTTGTTCCTTGTTGGTGATTTATGTAATCCCTCTTCATTCCATCTTCTTGTCTACTCACACCATTTTTCTATATACTAAACTTATAATGACAAACCATCATCAATATGTATTGCAATTTAAAAATGTTTTATCATTAACACCACACTCTTCTCTAAATAAAGTGTACTGAATCAGACATGTTGTGTTATATTTGTTTTCCTTACATTCAAGTTAGAGGTTCATTTGTGTCATCTCATCCCATGCATTTCATTGGAAGGAATTTGACAAAATAGCAACTGTGGTTGATGCTTAAGTTGTGACTACTATTTTCAAGTCCAATCTTGACATTCCTTGTAAAAGGAATTAAATCCTTTTAAACCTCAAGTATAGTGTACATGGCATGATGTCTGATCCTTAATGCCAACTTTAGGTCTACTGTAATAATGCTCTTCTGAGTTGTGCTAATTTTCATTCAAACCTTGTTTTTATAAGCATGGGATTGTAGGGGATACTAGGGACTGAACAGTGAAAATTGACTATAAGAATGTGAATAGAAGATAAATCTATTGGAGCACAGTAAACATTTAATTGGTTTTACACAGATTGGTTAGTTACTACGTACATTCACACTTAATTTTCGTTCTGCTTCTCATTTACTTTTGGCATTTGATCAGTAGTAAAGATGAAGTTTGAATAAACTGATGACCCTTTGTAGTGTATGGGTATGTCCACCAAGATACCAAGTTCCTTCCTCCACCGATTATGATTTATTGAAACATATCTGCAATTTCAAATTACATAAGGAAACTACAGTCTACAACATGATGGAGTGGGCTAGCAATAAATAATGATAGGAAGCTAAGTTGTTAAATACCCGAGATGTCATCTAGTGAAAACGGAAGACATTTGGGTGTTGATGTAACTCATAGCAAACTTCCTTATAAATACATCAGAATAACAGATAGGCATTGACAAAATGGAAAAAAATAGAACACATGGTAAGCACTTGTGTCAATTATTGAAAGTGATATAATAGTAAAGATTTCAATAGTTATAGATAATTACATGAAACAATTTTAAAAATCAAGTCAGACATTTTGCCTACTTGTTCCTAAAAATTAGCGTTACGAGGATCGTGGCATTCAAACTAGTGATAATATGGGTTTGAAATGGATCACCAATTAAATATGTTTTTCAAACTTGTTGGATTTGAACTCTCCTATTGACTTAGTCTGACTTGTGAGTAAGAGTCTGACTTAACCAGACTTGTCTAACAGAGCCTATACAAACCCTCTATTAGCCCAATTTTCTTCTCTGCTGGGATATTTTCTTGTCTGAAATAGATTGAAAGGAGGTCACATTGTCGCATCCAAGGCACCCATTGATTCTTATTGGGCATATTTATATTCTTCCAGTTCCTTAGTTTTTCTCAATTTTTTTTTACTTTTTCCTGGTCCTAGTCAAACTCTTCATTCTTCCGCCTTGCCAAGTTTTCCTTGATCTCGATCCTGGTATTCTAAAAATATTCAAAGTTTACAGTCAATAGAAATTATGAGTTTATGGACATGATAGCCAATCAAGTATAACGTATTTTAATTTGAAGGTATTGGTAGACGCTACTCAAATATATTTATACTATGTGTAGTGTAATTGTAAATGCTATTTACCTTTGATATTATCTGTGTAGCAAACATGGCATATACTCCCATCATTAAGGTTCTTTAGTTTATTGATTCCTATAATGTTTTTAGTTGAAATTCTCAACAATTCCTATATTCCATCTATTACTATTATGGTTTGTAATGACAATCTAAGTGTTTAATGATTGTTATTATGCATTTGTAAGCCTATTTCACTTGTATTTTCTTCTTTCTTTTCTAATTTATATGGTTATGGAATTTCAGATTTTTGTGTACAAGTTTAGGCTTTTGATCTAAGGGTGTTAGATAGAGGTTTTGGGGTTTCTATAAGGGTTCGTTAGTTCACTGATTCCTATAGTGTTTCTTAGTAGAAATTCTCAACAATTCCAATATTCCATCTATTACTATTATTTTTTGTAATGACAATCTAAGTGTTTAATGATTGTTATTATGCATTTGTAAGCCTATTTCACTTGTATTTTCTTCTTGCTTTTCTAATTTATATGGCTGTTATGGAAGTTCAAATTTTTGTGTACGGGTTTAGGCTTTTGATCTAAGGGAATTAGATAGAGATTTTAGGGTTTCTATAAGGGTGGTAGTGATATGGTGATTGATGTGTGCAAATATGTTTTTTTCCCTCATCTACTTTCATCTCTATACCCAACACTAAGTAGCAACTCTTTTTTTCTAGGGTTTACCCTCTTGCGTCACCTTTTTTATTCAATATGCTTTATTTGGCTATTAGTGTTGTAACTTGTCACTGTTGCTCAAGCAATTGGGTTACCGTACACTCCTTTCCACTATTTTCACTTTTATCTCTTTTTTATTTTAGCTTTCAGTATTCAGTTGTGGCCTTGGCACTCCATCATTCTATTTTTAATTGATTTTATTTTCCAGTACTATTGACCTATTCTTTTGGTCCCCCCCTGTGGGCATAAATAAAATCAACTTATCTTATTATCTCTGATTTGTTAAGGACTATGGTCCTAATAAGAATGCCTAACTTGTTTGGATTCATTTGTAATATGGGTTATATTAGTGAGAAGCTAAGTTACCAGGATACAGATACGGATTTGGTTCACTAGATTTTTTAAAACACAGGATACAAATATGGTGGGGAAACGACAAGTAAAAACAAATATAAAATTATTTTTATAATAAATGGTAAAATACAATGAAGAAACAAAACCATATAGGAAACACGAGTAGAACCATAAGTTATTTCCAAAAAAGAGAGTTCATGTACCATAACTGATAATTTGATAAGTTGTGATAATGTCATATGCATCTATAAACCTGCTACAAATGAAAAGAAAAATATTACCAATGTGAGAAGCAGATAAGAAATGCATGGAATCCATTGGATGCATTAGGTACACAAAAATAGAATAATTGGGTATGCATACTTGTTGAAAATTTTTCATCTTGCATTCATAGAATGTGGGACACAACAATTCATGAGGAGAATCAGCTTACACCAGAATATTTTCAAAATTTTTTCAACCTAATGGTGGGAATTTTTGGAAGTGATGGGTTTCCAACATTGTTGTGGGACCCTAGTATTTCTTGGGATGGAAACTTACCAAATGTGGTAGGAGGATTTAGATCTTTGCAGAGGAGGCAGTGGGTTCCATGCATTCTACTCATTTACCTTAACCGGGTTGAAAATATTGATGGAAATAAGTGGTCATTAAAGAAATGACTATGATCAGAGGGTACAAAAGAAACATATTGTAAAAAATTTTCAACGCTCTGGGGTTCTTTTTCTTGAGGAAAAGAATACTTGGGAGGGGAGGACTGCCATATCCCCACATTTTGACCACCAAACATTGTTGACCATGATAAAAACCTAGGGGTTCTAAGTGATATTATTTAATTACCCTAGGGAAAATTGCTAAAATAATTATGTAAGAGGCTTATTCTAAGTTTGATTTCTTGTCATTTTTAATTATTATGTAGTTAATTATGTGGAAAATAAGTTTCCATTAATAGGAGGGCCACTTGGGCATGCCAACTTAGAAAGGAAGAAATAGAATTGATCACAGGACCGACAAAAGCCAAGGAAAAGATGTTAGACACAAAAGAGGAAACTTTGGGATAAATGAGGATGCAATTTCCATTTGGAGACCCAGTCTTAGAAGCATGCAGTTCAGAAAAAGTTGTCATAAGGAAAAACAACAACTCTAGAGAACAGTTTCCATTCTCGAGTTCAATGACAAAACTAGGCAGTGCAAAAAAAATTGGCATAGAGAAAAGAAAAAACTCTAGGCCAAGGAGGGCATAGTTTTGAAATTGAATGAAGGTGGATGACAGGGAAACATATTTATTGTCCCATACATGCTAATTTCTCAAGGAGGGCGGATCATGTGGCTAGGGTTAGGGTTTTAAAAAGGGAAACTTACTTAGTAGGTGTTTGAATTTCTCAAAAATTCATTAGAAGTTCATTTAAAGGAAATTGGAGCTCCATTATTCAGTTTGAATGTTTATTATTTTTATGTTGATGAAGTTAAGGATTCCTTGCTGAGTATTGTGCCTCAGTTTCTTGGGATATGTGCTCCAAGGTTCTCAATCCCTCCTCTTCTTCCTCACATTTCATTTTCATTATAGGTGATGGAGAGATAAAGAAAACACCATATATTTATATCAGACACCTATTGCATCCAACTTCTCCATTGATGTTGAGCTCCAGTGATGGGAACTTCACCTACACTCCCATCGCCAGCTTGGTGTCAGATTTGGGCCTCTGCCCTAAGTTTTGGGTCACATTTTTGGAGAGATCAGTCCTCCAACATATTCTTGATGTGATAAGTAAAAGAAAAAACTATTATGACCTATTTAAGCTTGTAATATTTCTTTTCGATAATATCTGATGTCAAATTTTCCATGAGTGAGCTTTTATTTCCCCATAGATGAGGGTTTTTATCAACTTAATGCAAGGAGAATATAGTAATAGACATGTTAAGGAGTATGAATGATATAATGTGTTAAATAAATATATATTAATGTATTTTAAATTCCATTATCATGTATTATTTCATTCTAGTATGAAATTCATTCATTTATGTACACCCTTGCTAAATGACTAGGAAACATTTATTAGTCTTATAGTTTTATTAATTCTGATAGCTTTGTGCATATAATTGTAATTATGAAAGTTTATTTAGGTTTTTAAATGAACCCACTATCCATATTTCATACTGATATTCCATTTAGGTTGTACCTTTATTTGGGAAACCTTCTCCACGCAGGGTCTCCCCGGGCCAAAAATGCTAGTTTTCCAAAATATACCCTAACAAACCAAGATCACTCCAGATATGTTATTGACTATGTGAAACTATATTTAATACATTTTATTACTCAAACCACACCTTTGTACATTCCCAAATCCTCTGTTCGATTGGATTTGAAAAAGTCTTCCTAGTTTCACGGTTAGGTGACCCAGAAGCGTGGGAGTAGGTTTTAGTGGATGCCAATTCTAAAACCTAAATGGTTCATGATATAGATGTGTTATGGAATATAATTTATCATTCCTAAAATTTTCCTTTGTTTCTTCCCTCACACCGCTTCCTTGTTCATAAATTTCTTAGCAAAACACCCTTGTCCGCCTCATCCAAAATTTGACAATCTGAGTGAAAGTTTTAAATCATAATTTTAATTAAATTTGAAGAAAGTTAACATTCTGACCGGTATATAAGATTAGGGATATTACAATTGAACCCTATTTAACCTCATAATTTACCCCTAATTACCCCCAATTAAACACTAATTTCCCTTAAATGACCCCTAGTAAACACATCGATGTACATTGTAGACTAGTGTGCCTCACACACAGGAATTTGAAATGGGCACATGTTTCCCCAAACCTATCTAAATTCCCAACATCATTGGAATTAACCATTGGTTTAGCTAAGCCCCTGGGATTAAATTACATACCCATAATTTCCATTAATCACCCCGAGTTAACCATTAATTAGTTCTTAATTCCACTAATTAACCTCCAACTACTCTAGAATTGACCCTTTATTAACCTTTAATTACCCAATAATTACCCCTAAATGACTCTTAGATGTTGGAATATAATAAACCCACTCATAAATAATTAATCATTATTTGATTAATTTCCTACCCACTAGCTTAGATAGTTGGCATCCACTTGCACCTTAGAGTCAACACTTGCCATCTATATCCTAGGAATGATTTATTTCTAATTCTGGGTTGATCTTGACCACTTTATGGCCATCCAGAATTGGTAACTGTGCTTTACAGCATATTCTGCTTTATTCTGCTTTTTCTGCTTTTTCCTACTTTTCTATGGATAAGGTAAAGCTAGTCAACTAGGAAACTGGCAGCTTTTGTTGCCAACCCATCCTCCATTATTTTCTCTCCATATTCTAGGATTAGCAAGTCTTTCCTTCACTCATCATCACTCACACATGCTATTGCTATTTCATGAGGTGCTTGGTAGATTGGGAAAATACTTTAGTCAACTATGGGGTTTATCATAATTAGTAGGCCTTCTTTATGAGCTAGCTTGAGTTGTCTTCATGCAACTCCTTTTTCCTTTATAAGGATGTATTACCTATGTAATAATATCAATTATCATTTATTGGTCATTCATTAATGTGTGTTCATTAATTCTTCTTCTTCTCTCCTTATGCTAATTCTCTACAATTCTATGTGAGGTTAATTGTGTGCCTAGATCCTTAGCCTATTTATGAAATTTCTTATGCCATCAACGCTTTATAATTTCTACATAGTATCAAAGCTAAGGTTCTCAAAGTTCAATTTCTACATGGTATCAGAACTGAGCATATCAAAGCTCTACATGATATCAGATCTTTGAGAGTTCATTAATTAATCCTCCTTTTCATATTTGCAGGTTTATTTTGTAGGTTCAACTTCAAATGGATTCAAGAGTATCAGTTCCTCTTCTTTCTCCATTCATAAGCTATTCAGAGTGGAATATGAAGATGATTTCATATCTAAAGAGACAAGGTCTCTATGAGGTATCTATTGGAGCTGGTGAAGAGTCTTATGAAGAGCCAAGTGACTGGTTGAATGATTGTGATGAGAAATTGGAGCTATTTGTCTAGCTATATCTCCAAGCATGCACTACCTTATTGATTCTGTTGATTACCCAAAGGATCTCTGGATAACATTGGATAGAGTTTTGGGAAAGGACAATGAGGATCCTTATATCTATGTGGAGAATACCTCTAGCTCCTCAATGATTTCTCTCTATCAAGATGTCTCGGCCTCTATAGTCTCTAATGAAGTTGATGATAAAGAAGAAGTTTCTCATATAGTTCCTGTTGCTGCTACTCTCTTTGATTCGAATGCTTCCTCTTTCAATCAAGAAGCAAATATTAAAGAGCCATATTTTTCTGTGTCTCTTGAAGTAGAAGATCTTGATTCATCTTCTTATGATGTTGTTGATGAAAAAGAAGTGACTAATGGAGCTGCTATTTCTATTGATGATTCACTCACACTTTCAGGTTTCTCTATGTCTTCTATCATGGATTCTGAGATCCATATGCCATACCTCTCACACTTTGTGCATTCCTCTCTTCTTGATGGTGTGCAACCAAGTGACTTCTAGGATGTTTTCTTAGCCAAATCAAGTCCTTCTAGTGTTTTTCCACTTACCATACTTGATCCCATGTGCTTCTGCAACTCCTCCTTTTTTCTTGGAACTCATTCTCAGAGCTTCCTTGAATATTTTGAACATCACTATCTTTCCTCCATACATACTTCTACCACAGAGGATTCTTTACCAGTATATTCCCATGATTCTACTGTTGTGCTTATTTGTGATCTCTTGGATTCTTTGGAAGCTAGATCAACCCATGGAGCCCATTGATTCACACTCTTTTATCCTATGCCTTCTCTATGTTCCTACAAGATCACTTCCACACATCCTCTCTGTGTAAATGAATATGGAGACATTATACATTCACTTGGACAGTTATTTCACCTATATGGAGCTCAGTTGATCTCTACTAGTTCAAATTTCAAGTCATATCATCATCTTGGAGATGATTACAAGTCTCAAGATCCTTCAGTATTTCCTTCACATCATTGGATCTCAGTTGTTCTACATGGTCCTACAACTATCCTTGATCTAGCTGAGCAGATTTATCTTCTTCCCAAGAAGAATTTTCCTCCAGACATTAGCATTTAGTTTGGAGTAGTAGCAACACTAGCAGTTTAGCATTTTTGGTATTGCTTTTCATGTCCTTTATTGAGGGAGGATTTTTCCCTTGAGTTTTTTCCTCTTTCCTCATTTCTTTAGAGAAGATAAATTGTAAAAGGGTGACCATAGCTTTATTACTGGGCCCTATTTGCAGATATATTTTTGATTAGTTCAGGAATATCATCATAAAGTCAGGCTTAAAGGGGGGTGTTGGAATATAATAAACCCACTCATAAAATAATTAATCATTATTTGTTTAATTTCCTACCCACTATATTAGATAGTTGGCATCCACTTACACGTTAGAGTCAACACTTTCCATCTATATCCTAGGAATGATTTATTTCTGATTCTGGGTTGATCTTGACCACTTTATGGCCATCCAGAATTGGTAACTATGCTTTACAACAGATTCTGCTTTATCCTGCTTTTCTATGGATAAGGGAAAGCTAGTCAACTAGGAAACTGGCATCTTTTGTTTCCAACCCATCCTCCATTATTTTCTCTCCATATTCTAGGATTAGCAAGTCTTTTCTTCACTCATCATCACTCACACATGCTATTGCTAATTCATGAGGTGCTTGGTAGATTGGGAAAGTGATTTAGTCAACGATGGGGTTTATCATAATTAGTAAGCCTTATTTATGAGCTAGCTTGAGTTGTCTTCATGCAACTCCTTTTTCCTTTATAAGGATGTATTACCTATGTAATAATATCAATTATCATTTATTGATCATTCATTAATGTGTGTTCATTAATTCTTCTTCTTCTCTCCTTATGCTAATTATCTACAATTCTATGTGAGGTTAATTGTGTGCCTAGATCCTTAGCCTATTTATGAAATTCCTTATGCCATCAAGGCTTTAGAATTTATACATTAAATAATCATAATTGACCACATATTGCTCCTAAATTATCACTAATTAACACCTAATTACCTTTCATTTACCCATAATTACCCATAAATGACCCCTAACTTTGTGTGGGGCCTTAGTCCATCACATAGTCCTTGTATAGATATTTTTCCTTGTTATTTGGCTATGGTGGCCATTTTGGGATGTATAACACCATGAATAATTTTTACAACTAGGACATGGTTTGGGTTTAACTTCTAGGATCTAGTATCAAATAATTTTATCTAGGCCCCATTGGTCATGTGTAACACCCCAAACAACCACACATTCCCTACATAGGAAATATTTAGCATATGAGTTAGATATATCCATCATTTTGAGAATTAACATTCCAAGGATGGTTCTTGATGCCCATGCCATTGTTTAGGGATAAAAGGTGAGGAACTACTCCATAATTTGTATTTCTATGGGGATCACATGCCATGTTTCATTACTCAAGGCATCACACATGCCCTTAAGACATAATCTATGGACTATGAGTTTGATATGGTGGTGATTTCAGGATTTGAAAGACTTGATATGTTATTGAGGATAAGTCATAGTTTGGTGCAAGAACCTAGGTTCTAAGTCTATGGAATCTATCTGTAAGCCTTACATAACATTTGTGGGCCCTTAAGTCACATCACAGGCCATGCATATGATATATTTGGAATGTGAGTAAGTTGTGGTGTCACACTTGAATGTTTAGTACACCAAGTATGGTTCTCAAGACCCAGGTTATGGTCCAAGATGAAGATCTAGATATTTAGTCCATAACATGTGGCTTTCAAGTTCTACATAGGCTATCCATGAGGCCTTAGGCCATATTTTCCCTATCACATGGATATGGTATCCATTTCGATATTTTGTCACATCATGGACACTTCTTGGTCACTAATAATACATGGTTTGATTCAAAAACTCATGTTGTTGTGATAAAAACTTTATCTGTGTTGATCATGGTATTTGCATAGTAACCCATGTCATTGCATAGGGGTTGTATAGGAAATCCTTAGGTTACATGTGATATATGGTTACCAAGTTGAGGAGTCAACACACTAGGGATGGACCTTGAGGATCATTCCATGGTATAAGAAAAAATATAAGACTATATGCTATAGCATTTTACTATGGATCTCATGGTTCATCTATTGGGTCCCAAACCACCACAATCACCCCCCATAGGGATTGAGGGAATCTTTGGCTTGCAAGTGGAAAATGGTGCTCATTTCAAAGTTTAGAACACTATATAGGGTTCTTAGTGTCCATGATGCAGTTCAATGCCAAAATCTAAGGTATTATACGATAATATATGTCTATGGGGGTTTTGAGACATCCTTGTGTCCTTTGGATGCTAAAGAAGTCCTACAAAGGGAATATTGGTCATTTGATCAATTATATGTTGGTCATTTTTAGTTTGGCACATTGAGGATGGTTATAATGAATTTAGGCATAATCCATGGTCAAAATATAAAGTTTGAAGGCATAACATTTTCCTCTATAAGTCATGGGCTATGTGTGGGCCCCAAGCCATCATATCATGTGTTAGATTATGGAGGTAGAAATAGATATATTCATTATTATAGATGTAATATTTATTATTTACAAACAAAAAAATACCTATATTTATTACTGTATATATAATAGTTATTATTTACAAAAGGGGAGCAATGAAAAGTTTCATATTCTTAGAAGGAGATGCAAAAAATGAATAAATAAGGAAAAATATAAATTGGTGGGATATGTGAAAAGACCATAGTTCAAATAATTATAAATTTAAGGCCCAAGATTCTCCCACCACCACCCCCATTATTGTCTAAAATAGTAGTATCATCACTTTATGACCATAAAATTTTCCAATTTTTGTGCCCAATGTTATTACTTAAAGCTAAATTTTCAACGAGAGTAATGGATGCTTCTCATATACTAGTTTGTAGCTTGTTTCTATACCTCAATTTATTTTTTTTCCACTAATTTTTAAGTGTCCTTTTTGTAAGTAGGAAAAACGTTGGATGTAATTTGCTTCCTAACTCTTTATAATATAATATATATATATATATCTATATATATATATATAGATATATTTGTATATAAGGTGGAAAAACTCATCGTAATTCAATTGCCAATTGAAAATGAGGAAAACCACATCTCTCTACTATCTATGAATGTGGGATGACTCATCACCGTTATTCAAAGAAAGCCCTGCCATCTGAATTAACCTATTGATGGTTCAGAAGGGAGTAGACTTTCACTCCCACCAGATGCTTCGAGGTCTTGGTCCATTAACATATTTCCTTACATCCAAGGAAGATGAACTCTTATGCACTTAGAGACAGTTTAATGCCTTGCTCTAGAACAAAAAAAATTAACTAACCAAAGTGCTTAGATGTAATTAATTAATCTCTATTTTAATGTAAAAGGTTAAATTATGACACTTATATTTTATGTAAAAGTTTGAATATATTTTATAGTATATGCATATTTTATGTCAAAATAAATACATTTATGTACAATTTCAAGGATTTATTGTGCATGAAAAATTTAATGCAATTTTCTTTTTTTCCTTGAATGTATGTTATTATAACAAGAGCCATGAGGTGGCCATGTCCCTACACCTTTGTTAGTAGGTTGTTTTGAAATTCAAAACCTATTTCTATAGTGAACTATTAATATCATGAGTGAATGCAAATCCTAGCTTATTGGGATTGATTTACCCACTTTACAAATACCCCTTGTACTAAGTACACATCTTTCACAATGGATTTTTTTGAAGACATCTCACAATTTGCTATATAAGGTACCTTTCAATTTTTGTTAGCAACCCATGTCAATCCTTCTCTTTACCGTGTTAGTATATTGTTGTTGGACGCATATGCTTTGTAAGTCATCCCATAGTAATTGTTGATCCATAGTTTGTGTTATTGTTATTGGGCGCATATGCTTTGTAAGCTGACTGTAGTATTTGTTGATCCATAGTTTATATTGGCCCATGGTTTTGACCCATAGTATTGGCGCCTATTTTTAGTATAAAAGTGTGTGTTGAGGCTAAGGAAGGCACCATGCAGTTATTTTGTATTGAGCTTGCTCAAAGGAGGTTGCCCCCTCGAAGTGGCCTGCAATTAATATAAAAGTGATTTTGAGTTCTGCTGCTATATTGTGTATTTTGATTAATTATTTGATGCAGGGTCCTCACATCTGGTATCAGAGCACTTTCTTGGGCTCGTTGGGTGAAATTTCTGCCCAATTTTTTTTTTCACTTCTGTTGCAGGTTCGAATCTGGGAATAATCCCTATCCACTTAACTGTGTGAAGTACTTGGGCATAAGCCCTAAAACTGATTGTGAGGAGTACCACAGGAACCCCGAAGTAGCTGGCCCATTGAGAGGACCTGCCAGCAAAAAGGGCAACGACCCCTACCTGATTGACTAGTTCCCACCCGTGAGGTAAACCAAGAGGTGTTGTTTATGGACAAGTGGTTATTAGTTTTACCTGAGCCATGGAGTGAGGGGTACTGCCCCAATACGCAAGCCATTAGACAACATTGGTGGCCGAGTGAATCCCTTGAACCGATAGGAAGCCGCACATACCTGGGGTCCATATCTATTTTTAGTTGCACAATCACATATTTTCTCTGTCTAGAACTGTTGCCAGTCAATTCCATGCCATTGCAGATCCATTTGTTGCCGATCACTTCAGCGCCATTGCAGATCCCTTCCTGAAAGAAAAAGAAAAAAAAAGAAAAAAAATGTATAAAATTATGTTTTTCGGCCATATCTCCTTGGTTTCAACTCTGTTTTCCCTGAAATTTCACTGACACCTCTGCAATTCCATTCTACATACTTCATTCCTGAAGACCCTATCCCAAATTCCACTTTCCAAGACCTGAAATCCCACATTTGTCTATTTTTAGGGTTTGCCGTAACTCCTTCGATTTTCACCCAAACGCCTTCAAATTTTTCCACCGTATGCCTTTCCTCATTCTGCTTCTTTGTCCCTCTCTACCAAATTTTCTCATTCTTTCACCTCGCTTCTAAAATCCCCATATTTTGCTTCCCTGTCCTTTCAACAGTGTCCAAAACTTACTCAAACCCACATTACCCTTCCGATTTTTTCCCAAATCTAGATTTTCCTCCACTAAAACAGTTTCAGTTTTTGTTCTTCTACCCACTCCTCTCCCCCCAAGAAAAAAAAAAAAAACACCTCCTGGTAATGGTTGTCACCCGCACAGGAGCAAAAGCCATGGAGGAAGCACTTGCAGCCATCCAATCCAAACTCCAGGAACTGGATGAAAAATTTCTTGGTCTCCATCTTGAGCATTCAGCTATGAACACTAGATGACAGTTCGAGTCTTCATCATACAATGGGTTCTCTTCTTCCAGCAATTTTTGCAGTCCGAAGCTAGATTTTCCTCGCTTCAATGGTACTGATCCGACTGGATGGATCTATCGTGTAGAATAGTATTTCAGTCTTCATAATACTTTTGATGTCAACAAAGTTCCACTTGCCTCCTTTCATTTGGAGCAGGAAGCTCTTCAATGGTATCGTTGGTACATTAAGGCTCATGAAGAGCCAAAATGGCCTGATTTTTTCCAGCTCCTTTTGCAACGATTTGGTCCTAGTGCTTTTGATGACTTCACAGGAGCTCTCACTAAACTTCACCAAATTGGCACTGTGAAAGAGTATCAAACTGAATTTGAGAAACTAGCTAATCACACTGAAGGATTACCTGATGACTTCTACAGGAGTTGTTTTATCAGTGGTCTAAAGGATGCAATTCGCTCTGAGGTCAAAATGTTCAATCCCAACACAATGATGGAAGCCCTGGGGTTGGCTCAGTTGGCAGAAGACAAGATGGCATCCCAACAACACTCCAAATCCTCTTTTGTTCCCTTTCGAAATATGGGTTCTCAACGACCTCCCATTCCGCCAGCTCCTCGCTCACCTCCAATCAAGCATTTGTCTAAAACAGAGATGCAGGCACGTAGAGAAAAAGGGCTTTGTTATAATTGTGATGAGAAATTCAATCAGGGACATCGATGTGTTCAAAAAAATCTCTATCTCTTGGATGTGGATTCTCCACCTCCCTCTGAAATTGGTGAAGAAGCTCCCGATACAATGGATGCTCCGGTTGACATTCAGGAGCCACCTACTGACCCTCCATCTCAGGACGACCAGCCCGAGATATCCCTCCATGCTTTAGCTGGATTCACGGACCCCCAAACAATGTGGGTACGTGGTTACTTGAAGAAGCTTCCTCTTACAATACTCATTGATTCTGGCAGCACTCATAATTTCATTGACCCTCGAATCGCCAAACAAGCTGATTGTTTTATCCATCCTTGCTCCAAATTTGAAGTCATGGTTGCCAATGGGGGCAACTTACCTTGCAAAGGGAAGTGTCGTAATGTGCGTATCTCTATGGGAGATTATAACCTCCGCTCTGACATGTTTGCCTTGACCTTAGGTGGATGTGATGTGGTTTTGGGCGCTCAATGGCTGCGCACACTTGGCCCCATATTATGGGATTTTGCTGAACTTTGGATGCAGTTCTCCCCCGATGGAAACAAACACACATTGAAAGGATTACAACCAGGGTCTCTCATCATCATCAGTTCACATCGCATGGAAAAACTCCTTAAGAAGAGTTCCCATGGTGTCATTGCTCAGCTCCATTCCATTCAAATGCAACCATTAGCAGCCCCCACTACTCCTTTGGATCTCCAACAAATTCTGGATCGATATACAGGTCTTTTTGCTGAACCAGTGGGACTTCTACCTTCATGACCAGAGGACCATCGTATTTAGCTCCTTCCTGGAAGCATTCCTCCCAACATCAGGCCCTATCACTACCCATTTCACCAAAAAACAGAGATTGAACTCCTCGTTAGGGACTTACTGAAGCAAGGTATTATTCGCCCAAGCACAAGTTCCTTTTCTTCACCAGTTCTTCTTGTCCACAAAAAATATGGGTCATGGCGCCTCTGCATTGACTTCCATGCACTTAATCACCTCACCATCAAGGATAAGTTTCCAATTCCTGTTGTTTATGAGCTTCTTGATGAGCTTCATGGTGCTCAATTTTTCTCCAAGTTGGATCTTCGCTCTGCGTATCATCAAATTCGGGTTCATGAGGATGATATCCCTAAAATAGCTTTCTGCACACATGATGGCCACTATGAGTTTTTGGTCATGCCCTTTGGTCTCACTAATGCTCCTTCCACATTCCAGGCCTTGATGAATAAAATATTCCGACCCTATTTGCGGAAATTCATTCTGGTATTTTTTGATGATATCCTCATCTACAGTAAAACATGGGCTGAACATCTCCAGCATCTGGCTCTTGTAATGCAACTTTTCTCTGATCATCATCTCCATGCCAAAAAGTCTAAATGTGTTTTTGGCCAAAAGGAAGTTGAGTATCTCGGGCACATTATCTCAGCACAAGGGGTTCGTGTGGATACTGCCAAAATCGCTGCCATGAACAATTAGCCGCCTCGTAAGACACTCAAGAGCCTTCGTGGTTTTTTGGGGTTGATTGGATACTACCGCAAGTTTGTCAAGGATTATGGGAAGATTGCAGCTCCATTAACTGCTCTGTTGAAAAAGGATGCTTTTACATGGACACATGTTACTGAGTGTGCATTTGACAAGCTAAAACAAGCTATGTGTACTACACCTGTTCTAGCTATGCCCAATTTTTCCAAGCCCTTCACTATTGAGAGTGATGCTTGCAGAAATGGACTTGGTGCTGTTCTCCTTCAAGATGAACACCCCATTGCATTCACTAGCAAAGCCCTTTCCGGTAAGAATTTAGCTGCCTCTACATATGAGAAGGAAATGATGGCTATTTTGCATGCAGTACAAAAGTGGCGACCCTACCTCTTAGGGAATCATTTCTGCATCAAGAATGATCACCAGAGTCTTAAATATTTCCTAGAACAGCGTGTATCCTCCCCAGCACAACATAAATGGGTTAGCAAACTCATGGTTTATGACTATGAGATCACTTATAAGAAGGGTAAGGACAATATTGTGGTGGGTGCCCTTTCTTGCACATTTGATGACCAAGGTTCTCTTTCCACTATTTCTATGCTTGTTCCAAATTGGTTGCAATCGGTTCAACAGGGTTATGTCAATGACTCTTCATTATCTCAAATCATCCAACACTTGGTCAACAACCCTTCTGCGGTCCCACATTACTCTTGGGATGGTGCTTCATTGAGATACAAGGGTCGTCTGGGGCTTCCCTAGAACACAACTCTTCAACACTCTATCTTCTATGAACTCCATGTTTCTTCGTCAGCTGGGCACTCTAGTTTTCTCAAAACGTATGAACGGGAATGGTGCAACTTCTTTTGGCAGGGCATGAAAAGGACAATTCAACAGATGGTGGCTGAATGTGATACCTACTAGCGCAATAAGGGTGAAACAATACCCCTTCCGGGATTGCTTGAACCCTTTCCCATACCTACCCGGATATGGACAGATATTTCTATGGATTTCATTGAAGGGCTCCCTAAATATGGAGGGAAGACTGTGATTTTGGTTGTGGTTGATCGCCTCTCCACATATAGTCATTTTTGTGCTCTCAGCCATCCCTATACAGCCTCCTCTATTGCTCAAATTTTCTTGGACCAGATCTTTCGTCTTCATGGAATGCCTTCTTCCATTGTCTTGGATCGTGATGCGACTTTCACCAGTCATTTTTGGACAGAAATCTTTCACCACACTGGCACCAAACTGAAGATGAGTTCAGGTTATCACCCACAAACGGATGGTCAGACTGAAATTATCAATAAATGCTTAGAACCTTATATTCATTGCTTCTCCTCTGAGCAACAACATCAGTGGGAAAAGTGGCTCCCTCTCGCTGAATGGTGGTACAATACCTCTTACCACACTGCCTCTAAAATGAGTCCATATGAAGTAGTTTATGGTCAGGCACTGCCAATTCTTCTTCCTTACACCCCCAGCAGTTCTCTATTTCAGGCAGTTGACACGGTCCTTCGAAACCACGATGATGTTCTTCTCATTTTGCGCGAAAATATTCACATGGCAAGAAATCGTATGAAGCAACAAGCTGATCAACACCATTCTGAGTGCACTTTTGAAGCCAGTGATATGGTTTTTCTTCGTCTCCAGCCTTACAAGCAATCCTCACTAAAACTCAAAGGGCATCATAAGCTCGCTCCAAATTTCTATGGGCCATATATGATTCTTCAGAAGATTGGGTCTGTTGCTTATAAATTGGAACTTCCGCCTTCTTCCCGCATTCATCAGTATTTCATGTCTCTTTTCTGAAGAAAGTTCTTGGCAACAACATCAAAGGCCAAACTATTTTACCAGAACTGGATAATGAAGGATCCATATTTTTGGAGCCAGAGGCTATCCTCAATAAGCGCACTCGTCAGATTCTCTCTCGCTCTATCACAGAGGTCTTAATTCAATGGCACGGAATGCAGCCCGAGGATGCTACGTGGGAACCACTCCTTCAGATTCAGCGACAATTTCCACATCTAAAGCTTTGAGGACAAAGATTTTTCTAAGGGGGAGGGGATGTTAGGAACCCATGTCAATCCCTCTCTTTACCATGTTAGTATATTTTTGTTGGATGCATATTCTTTGTAAGTCATCCCATAGTAATTGTTGATCCATAGTTTGTGTTATTGTTGTTGGGCGCATATGCTTTGTAAGCTGCTTGTAGTATTTGTTGATCCATAGTTTATATTGGCCCATGGTTTTGACCCATAGTATTGGCACCTATTTTTAGTATATAAGTGTGTGTTGAGGCCAATGAAGGCACCGTGAAGTTATTTTGTATTGAGCTTGCTCAAAGGAGGTTGCCCCCTCGAAGTGGCCTGCGATTAATATAAAAGTGATTTTGAGTTCTGCTGCTATATCGTGTATTTTGATTAATTATTTGCTGTAGGGTCCTCACAATTTTCAACTTAATTATGGTATATATAGGGTATAACTAACTTGAAATTTTCATACTTTCTAATAGAGTCTGTGTAATTCAATTTTAAATGTATGTGGAGGAGCCTTCATTCATAAGTTGGAAAATATGGAGAATCAAGGAAGAAATTGTTGATATTACTCACATTGCAATATTTCCTTACATTTGCTTGAGGCACTCTAACAATTATAAATGAATTAGATCAAAATATAAAAAGCACAAAGAGTGGGAATAACAAAATACCACTAGTACAAAATGAGATATAAGTGACCAGGAGGCCAAAAAAATTGTCCACCATAGTCTCTCTAAGGGATAAACAACCAAACTTGAGAAATTTTAAGCGAGGCAACTAAAAACAACCAATTTGTTCATGAGATAAATATACGACTAGATAAAAAGTAAATAAACTAAAAGTGACCACATAACAATAACATTAAAATTATGAATTGGTCGTTTATTAAATCATTTTTAGTTGTGTCACCATGATAATGGAAAATTACAATTTTAATAATGAATGTTTACAATTTCCTATATTTTAACACTGCATATGGATTCAGAGGCTCCCTTTAGAAAGTGGTATCTAAATCCATTTGTAGTGTTTACTAAAATTTAACACTGCAGATGTATTCAGATACTCCCTTCAGAAAGGGATCTCGGAATGCATGTGTAGTGTTAAAATTGATTAAAGTGTAAGATTGTAGATGGATTTAGAGGCATAAGTGATAATGTAAATTTTGTCATTTGGCAATAATTACAATTTATTACCATTGTTTTCAAGTGACACAATTTACAAAATCACTCATGTCTTATAATTTTATACAATGTTATAACATTTTACAAAATGTTAACATTGCATATTGATTCATATATCCCCTGTAAAGAGGGTGTCTCAATTTATTTGCAGTGCTAAAATTTAGTCAATTGTAACACAACATATAATATTATGGTATTATAATGTACTCATCATCATCATTGTCATTGTTTTCATAACTGTCGTCATCATACCTATCACCATCATCATTTTCGTCACTATGGTCATTATAATCACCATCTCCCATCGCCTCAATTACATAAGGATAATATCTAATTATAGCATATGGAGTTAACCCTAACTCATTGCTATTATCATGTGTACCTAGATAAATTTCATAATCCCTATAAAATATATATAACATGAAAATACAACATAACCAAAACATATAATATAAAAAACATTAAAATTACATAAACATATACGATATTTTCAAAACACTTTCAACCAAATCATTTAAATATTTTTATTTTTTTGTGCTTTTTTTTGTTGACTAGGGGAATCGACAATTGGGGCTAGGATGGTACTTGCGTGACATGGGGTCTAGGGATCTGTTCCTCGTACCACTATACCCCTATTTTCCCCACAACATCTCGCAATCCATGGGCCATAAGTAAACCCAGGTGGGATTTGATCTCGTGACCTCCTTTACAACAAGTGACTTCATATCAAGCGATGCCAATGAGTCACACCTGTTCGATATTTTTTATGCTTAATAGATATATTAATCTAGAATTTGTATATATTACTTACTTTTATTCTTAATAGATATATTAATCTAGAATTTGTATACATTACTTACTATATAATGTATGTTTTTTTTTTTAAATTTGAAGGCGTGAATTGTTTGGTAATCATATTTTATTGAAGAAATTATATTAGTAGTGTATATTTTTGTTTGTTTGTTAAGAAATTCTTGTCACTCAAGGCCATTTCATTTCCAACATTGGATGAGAAAGCACAACCCAAGGGCATATAAGCTGTCAAAATGACCCAGGGATTGCACCTGTCCTGGACCATAGTAACCCTTAACATGGTTGGATTTTTGGGTGTCTCATCCCAACTAGCTCACCCCTAAGGGGTTTGAACACGGGTCTCCTTTCTAACGATACCCACTCCTTAACTGAATGAGATAGATATATTTGACTATTAGTATTGTATATTTCATTATAATTAAATATTTACATTAATATAGTTAACTACTTTTATTCTAAATTTTATTCTTAAATATAAAATATATAGTTTTCCAAACAATATGGATTTTTTTAAGTAATCATTTTAATTTTGATAAGACATATACAAATATTAAAAAAACAACCAAAAAAAATATAAAATGAATGAAATATAACATATAAAATAAAATAAACATCCCTACCATTTTTAACCCCTCCTTGACCTTTTACAACATTCGACAATGTGTCATTTGAACCCATCCTCGACCCCTGTAGAGCACTCGACAGTGTTTCATTTGAACCCCTTCTCGAACTTGTAGAGAATTCAACAGTGTAGAGAATTCAATAGTGGATAGAATTGTCATCATCATTCGCATTGGCCCACATTCATACACACATGGTTCATCTCTACATGGAATAGAAGGATAAGAGGATACCAACAGAGGAGGCCAACATAACATTTGTCAGCATTCAATTCACCATCCTAGTAGAGGAGATTATCGAAAATGTAGCCATCACCATCAGAATCTTATCAGAATCAGAATTCAATACACCATCCCAGGAATATTGGCTCTTTCTAATATGGTAAGAAAGAAATGAATGCGTTTTGTAGTTATATCTTGAATTTTATTTCACTTTGTAAATGTAAACTCACATGGTATTCTTGTAAAAAAAACCAATTTATGTAGAGATAATGAATCATTCTCACATTTCAGGAACAATAGACCTTGGGGTTTCCAAAATGTAAAATTCATACGGGCGCTACTTAGGATTTCCAGGGTAAAAAAAGGTATTATCTTCCTACCTTGTATGTGAAAGATAGAATTCACATAGTGAATTTAAATTTTGAAATATTTTACTTTGTGTTTGAGTGTAACGCCTTGTAGGAAAATTGAAAGGAAGGACACCTAATGTTGATTTGATTAGATGCAAAGCTCATTTCCTATGGGAAAATAACTACTCTAAATCCATATCCATGCGATTTCATTTTATTGCATTTTGACTTAGAAAGAGATATGTTGAAGGTGCGGGAATAAGGGCATTGTATTTTTGGAAGCCAATCTCTTTCTTTAACATAGTGGAAGAAAAGGTTCCATCATTCTTAAGGGATCCCAAAAAACTTTCCAATATGGATTCCACTTCCAAACCTCCAGAGATTGTTTCCTATGGGCATATAATTCCCCTTAATTCATATCCATGCAATTTCAATTTTTTTGCATTTTGACTCAGAAAGATATATGGTGAAGGTGTGGATAGAAGGGCCTTGAATTTTTGGAAACCAACCTCTTTATTTAACACCGTGGAAGAAAAGGTTTCATCATTCTTAAGGGATACTGGAAACATTTCCAATATGGATTCCACTTCTAAACCTCTCATTTAAATGTTTCAAGGATGATTTCATATTATCTGTAGTGAACATAGTAGGAACTCCCATTCAGGCGAGCACTTTGGGAAAAATAAAATAACTCATAAGTGCCTACCTTTATCATAGATTTGGTTCTTTAATCACACAATGAATATTAAATAGATATAGAATTTTCCCAAGAAAATATCTATAGATAAACGATACCATCTTTTGTTAATTTTTGACCTAAATAAATTTAAGAGCTATAGATAACAGTTGACACTATAACCAACTTTTTTTGAATCTCTTTCTTTATTGCCGTATATTGGAGGGAATCATTTCATCCTTACTTCCTGAATGGTTGGATTGAAACAATAGCTATTCTTAACCACTATTAAATTTCATATGTGAGCACATTGAAATTAATATTGAGAAAAAGATCGAGTTTAAGTTTGAGAAAATTCATATCCAATGGATTTTTCACTACCTCATGAGATTGAATCTATTCATTGAAAGGATTACTACTTATCCTAACTTTCTAATACTTACTCAGTGCTATAGTGAATCACTTATCTGATATGATCTGTAAGAGTAAAAAATACGGTACATATTATTTTCTTTGTTATAAATAGCCATGAGATATTAGGGTTCTTTTTTTATGCTCTTTTGTAGCTGGAGATCCCATAATGAAGGGTCAAAATCGAAAAGGTATATTATGTTGCTGTAAATGTAACTTTGGAAGACATTCTTCATTGTATTATTATTATTATTATTATATTTTATTGTAATTCTATTGTAACTCCTTCCAGGGATGTTTTCTGTCTAATCAAAAGGTGTCATTATTGTAATTGGTCATGTATAGGGTCGAGGTAAAACCTCCATTGTAAGTCAGGGAAATAGTCCCTAATGAAATAATGCGAAATGTATTTTTGGTCTCCCATAACGATAGGTTAGACCAGTTAGGTCCAAAATTCATCCCTGTTAGACAAAAATATCACACACATGATTAGTATAAATAGGGAGGTGCCCTCCCTCATTTGTACACACTGCAATCTCAAGTAAGTTTGATCCAGTAGAGAGAAAGACGAGTTCTCTACGGAAGAGAAGAATAAGAAGCTGCAGAAGTTATCTTTGGGTATTTCTATCTCCATCTGACATTGTAATAAGTGATGAATCTATATAGAAGATTTTCCTAGGTTTTTTCCCTTTTGGTTTCCTAGGATAAAATTCTTGTTGCTTTCCTTTGTGATGTGCTTGTCTACCTTTCAGTGATCCTATTGCATATGGTTATGATGTTATGATGATAAATGTTTTAATATATTTAATAACCATTAAAATATAACATGGTATAATATCCACCCTAAAGAAGGAATTGTGCAGTTGAAACACTGCTACAACCACAACTACTATAGATTAGGTTTCAAGCTTGAAAAACCCTAGAAGGAAAAGTCTAGTCATCTTGGAATTTTAGCTATAAGTTGAGTTTGGAGAAGGATAAGGAGATGAAAATTGGAAATTAAGAATATGAAATCTTTATGTACCTTTCTTGTGAGTTTCAACATCATATTCGTTATAATTCAAGAGATATGATCCCTCCAGAATAGGGTTTCTGCCTCTTCCACGATTCATTCTTAAACATGTGACCTTGGGATAATTTATATATGTTGGTATAGGAATATCAAAATTGAATTTTGTAAGATGTTTAATATATTTCATGGACTTTAGTTTATGTGATGCAAGTTTCAGACCCAAAATTTGAAACAGTTACACATGGAAGTTCGTACAAGTTCTCTAAACTAAACAAGTCCATAAATATGTCACCTTGGGAAAATTAGCATAAGTTACACTTGGTGAATCCAATATTCCTCTAACCTATGGGGTTGGAAAGAAGCAAAATTAGGATACCTAAGAACAAAGTTTAAAACCTTTAGGAGCATAAATTTATTAGATAAATCAGAATTATGATGGGACACTGCAGGACACTATGGGAAGAAACTAGGGCATAAAGTTTTTGGAGTTTCCATCCACAGAATTTGGAAAAGGAAGTCACTGTAAAAGTTTCCTCAAGAAGGCGAATATTTAAATATAGACGTAAGTTCAAGATTCCAGGTTTGGAAAATTAGGGTTTCTAAATGGAACCCTTGGTCATCTAGATCTAGAATCAGATTGGGCAGCTCAAATTGGTAAGATGTATTTTTTTCTATTCAAATTTGAGGTTTTCATATCAAGATGATGAATCAAACCAAGGTTGAGGATAATATTGAAGGAGAAGATAACTTCTGAGCATGGAAGTATAAAATTTCTCTCATTCAAGAAGAGAATGAATTGGATAAATACATCAATGAGGAGGTTCCAGAACTAGAGGGACAAGAGGTAAAGGAAAACGATAAGAAGAACATGATAAGAGATAAAAGGATTATTGCAAAATCCATCAAGGATAACCTCATCCCTCATGTATCATCATTGAAGACTCTTAATAATATGTTTGATGCTTTGACAAAGCTATTTGAAGATTAATAGCTTCAACTAAAATATGAACTCGAGGAATCAAGTCAAGAATGTGAAGATCCAACATTCAGAAACCATTTAGCCTTACTTCATAATGGTTTCTCATATTAAGGAACAACCAGAGGCCATTGAAGAAAATTTTGAAGAAAGAGATATTGTGATGACCACCTTGAATGGACTTCTAAGGTAATGGGATTCATTCATTCAAGGGATATTGTTATGCCTTGAAATGGCACTTCTTCATCCAAGTGATGACTGTTGATCCTAGATTTGTTATCATTTTTGGCAGATAAATTACTCATTTAACCACATATTTTACTATCTTTTGTATATTTTATGACACGCATATCATTATTCAACCTCAGGTATGAGTGTTTTTAAAGTTTATATAAAAATTATTTATTATTATCATTTTTTATGTTTTTTTAATTAAAAATAACATTATTAAAACTCATTTGATGTATTAATTGGTTTGTATAATTGTTTGCATATTTTATAATCCTTTTGGGCCAAGTTAATATGCAAAACGCATTCATCTTTCTTTTTGCACAGCATATCCAGCTCGACGTCCAGCTCGTCATCTAGCTTGTTGCGTGAAACTTGTTGGTGGTTTGCAAGATGTCGAAATTTGTTGCTCTAGACTCCAGCCTTGAAGCACGCCATCAGATAGAAACTCCATTTTCCCTAGATTGATGCCTAGGGTATCCAGCTCACATCCCAGCCTTTCGTTCAGTACTCCGTCCAGATCGCCCATCACACTACGCATTGCTGAGAATTAATTTTGGGCATTTAAAATATGAAACAATTACAAACCGCTTTGTCATCCACGCATCGAGGTGATAGAATGATCATCAGTCTAGAAGGATCACTTGTGGCCTCCTCTGCTTGACTCCAAACTACCACCAGTCTGCACGTTTAAATAATAGAACAACCTGCTTTCTAGAAGATCCATCGTGTACGCTGCCCTGGTTCTCCACCACATCAACCATCCACGCACTTGATTGATGCATTGAAGTCATGCCCTAGAAGATTATCCCGTGTTCTTCTGTTTTTTCCATCAGTCACCTGCTGTGCTTAGAAATGAACTCGTGCGGCACCTTTGCAGATCGGTTGCGCTGGAGAAGGAACCTATGGGTATGCTGTCTAGTGAAAAGAACCAGTCTTGTGTTGAAGAAGGGAGATGCTTATGCGTTGGCTTCTGATTAGTTAAATTCCATTATAGTTGAATAAATTTAGAGAGCAGTCGACCACTAAAGGGTTGACTTGCTCACCCCTGTAAATCATTATATAAAGTATCCTCTGTGAGAGATCTCGGTTAGCTAGAAAATCAGTCAATTAGCAGAGTTAGTAGGAGAAGAGTTCTGGTAGTGATTTACTCTTGAACTTTGTATTTTTGTTCCACCATATGAATAAATAGCTGTATGCATTGCTATTGAAGATTGCATTTAAGTAGAAGTTATCCAGGCATCACCCCTGATTGCTAAGAGGGCCCCTCATTAACCAGAGGTTCAATTTATTTGTTTATCTTAGTTTCTTCTATGTTTTAGTTAGTCTAGTTTAAGTTCTAGTTTGCTTCCATTAGATTATAGTAAATGCTATTCTATTTGTTTTATGTACAATACATTAAATTAGTTTTATTTTGAAGTTAATTAGCTAGATATGCGCATAGATTTCTTTCAGTTATTTGCTTTTAGTCATTTTGTTTCTAATTATTTCATTTCTTGCATTACTTTCAGTCTTTGTTTTGAAGAATATAGAATAAGTTGTTTTATGAATTTATAATAGATTCAATTTTGTTATTTCTTTTCTTGTTTTGAATTTATGCAAGTTAATTTCTAGTTTATTTATTAGTTTAATATGCAATGAATCCTTTTGTTCATGAATTAGTTTAAGCCTAATTTGTTGTTAAATAGGTTTATTTACTGTTTTGATGCATTAGAATTACATTTGCATGGCTTCAGCTGAAGATTAGTTCATTTAGGTTAGTTTTTACTATTTTAATTGTGCATAATGTCATTCGGACAGCTTGTTCAATTTGTTAATCGGCCACCCTCTCAGACCCACAATTCAGTCTGTCATTCAACCCTTAGTTTTATTTTTATTGTTTTTTATGTGTTTTAAGATTGTTTTGTGAATGTCTGAATTATGTTTTGATTGTAATAATTAGATGATAGTTTTGTTTAACATTAAAGTTAAAGAATAGTCGTTTTAAATTATTTATTAAAGTTTTATTATTTTTCCTTACTTCTTTTACCTTGAACAAAGTTTAAGTTATTCTTAAGTTTTGTTTTTGATTTTGTTTTATTGTTGTATAGTTTTGTGTTTATTCCTTTTGAATTGATTTGTTTGTTTGTATGGAAAAATTTAAGGTTATATGTGTTTTCCTTAATATGTTTTTAGGTTGTCTCTCTTATGTTGTGTTATTGTTGAAAGAACTTGTAGGATAGAACCTAAAGATATTTATTTTATTAAGTTTTCTACTTGCTTCTTTTTAGGTTTTCTTTATTAATTTTTCTACTCGCTTCTTTTATTAAGTTTTCTAGTTGCATATAAGTTAAGTTTTCCTTGTATTCTAGTTTTCCATTTGAATAGTCAACTATTGATTGTATTTCAGTTTAAAACTTATTTTCAATAGTTTAGCTTATTTTAGTTTAAATACTTTAATAATTGCATTTTAGGAGTTTGACTCAATTTTTCATTTTGAAAGATCTTTCGATCTTTTGTTTGTCAAAATATTTACACGACACCCTCTACCTTCGCATATGTTTTGTGTCAAATCTAAGCTTACCAACCTCGATTGATAATTAAAGAATAAGTGGATCCATTTAGACAATAAAACAACCAACAATGACACAAGTTCGGTCGTCCCAATAAAGGACAAATGGATAGAAGTAGCCTTAAATTTATAAGAGGCTTTGACCTTCAATACACATATTTTAATTGAGTATAAACAAATTTTGAATATAAGCCTATATTGAAAATGCGAGTTGGCTTATGACAAGTTGTGTACCATACATGAGTTGCACCATAGAATCCAGCGTATCGATACGAAATGTTGAATATGCGAGTTTCCTTAGGGAAACCCGTGTATCATACACATGTTTCCTATTTGCACCCCTCGTATTCCATTAAAATTCATCAACAAAATAATCTAACTAATCTTGGAGAAGTTGGGGTTGGTTTGAAACCACACTAAATCCCCTAATTATCCTAGCCTCACGATCCTTCCTCCCAATCAACTATAAAAAGAGGAGAAGGGATAAAGAAGAAGGGGGACCTTTCTAGAGGAAATGCTATGTTGGAATATTTCCTCTGGACAAGAGAAGAAAGAGGGATCAAATACAGGTTTCAAGGAATATTGAACAGGCTGAGGTAAATGTAATTGTTCTAGACACTTCATGAATAAAGAAAGTATTTTCCTTCCATCAATGTTGTAATGCATGTTTTGAATTGTTTATGAAATGATCTATATTGTGATTTGGATTTAAGTTGTAGTCATTGTATATGTTCATATCTCATATATTATAATAGTTGAAGGTTCTTTGAGAAAGGTTATCTCTTTGTTGCAGGTGTTGGGGTCCTTGAAAAAAAGAGCATTTGGAGAGAAGATCAACCGAGGATCAACCTTTGTAATAAGGTGCACTCTCTCTTTCATTAAGATTTTATTTACTATATTCTTATTTTATCTCATCTTCATGTCATTTAAACCCTTAGTATGATGGTGTCCTCAAACCCCATCCATAGGATGAATTCCCTAACAATAGAATTGGTGACTCTATTGGGGATTTTCCTATGTTTTGGAGTCTCTTTGTTATAAGTATTCTTCTAGTTTGTCCTTCATGTCTCTGTCTTTGGCTTGCATAAGTAGTGTTCAGTTAGTCCTTTGTGAATTATTGAGTTTCTAATACATATATTTTTTCTTTATTGAACATGTGGGAAGAATCTATGGGTAGTCAGTACTTGTAGCCACATATTGCCCGAGAATACGCAGGTTTGACACTATACTATTGCATATGATACATAGACTGCTCACTATACAATTGCATATTTCTTGAAGATGGATGCTTGAAATCCACTGTTCAGTTTATTTGAGTTTTCCTTTTAAATGTCTTGATCCTTCTTGACTTCAACCAAGATTTCGATTGTGTTGTAACTTTTTTTAATTCTTTGCATGCTTTATTTGTGAGTCTCCTTTGGTAAGCTGGTTTGAATATTTGTTTGAGACTCGTTAGCTCTCCCCACTTGGTTTTTGTTTGAACTAAGAGTAGGTAGGGTCTGTGTATGATGTTGACTGATGATATTTGGTCCTCCTTATAGCCTGCCTTCTTTTTAAGTTAACTTGATTATTCTTTTTTGAACTTGGAACAACATTTTCTTATAGGATTTTGGTAGTTTGTCCAAGTACGGTATTATCAAGCTTCTTGAGGTCTTGGAGTCTTTTGTTTATAAGATATTAAGTTTGAATATTGTGTATGCAAATTTTCGGAGTTATAGCTTACATTTGTGCATAATTGTACATGTTTTCATTTCATTTTTGAAAAGAAAAATACTAGGTGCATTTATTCTTAGGTTTGCATCTGTATTGTTCTTTCGATTTTCAAAAAGAAAAGAAAAATAATTTTATTTTCAATAGTTTGATAGATTTCCTTATTTTTGCAAAAGGAAAATATAAGTGGAATTTCCAAATTGAATTGTTTTACATAATTTATTTTCACTTTACTGTTGTGTCAAAACACCATAAGTTTCATGATCATTATCCTGAGTAGACAACAACCTTAAAAAGAAAGCTTATAACTTAAAATTGATTAAAAACATTTTCCTTTTAGTGATGGAATTCACTAACTTAGGCTATGGTTTTGGAAAAAGGTTATATTTCACTATCCAAAACTAGTTAAACTCAGTCATCGTTTCCTTTCACTTAGAAAAATCCTTTTTTACAAGGAATACAACAAGAAATATCCTAACATAAGAGTCAAGCACGAGGTCATGCGAAGATTGGTTTGCATAGATACCCATCCAACACTCGGCTTAGAATATACCATAACTCATATGTGTTTGGGGATTCACTCAGTACCACCCTTGGCTCCGTGTGGTGCCAATGCTATTTGGATTTCAGGATTTGCTACCCTACCCATGCACTTCACTTGGACCGATCACTTTTCCTGATTCTTTTTAAGTTTTATTTATTAAATTTTCTACTTGCTTCTTTTATTAAGTTTTCTAGGTGCTTATAATTTAAGTTTTCCTTGTACCCTAGTTTTCCATTTGAATAGTCAACTGTTGATTGTATTTCAGTTTAAAACATATTTTCAATTGTTTATTTTATTTTAGTTTAAATACTTTAATAATTGCATTTTAGAATTTTGACTTAGTTTTTCATTTTGAAATATCTTTCGATCTTTTGTTTTTTAAAATATTTACACGACACCCTCTACCTTCGCATATATTTTGTGTCAACTCTAAGTTTACCAACCCGAGTTGATAATTAAAGAATAGGTGTATTCATTTAGACAATAAAACACCCAAACATTTTGGCATCGCTACCGGGACGGTTGTTCTGTAAGGTAGAATAGAATTCTTTATGATGTTTAGTCATAGGTTGGCAGAGGGGGAGCGACAAGATGAGAGGTAAGGACTTGCACATATGTTATAATAGGCGCCTCGAAATCCAACAACAGTAATAGCATATGTTTTCTTTAGTTTAAAAGTCTTGCATGAGTAGAATTATGGATCCTCAGGGTAGATTTGTCAATACCGGAAAAGTTATTAAAGTCTCTACTAACTACTGTAGGGGACGTAATTCCCCAACTACTAACTCACCAGAAAGGTATCAAAAGACACCTATAGGAAGTATTTCTACCCTAAAACCTAAAGAAACCCCCTTAGAATATCTTACTGGAGAAGCCATAGAAGGAGAAGGACTCTTGGCAGAAATTCCTAAGGAACTGATTCGTGAGGAAGTTCAAGAGGATTAGCCATTATAAACCCCTAGCCCTCCACTAGTTCCAAATCCAATTAACACAAATTTTTCACTAGTAGGAGATCCGAATTGTGTTGACTTTGTTAATCTTGCTCAAGTAAAATCTCTCTTTGGAACCTCAGTAGATCCAGTTATTTCGCAAAGTGAAACTTCTACAGTAGAACCTACCATTCCTCTAGGATTCAATAAAAACATGGTTGATAAGAGGAATATCTCTCCCGAAAAAGAACATTGGGACACCCCAATATTACCTCTAAAGGATCCTCCTAGATATATTCATGTTAAGAATCCAGCTTATATGCAAAGATGGGGAGAAAACAAAGATCATGATGAAGCTAGAAATGAAGAAGGAGAAGGGGAAAATCGAACTGAGGCTACCTTTGGGTTCCCTATATTAGATACAATGCAGGATGTAACTATGAAAAACATCCATCCTTCCTCCCTACCTACTTTCTATGGAAAAATTAATGAGGACCTAGACACATTCTTGTTCGAGTTTGATATCCTTTGTAGGAGTTACAATTATCTACAAGATGCTCACAAACAAAAACTCTTTCCTGCTACACTCAAGGATTCCGCCTTGAGATGGTTCATGGGATTAGGAGAATCCACTATCAGGACTTGGGATTATATGAAAACCTCATTCTTACGAAAATATCAAGAGTATGGCAAACCTAAGGACTCTCGACATGATAACTTCAAGATACAAAAACTTGAATACAAGAGCCTGGAGGATTATCTCAAGAGGTTCATTTATACATTACATAAGTCTAAATATAATGACCTCCGAGAAGATGTAGTACACACACTTTTCCTTAAGGGAATCTTTGAGGACTTGTTAGAAAGCCTTATTATCATGGTAGCTGGCGATATTTCACATAAAAATTTTGCACAGATTGGTGAGATGTGTAGAAATTATTCTAGGAGTTCGGGGAAAGTTATGAAATTTTTTTGAGATCCTTTCAGTAGAAATATAAGAGGAAATTCTCCTAGTTCAGGAGGAATTACAAGAGTAGAGATAGGAAACATGTTGGAGAATTTTAAGAATGATATCTTAGGAGCAATGGCTTCCCAACTAGATGCTTTACAAGCTAAGAAGAGGCAGGATGAAGAACGAGTAGCAATGAGTATTTTTTTTCCAAGATGTAGAACTAAACATCCCCAAAGGGAATGTCCATTAAACAACATCTCTATATGTCACATCTGTACAGAAGAGCATCCAATAGATAACTGCCCATCCTTTCCCAGGTTGCAAGCCATTTATAAGAGTGGCGATGTAGCTGAAACATCTAAGAGACCTCCTTGGAAACCTAGATATCAACCAACATATCCAAACTTTCCACCACAACTTCCACTCTATTATCCTCCGTATTAATCACCTCAACAATGGAAAAATTATAGTTGGCAGAATTGGCCACCTCAGTATCCTTCTCCTCAATTTCCACAAAAACAATATTTGTCACAAGGATGGAGAGGACAACCATATCCTTGACCACAATCTGTCCCTTCACCTAATCATCTTTATCCTCAGAATAAAACAAATTTCTAGCAAATGCCGCATGGATTTGTACCTCTAATTCCTTTTATCACACAACAACTTCATCACTTTTAGAATGAAAATCCTCCTCGACCGACATTATTACCTACAGAACCCATACCTAACCCTAATAATAAACCAACTCAAGCTCTTAACAGCATCAAGTTGCAAACTCTTCCCTCATACCTTATCTCGACTGTACCTGTACATCAAATTCAATTACGATTGAGAAGAGTTGTGAATAATAAACCCAAGTCATCAGTCATCATTCAGTAACCAAATGACGAAGAAGAAGATTCAAGTGAATCTATGAATGATTCTATCTTGGAGGATGTGAACATTCCAAAGGTTCCAGTACACCCATCCTCCATAAGAGACTATTCAAGAGTAAAGAATTCCTCCATTTCCAGAAAGATTAACAATAGAAAGACCTATAGTTCATCCAAAGTATAACATTTTGAATGAATTAAAGAACTTTTGTATTAAAATCCCTTTATTACAAGCTATTAAAGATATACCAATCTATAGTAAGGTAATAAAAGAGCTTTGTATTAATCGCCTAGGAAAGAATTAAAAGGACCCTCTTACAATTCATTTATAGGAGAAATGTCTAAATGTATGACGGGTTAGTTTCAGATTGCAAAATATACAAATCAAGGAGCCCTAGTAGTAACTATAATTATAAACAAAACTTCCATAGAGAATGCATTAATCAATTTAGGTTTCGCTAATAAAATGATGACCACCGCAGTTTTAGAAGTTTTACAGATAGGACAATTTCTTTGACCTACCCCTTCCATCCTAGAACTAGCAGATCGCACTACAGTAAAACCCGCTAGAGTCTTGGATGACATTGTTGTATCAGTAGCTTCATGGGAATACCCTGTTGACTTTATGGTCATAGAATCAAAGGATCCTTCTAAAGGACATCATATTATCTTGGGAAGACCATGGTTAGCTACTGCAAATTCTTTTATAGGATGTAGGGATGGAGCTATGGCTATTTCCAATGGGTTGTCCACACAAAGACTTATTTTATACCCCCGAGGACAACCAATAACTGAAAATTCATGGTGGTTAAATTATTCTTTAAGGGATGAAGAATTTGATGATTTCTCACTTCCTAGTGATTTTTCTTTACCACTTCAGGAGCAGACCATTGAGAATGTATTAAACCAGTTTGTCTCTTCAACAACTTGTACAGATTTCCCTCAGTCCTTTGCTCAACTCGACCAGATTTTTGGAGATGAGTTTCAAGAGAATATGGATCTCTCAATGTTTATAGAAACACCTTGTGTCTTCACAATTGAAGAGCACACAGGACCACATACCATACCTTGTGAGGTTGGCCCTAAAAAATTATTACATATAAAAAATAGATTAAGTGAAAACCAACAAGCACAGCTGCTTAAAGTTCTTAAGAAACAATCTAGAGAATTTTCATGTGAATACAATGATATGAAGGGTATATAGCCTGATACCTCTATTCACCATATTTATATGGATCCAAGCATGTCACCTGTAAGGAAGCCACAGAGGAGGATGAATCCTGATTTAAATAATATAGTAAAAGAAGAATTACAAAAACTCCTCACTATTGGTTTCATCTATCCTATTTCCAACAGTAAATGGGTATCTCCTTTAGTAGTAGTTCCAAATAAAGTTACAAGGAAATGGCCTATTTATGTTGATTTTAGAGAATTAAACAAAGCTAAACTTAAAGACTACTTTCCTTTACCTTTTATCGATCAAGTATTGGATACTCTGTCAGGTAAACATTATTTTTCCTTTCTTGACGGGTATAGTGGTTACAACCAGATTTTAATAGCACCGAAAGATCAAGACAAAACCACTTTTACATGCCCTTGGGGAACATATGCTTACTGAGTTTTGTCGTTTGGAATATGTAATGCACCTGCCACTTTCCAGCAGGCAGTCTTAGGAATATTTTCCAATCTTATACATGACTGTGTGAAGGTATACATGGATGAATTTATGACATATGGTAATAATTTTCAAGAAGCCCTTGACAACCTTGAGAAGGTCTTGATCCGATGTCAAGAAACAAATTTATCCCTTAGTCATGAAAAATGTAAAATGTTACTAATAGAAGGTATAGTTTTGGGACACCATGTTTCTTACCAAGGAATTAAGGTAGACCCTGCAAAGATTGAAGTAATTGTTGGAATTCCCTCTCCCAAAACTTAGAAAGAGGTAAGAAGATTTCTTGGTCTTGCAGGCTATTACCGCCGCTTTATTGAAAATTTTACTAAAATAGATGCACCAATGTTTAAGTTACTGACAAAGGACTCGGAATTCCAATGGATGGAATCTTGTCAAAATGCTTTTGAAATCTTAAAAGCTAAACTATCGGTGGCACCAATACTTAGGGTTCCTGATTGGTCCTTCCCTTTTCACATATCTGCTGATGCCTTTGGTACGTCCATTGGAGGAGTCCTCGGCCAAAAAGAAGGACAAGCACCTTATGCCATCTATTTTATTAGCAAAAAATTGACCCCTGCCAAATTAAATTATACTATTACTGAAAAAGAATTTTTGGCAGTAGTTTATTCTCTTAATAAATTTCATTATTATATCACAGGTTATGAAGTTTTTGTGCATACAGATCACTTCGCCATTAGATTTCTAATGAATAAACCAATTACCAATGGTATAGTGACCCGGTGGCTTCTTTTATTGCAAGAATTTAACATTACCGTCATTGACCGACCTGGTAAAGAAAATCTCATAGCATATTTCCTTTTGTGGATTCAACATGAACACGATACTAAACCAGTTGATGACACTTTTCCTAATGAACATTTATTTTCTTTATCTCTTAAAACCCCTTGGTTTGCAGATATTTCCAATTATCTAGCAACTGGGAAAATACCAAGCCATTTGTCTTTGCATGAGAAGCATCGTATTATAGTTCAGAGTTCTAATTATTCTTGGGTTGATAATGATCTCTTCCACACTAGTTCCGATATTATTATTCAACGATATGTGCAGGAGGATGACATGACATACATCCTCCATGCATGCCATGATGGACCATGTGGAGGACATTTTTCTGATAAGAGGACAACACATAAAGTATTACATTCTGGTTATTATTGGCCAAGCATTTTTAAGGATGCGATAGTTTCCAAAGAATGGGTAGACCTACGTCATCTGATCAAATTCCTTAACAACCCCAAGTTATGATTGATCCTTTTGAGAAATGGGCTCTCGATTTTGTAGGACCAATTTCTCCCATGTATTGAAAAAATAAATATATCTTAGTTTGTATGGACTATGTCACCAAGTGGGTAGAAGCTAAAGCTTTATTTACAGCCATAGAGAAATCGGTGGTAGAATTTATATATGAAGAAATATTCACCCAGTTTGGTGTACCTAGAGAAATTTTCACATATCAAGGTACTCAGTTTACTTCTAAATTAATGAAAGAACCTACTACGAAATATGGTATCCGACATTGCAAATAATCACCTTACCACCCTCAGGCTAATGGTCAGGTAGAATCAACTAATAAAGTATTAGAAGCTATTTTAACTAAGACCATTCACTTACATCATAAGGATTGGGCAGATAGACTCTCAGAGGCTTTATGGGCCTATAGGATAACATGGAGAAACACTACCAGACATACCCCCTATGAGTTAGTGTGTGGAAAATGAGTCCTTTTACCTATTGAATTTCAAGTTAAAACTTTTTGTATGGCAAAAAAATTAGGAATGAATTTGGATGAAGCACAAAAACAACGAATATTGCAAATCAATGAGTTAATGAAATTAGACAAGATGCACTTCGAAGAACAATGTTAATACAGAATAACCGAAAAATATGGCATGATAAATTTATTAAGCAAAAGCAGTTTAATACTGGATATTGGGCACTACTATTCGATTCACGGTTTAAATATTTTAAAGGTAAATTAACTACCTGTTAGATGGGTCCATACGAAGTAGTTACAACTTTTGACAATGGATGAGTAAAAATTAAAACAATTGATGGCTCAAAAATTTCCTTTGTAGTAAATGGACATAGACTTAGGATCTATCACCAACCGACATCTAAACAAGATTTCATACAAAACGTTTTGCAAAAAATGAAATGGAATTAGTTGAAGGGAAAGCTATTCCTCCTCCTCCTAATCCTTGAAAAATATTTTGGGTTATTATCACTTGTATATATATGTAAATATGTTCTTGTTTCTTTGAATAAATCAGAGTCATTTCTAATAGGTTGTTTACATATGACTCTTTTTCTTTTATGTATTTATGAATAAATTGAATCATCTAACAAGTGGTTTTGCAGTTTAATTACATATATATTAGATATCAATGAGCAGCTAATAGAATATTACTTGGACAAGGAAACTATGCTAAATACTCATCAGGTATTTTAATCTTTTTGGGGTACTTTTGAAATTTGCAACTTATACGGATAAATTTATATATCAATCCTTTGTATATCATACTTAACAAATGATGTTACGATTCATATAGTTCTTGGTATTTTGATTCAGACATGTATATTTCTGATGTATCCTTTTAAACAGTTGCTTGATAAGACCTATTTTCATTATCATATTTTCCACATTCTTATTTTTTTACCTATGATTTACTAAGTGCTTCCCATACTTGTTAACAAAACTTGTCTCTTGAGTACTTTGGTGATAACTTGAAAGTAAGTGGAATTTTTATTTGTGGGGAGCATTACTTTATTTTATATAGAAGAAGTATTGTTAAGTTAAAGAACAACTTTCAATTATTCTCTTTTGACATGTTTTATGAGTCTGGCCATTATGAAATTACTTGTAAATTTATTTTGAAAAAAATTGAATTATGTGTTTAGTAGGACTTGACATGCTCTAGTACCAATCGACTTCCATATATTTAATATCATTATACAAGGTAAACCAACCGGGGTACTGAAGAGGCCTGCTGCCAGCGGGTCAATGCTAAGTAAAAACCTTACAACAAGAAGCTCGATAAATGCAAGTAAACCCATTGGGGTACTGAACAGGCTCACTGGCAGCAGGGCTATGCTTGCATGGTACCAAGATAAACCCACCGGGGTATTGAACAGGTCTACTGGAAGTGGGGCAATATCTGGTAAATGAGATCTAGTTAATACTCCACTATGCACATAGTTCGTAAAATAATAATAATATATGAAATTTTTTCGAAAACATTATGTCATGGCCAATTGTTTATAATGTCATTTGAGAATGGATCTATGTTGACTTTTCCTCGGCTACCTAATTCCACATATATCTAAGATGCCATTATCTTAGAAATGGGACCCATAGTTGTAAATCTCACACACTCCGAGGTACACTTGAAATACTTGATGATGACAGGATATATTTACAATGAGGCATGGGTGGCTAGTTTTTCCTAATGGTATTATTTTAATTATATTATTCTCATTTTACATGGTCTTTTCTAAGCACTGTTTTATTTTCATGAATATACATTTCTAATCCATTTCCATTTACTAGTTATTTTCCTTACAACAAATTAACAACATGCTAGCATTTTTTCTATTTTTTTTGGAACAATCATTTCTTATCTCTGTATGGCTTGAGGACATGCCATCTCTTTGTTTTGGGGGAAGATAAGATGGATTTGATTTGAAACATTAGATTATTTTTATTTATTTTTATTACAAATCTATTTATCTCTAACAAATGATAAGTATTTTCAGGAATGTAAACGGTGGAATTTGGTTATTGCTTGAAGCATATTTTACAGCAAAATTCAATATGGTCTTACCATATGAAGAATCAAACGAAGGCAAATAAAATATCAAATAAGCGATCTGAGAAAAATGGTGATATTATAGTACTTATGATTAAATTTGCTAACTACATTTTTTTTTGGGCAAATAGTTTTTACTTCTATTTCACTGTGAATAATTCTATCCTCTTACCTAGTCCTACATGAAAATGATTAATCTTTTTGTTATTCAAAATCAAATCTATGTTTTTTGTGTTATATATTCAACCTGCCCAAAGTTTTACTTTGGATATGGTTGAATTAATTTTAAAACTTTATAAATGATAAATTTATTTTGAACGTGAGAACTGTTGAAAACTCAATAAAGTTATTTTCATATAAATATGTGACATGAAATATATGCTATTTTTAAGTTGCAGGTTAACAGAGTGAAGTTTAAATTACCTTCTTCATCTGCCAAGTTGAAGGCAGCTGCTAGTTCGCCTTCTTCCTAAATTGTTTCTTTCTTTCTTTTTGTTCAGTGGGAACTGGCATTTCTCTGGTTTGGGGGAATGTTGATCCTAGATTTGTTATCATTTTTGGCAGATAAATTACTCATTTAACCACATATTTCATTATATTTTGTATATTGTTTGACATGTAGATCATTATTGAACCTCAGGTATGAGTGTTTTTAAAGTTTACATAAAAATAATTTATTATTATCATTTTTATGTTTTTTTAATTAAAAGTAACATTATTAAAACTCATTTGATGTATTAATTGGTTTGTATAATTGTTTACATAATTTATAATCCTTTTGGGCCAAGTTAATATGCAAAACGCATTCATCCTGATTCTCACACAACATATCCAGCTCAACACTCAGCTCGTTGCATGAAACTCGCTGGTAGTTTTCCAGACATTGAAATTTGTTTCTATAGACTCCAGTCCTGAAGCACGCTAGCAAATAGAAACTCCGTTCACCCTAGATCGATGCCCAGTGTATCCAGCTCACGTCCCAGCCTTCCATTCAGTACTCTGTCTAGATCACCCATCAGACTATGCGCTATTGAGAATTAATTTGGGCATTTAAAATATGAAATAGCTACAAACCACTTTGTCGTCCACGTTCCTAGGTGATATCATAATCATCAGTCTAGAAGGATCACTCATGGCCTCCTCTGCTTGACTCCAAACTACCACCAATCTGCGTGTTCAAAGAATAGAATGACCTACATTCTAGAAGACCCACCATGTACGCTGCCCTGGTTCGCCACCAGATCAACCATCCATGGATTGATGCATTCAACACACGCCCTAGAAGATTTTCCTCCATTCTCCTATATTTTCCATCAGTTACTTGCTACACTCAAAATGAACTCGTGCGCGACCTCTGTAGATCGGTCTTGTTGGAGAAGGAACCTATGTGTATGTTGTCCAGTGAAAAGAACCAGACTTGAACTGAAGAAGGGAGATACTTATGCATTGGATTATGATTAGTTAAATTCCATTATAGTCTACTAAATTTAGAGAGCATTCAACCACTAAAGGGTCAACTTACTCACCCCTGTAAATCATTATATAAAGTATCGTCTGTGAGAGAGCTCAGTTAGCTAGAAAATCAGTCAATTAGCAGAGTTAGGAGAAGAGTTTTTGCTGTGATTTACTCTTGAACTTTGTATTTCTGTTCCACCATCTAAATAAAGAGTTGTATGCATTGCTGTTGAAGATTGCATTTAATTAGAAGTTAGCCAAGCATCACCCTTGATTACTGAGAGGGCCCCTCATTAACCAAAGGTTAATTTTTTTTATTTAGCTTAGTTTCTTCTCTGTTTTAGATAGTCTAGTTTAATTTCTAGTTTGCTTCCATTATATTATAGTAAATGATATTCTATTTGTTTTTTGTAATATATTAACTTAGTTTTATTTTGAAGTTAGTTAGTTAGATGCACACATAGCTTACTTTCAGTCATTTTGTTTCTAATGATTTCATTTCCAGCATTACTTTCCGTGTTTGTTTTCAAGAATATAGAATAAGTTGTTTTATGAATTTAGAATAGATTCAATTCTGCTATTTCTTTTTCTGTTTTGAATTTATGCAAGTTAATTTCTAGTTAATTTATTAGTTTAATATGCAATGATTCCTTTTATCCATGAATTAGTTTAAGGTTAATTTGCTGTTAAATATGTTTATTTACTGTTCTGATGCATTAGAATTACATCTGCATGACTTCAGCTGAAGATTAGTTCATTTAGGTTAGTTTTTACCATTTTAATTGTGCAGGCTATCATTCAGATAGCCTGTTCAGTCTATTATTTAGCCACCCTATCAGACCCAAAGTTCAGCATGTCATTCAGCCCTTAGTTCTGTTTTTATTTTTTATTTTATGTGTTTTAAGATTGTTTCTAGTTTTGTTTTGTGAATGTATGAATTATTTTTTGATTGTAATAGTTAGATGATAGTTTTGTTTAACATTAAAGTTAAAGAATAGTTGTTTTAAATTATTTATTAAAGTTTTATTATTTTTCCTTACTTTGTTTACCTTGAACGAAGTTTAAGTTATTCTTAAGTTTTGTTTCTGATTTTGTTTTATTGTTGTATTGGTTTTTGTTTATTCCTTTTGAATTGATTTGTTTGTTTGTATGCAAAATTTAAGGTTATATGTGTTTTCCTCAGTATGTTTTTAGGTTGTCTCTCTTATGTTGTGTTATTGTTGAAAGAACTTGTAGGATAGATCCTAAATATATTTCTTTTATTAAGTTTTCTACTTGCTTCTTTTAAATTTTTCTTTATTAAGTTTTCTACTTGCTTCTTTTATTAAGTTTTCTAGTTTCTTATAAGTTAAGTTTTCCTTGTACCCTAGTTTTCCATTTGAATATTCAACTATTTATTGTATTTCAGTTTAAAACTTATTTTCAATTCTTTAGTTTATTTTAGTTTAAATACTTTAATAATTTCATTTTAGGAGTTGGACTCAGTTTTTCATTTTGAAAGATCTTTCGATCTTTTGTTTGTTAAAATATTTACATGACACCCTCTACCTTCACATATATTTTGTGTGAACTCTAAGATTACCAACCCCAGTTGATAATTAAAGAATAGGTGGATTCATTTAGACAATAAAACACCCAACAATGACACACGTTCGGTCATCACAATAAAGGACAAATGAATAGAAGGAGCCTTAAATTTATAAGAGGCTTTGACCTTCAATACACATATTTTAATCCAGTATAATTTTTTTTTAAATATAATCCTATATTGAATACGCAATTTTCCTTATAACAAGTTGGGTACCATGCACGATTTGCACCAATGAATCTCGTGTATCGATACAAAATGTTGAATATGCGAGTTTCCTTAGGGAAACTCGTGTAGCGTACACATGTTTCCTATTTTCACCCCTCGTATTCCATTAAAACTTATTAACAAAATAAGCTAACTAATCTTGGATAAGTTGGGGTTGGTTTGGAAACCACACTAAATCCCCTAATTATTCTAGCCTTGCGATCCTTCCACCTAATCAACTATAAAAAGAAGAGAAGGGCTAGAGAAGAAGGGGGGCCTTTTTGGAGGAAACGTTATGTTGGGATATTTCCTCTGGACAAGAGAAGAAGGAGGGCTCAAATCTAGGTTTCAAGGAATATTGAGCAGGATGAGGTAAATGTAATTGTTCTAGACACTTCATGAATAAAAAAGTCTTTTCCTTCCATCAATGTTGTAATGCATGTTTTGATATGTTTATGAAATGATCTATATTGTGATTTGGATTTAAGTTGAAGTTATTGTATATGTTCATATTTCATATATTATAACAGTTGAAGGTTCTTTGAGAAAGGTTATCTCTTTGTTGTAGGTGTTGGGGTCCTTGAGAAAAAGAGCATTTGGAGAGAAGATAAACTGAGGATAAACCTTTGTAATAAGGTGCACTCTCTATTTCATTAAGATTTTATTTAATATATTATTATTTTATATCATCTTCCTGTCATTAAAACCCTTAGTATGATGGTGGCCTCAAACCCCAGCCATAGGATGAATTCCCTAACAACAGAACCGATGACTCTGTTGGGGATATTCCTTTGTTTTGGAGTCTCTTTGTTATAAGTATTCTTCCAGTTTGTCATTCATGTCTCTATGTCTCTCTTTCATAAGTAGTATTTAGTTATTCCTTTGTGAATTATTGAGTTTCTAATACATATATTTTTTCTTTATTGAACATGTGGGAAGAATCTGCGGGTAGTCAGTACTTGTAGCCACATATTCCGTGAGAATATGTGGGTTTGACACTATACCATTGCATATGATACACAGATTGCTCACTATACAATTGCATTTTTTTGTAGATGGATGTTTGAAATCCAGTGTTCAGTTTCTTTGAGTTTTCCTTTTAAATGTCTTTATCCTGCTTGACTTCAACCAAGATTTCCATTGTGTTGTAACTTTTTTTATTTCTTTGCATGCTTTATTTGTGAGTCTCCTTTGGTAAGACGCTTTGAATATTTGTTAGAGACTTCTTAGGTCTCCCCACTCCGCTTTTGTTTGAACTAAGAGTAGGTATGGTCTGCTTATGTCATTGATTGATGATATTTGGTCCTCCTTATAGCATGGCGTCTTTTTAAGTTAACCTGATTATTCTTTTTTGAACTTGGAACAACCTTTTCTTATAGGATTTTGGTAGTTTGTCCAAGTACGTTATTATCAATATTCTTGCGGTATTGGAGTCTTGTGTTTATGAGATATTAAGTTTGAATCTTGTGTATGCAAATTTTCATATTTATAACCTACATATGTGCAAAATTGTACATGTTTTCATTTCATTTTTGAAAAGAAAAATACTAGGTGTATTTTAAGCTTAGGTTTGCATATGTATTGTTCTTTCAATTTTCAAAAAGAAAAGAAAAATAATTTTATTTTCAAAGGTTAGTTTGATAGATTTCATTATTTTTGCAAAAGGAAAATATAAGTGGCATTTCCAAATTGAATCATTTTATATAATTTATTTTCACTTTACTGTTGAGTCAAAACACCATAAGTTTCATGATCATTATCCTGAGTAAACAACAACCTTAAAAAGAAAGCTTATAACTTAAAATTGATTAAAAACATTTTCTTTTTAGTGATGGAATTCACTAACTTAGGCTATGGTTTTGGAAAAAGGTTATATTTCACTATCCAAAACCAGTTAAACTCAAACATCGTTTCCTTTCACTTAGAAAAATCCATTTTTACAAGGAAGACAATGAGAAATCTCCTAACATAAGAGTCAAGCATGAGGTGATGTGAAGATTGGTTTGCATAGATACGCCTCCAACAGTCGGATTCGAATATACCAGAACTGATATTTGTTTGGGGATTCACTCAGTACCACCCTTGGCTCTGTGTGGTGTCGATGCTATTTGGATTTCAATATTTGCTACCCTACCCATGCACTTCACTTGGACCGACCACTTTTTCGTCGAAACTTTTTAAGTTTTCTTTATTAAGTTTTCTAGTTGCTTCTTTTATTAAGTTTTCTAGTTTCTTATAAGTTAAGTTTTCCTTGTACTCTAGTTTTCAATTTGAATAGTCAACTGTTGATTGTATTTCAGTTTAGAACTTATTTTCAATTGTTTAGTTTATTTTAGTTTAAATACTTTAATAATTGCATTTTAGGATTTTGACTCATTTTTCATTTTGAAATATCTTTCAATCTTTTGTTTGTTAAAATATTTAGACGGCACCCTCTAGATTCACATATATTTTACATGTCAACTCTAAGCTTACCAACCCCGTTCGTAATTAAAGAATAGGTGGATTCATTTAGACAATAAAACACCCAACACTTTTGGCGTCGTTGCCAGGGATTTGTTCTGTACGGTAGAATAGAATTATTTATGATGTTTAGTCATAGGCTGGCAGCGGGGGAATGATAAAATGAGAAGTAAGAACCTACACATCTGTTATAACATGATCCCCCAAATCCAGAAACAATAATAGCATAGGTTTTCTTTAGTTTAAAAGTATTTCATGAGTAGAATTAGAGATCCTCAAGGTAGATATGTCAATCCCGAAAAAGTTACTAAAGTCTCTACTAACTACCATAGGGTATGTAATTCCCCAACTACTAACTCACCAGAAAGGTATCAAAAGACACTTATAGGAAGTAGTGCTACCTTGAATCCTAAAGAAACGCCCTTAGAAGATCTTACTAGAGAAGCCATAGAAGGAGAAGGAACCTTGGCAGAAAGTCCTAAGGACCTCGTTCCTGAGGAAGTTCAAGAGGATCAACCATTAGAAACCCCTAGCCCTCCACTAATTCCAAATCCAATTAACAAAACTTTTTCACTAGTAGGAGATTTGAATTTTGTTGACTTTGTTGATCTTTCTAAAGTAAAATCTCTCTTTGGAACCTCAGTAGATCCAGTTATTTCGCAAATTGAAACTTCTACAGTAGAACCTACTATCCCTCTAGGATTCAATAAAAACACAGTTGATTAGAGGAAGATCTCTCCCGAAAAAGAACGTTGGGACGCCCCATTATCACCTCGAAAGGAGCTTTCTAGGTATATTTACATTAAGAATCCATCTTATATGGAAATATGGGGAGAAAATGAAGATCATGATGAAGTTATAAATGAAGAAGGAGAAGGGGAAAATCGAACCGAGGATAGCTTTGGGTTCCCTATCTTAGATATAATGCATGACATAACTATGAAAAACATCCCTCCTTCCTCCTTACCTAATTTCTATGAAAACGTAATGTGGACCCAGACACATTCCTATTCAAGTTCAATATCCTTTGTAGTAGTTACAATTATCTACAAGACGCTCACGAACTAAAACTCTTTCCCACTACACTCAAGGATTCCGCCTTGAGATGGTTCATGGGATTAGGAGAATACACTATCAGGACTTGGGATGATATCAAAACCTCATTCTTATGAAAATATCAAGAATATTGCAAACCTAAGGACTCTCGACATGATATATTCAAGATACAACAACTTGAAGATGAGATCCTGGAGGATTATTTCGAGAGGTTCATTTATACATTACATAAGTCTAAATATAATGACCTCCGAGAAGATGTAGTACGTACACTTTTCCTTAATGGAATATCCGAGGACTTGTTAGAAATCCTTAATCTCATGGAAGCTGGAGATATTTCCCATAAAACTTTTGAACATATTCATGTGAAGTGTAAAAATTATTCTAGGAGTAGGGGGAAAGTTACCAAAAAATTTCGAGATCCTTTCAGTAGAAATATAAGAGGAAATGTTCCTAGTTCAGGAGGAATTACAAGAGTAGGGATAGGAAACCTCTTGGAGAATTTTAAGACTAATATATTAGGAGCAATGGGTTCCAAACTAGATACTTTACAAGCCAATAAGAGGTAGGATGAAGAACAAGCAACGATGAGTATTTTTTCTCCAAGATGTAGATCTAAACATCGCCAAAGGGAATGTCCATGAAACAACTTCTCTATATGTCACATTTGTAGAGAAGAGATTCCAACATATAACTGAAGTATACTGTGGCTGATTCAGCATGATCTCCTTACCATTTTGCTCAATTTCTAAGCCCAAAAATTGCCTTAGCAATCCTAGGTCTGTCATAGCAAATTCACTGTGCAAAGAGTTCTTAATTTGGCCAATTGAATTGGTGCAGCAACCTATAATAAGAAGATCATAAACATAAATAACAATGACCTGCAAGTTAACATAATTTTTCTGCAAATACACATTAGGGTCTGATTTGGATGTTGTGAAGCCAATTGAAAGCAAGAAAGCATCCATTTTTGCATACCAAGCCCTGGGGGCTTGCTTGAGTCCATACAGTGATTTTTTCAGCCTGCATACCAATGACGGATCCTCTTGGAAACCTTCAGGCTGATGCATATATATCTCCTCCTATAGTTCACCATGCAAGAAAGAACTCTTTACATCCATGTGGTGAACCTCCCAATTCTTACTAGCTGCTAGTGCAAGAACTAGTCTATTTGAGTCCATCTTTGCAAATGGTGGACCTAAGAATATCCCTTAGCCAATAAGCTAGACTTATGTTTTATACCAGAACCATCAGTAGAAATTTTGATCCATTATACTCATTTACATTGAACAACTTTCCTCTTGGGATGAATGGGAACCAATTCCCATGTATTGTTCTCTTGGAGGGACTGAAGCTCATCTTCCATTGTTGACTTCCATATTGGGTCTGTACAATCTTTCTGATATGTATGTGTGTCAGAAATTATTAGCATGTAACATTTCTCAACAATATCATTATCACAAGCAAATGAAGCCTTACTAGTTTGTGATCTAGTTCTCCTAGTCTCTTGGGGATTGCCTACCGATTCCGTGACTTCTTGCACAATATTTTCATCCCATTTGGGCCTAGATGTCGAGTCATATATAACAATATCATCATAAGAAACATTCATATAATAATTATCAGAAAAAATAGAATATATGTCATCACTTACATATTCAAATGATTGAGGAGAGGATCAATCCCCCAGTGCAAGTTCAAAGTCCGGAATTGGCTCTTCTTTGAATTTGACACTTATTTCAACAAAGGTTTTTTTGGTGGATGTGTGAAAGAACTTGTACCCTTTGGTGTCCTCACCATATACAACCATGAGACACTCCTTGATTTGTGGCTGCAAGGCTTTCCTCTTCTATGAAGTTATTCTTGCCCATTCTTTTGTCTCGAATATCCTGAAATTTGAGACATCTGGTTTATCACCAAACCTTGCCTCGTAGGGTGTCATCCATTTCATTGATTTGTGGAAGGATTTGTTTTGAATGTGAGAAGCAAAACTAATGGCTTCAGCCAATAGCTTGGGATTAAGTTCCCTTACTTCTATCATGCAAGACCATCTCTTTGAGAGATCTATTCTTTCTCTCTGCAACACCATTTTGTTATGGTGTGTGGGGAGTTGAGTGTTGCATTTTGATGCCACACTCCTCACAAAGTTGCTGTATATTCTTATTCAAATATTCCTTTCCATTATCAGTCCTAAGGAGTTTGATATTCTTCCCACTCTGATTCTCTACTAGTGCTTTCCAAACTTTGAGTTGCTCAAACACCTCAGATTTCAATTTAAGAAAATACACCCAGCAAAATTGAGAGTAGTCATCAATAAATGTAAGCACATACCTAGATCCACCATATGAGGGAGTGGGTAGTGGACCAATTAGATCAGAATGCACCAAACTAATTTGTTTTGTTTCTCTCCTTTCCTTCCCCTTCTATTAGCTCTGCTTAGGATGCTTCCCAATCACACATCCAATGCATGCTCTAGTAGATGGCTAAATTCGTGGAAGACCTTCCACCATTCCTTCTTTGTGTAATGTTTGGAGATATCTGTAATTCATGTGGACAAAAATATCATGCCATAGTTTGTAAACTTCATTGGAATGTGAGTGAAGTTCTTGATCACTAGAATTAGGGAGGAAATTAGAGAATTTGTACATTCTCTCATGATGATCAGCATATCCAACTGCAACAACTTGGTCTGTTGAGATTTCAGAAATCTCTACAGAGTCAAGAGTAAAGATTACTCTCTTTGTCTCTCCTGTATGGGTCATCTGGTAGACTAACAAAAAAATTTCTGGAAGGTCCAGTACATACAATACATCACTAAAGAACCCATGGTCTAAATCAATTCTCCCAATCCCTTTGGTCTGGAGTTCAGAATCACCTCCCATTTGAACTACTGGGCCAACATTCAAACTCATGGAGGAGAAGAATTCTCTCCTGGATACCATATTCTTGGAAGCACCTGAATCAATAATAAAGGATGAGGAATTAGAAGCACCTACCACCAATGCATGGCATTTCTCCTTGCCTTCACTTGAACTGGAGTTTCCATGTTTCTTCCTAGCACTGTCAGGAACTGGAATGTTGTTCTTCTCCAGCAGCCATGCCATGGTGTCTATGGTTTTCTTCATGCATGAGCTCTCTGGATTCCATCCCTTGTGGAAATAAGAGAATTTTGCCTTCTCTTTCCCTTTCTTCTCCTTTTCTTTGGTGGATTTGTAGCTCCCTCATTGGATATAGGTTTTTATGATTTCTTCTTGTCTGACAACTTCAAATTCTTGGACTTGGGTTTTCCCTTTGCTGAATTCAAAACCCCCACTACTAGTGCTTGATATTTGGTCTTGGTGGAACCCATTTGGACTAATTTTTCCTGCTCTTGAGTGAGTGACTCCATGAAATTTTCTAGACTTGGATTTTTCTAGTTTCAAAGGGTGAGTTTTCCTGAGTGAAATGTGGTGGAAATGTGCTCACAAAGACTGAGAACTTTGGCCCCAACTTCGAAAGTATAGATAAGATCAGTTGATCTTCCTTCTTGGAAATCCCACATTGTTTTAACTGCAATACAAGTGATTTGAAGTTGGTGAAGAAGTCCTGGATTGTGTCATAGTGCACTGGGCTCAAGATTATTAGCTCATTCTCAAGGTGGTAACCACGTAGCTCATCAGTTTTGCCAAATAGAGACTCAAGATTCTCCCAAACCTCCTTTGGTGATCTCAAACTGTGAAGGTTGAACAACAACTCTTTTAAGATTCTTAGACACAAAAAACCATATGCTTCATCCAATTTGTTAAAATACTTAGCTTTTTCTACAACATAATTTGGTTCCACTTCAGTTCCCATAGTAACTCTGAAAAGCCCCTTGGATCTCAATTGAATCACCATCTTTGCATTCCATTCAAAGAAGTTGAAAGGTTTTAGCATGATGTGGGTATCCTCTATTACTACCTATGGTGATGGTGGTGAAATTTCTAACCGGTTTACACTCAACCATTTGTTTTTATATGGAATTCACTAACAATGCAGCTCAAATCCACTAAGAATTTTGGTCTGCAACTCAAAAATCTCCAATGGGATTTGATACCATGTGAGAGATTCAATCCAGGAAGTGAGTAATTCAAATCAAAGGAGAATATAGGAGCATTACTAAGGTTCACAAATCAAATTTGAGTGCAATATTCAACAAAAACCATCAACTTATAGTTAAATTACACACAATGATAGTTGGAAACAGGATAATTTTGGACCGTCTAACACTAAAATTGTTATTAACAGGTTTATAAATACATCATAAGTGTTTTTAATGGATTTGGAAGCTAATTGTGAGCAAAAATCCCAAAATTTCCAAATTGGCATCAAACCCCCCTAGGTGGGACAATCTCGTCCCAAATCTCTCTAAATGGCCATGAATTGATGAATTCACATGGATTATGTATTATAGGTCAATTATTACACCTTATATATCATGGGTGTGGAAAAATGGATGGTTTAGAATGTCAATGCAACATTAATTGCACCAAATCAAGCCAAATTTGGGCAAAATCCCACTCTAGCGCCCCAAGTCAACTTTCCTGTCCACATTCAATGAATGGGAGAACACCAAAATTGATGGATGTGAATATATGGCTGGATTACTAGGTTGGAGTACCCATGTGGGTCATAGAACCTCAACTTGACATGGCATATGTCCACCGAAGCACCCCTAGTCCACCTCATAGTGTATTAAATCCTAAAAAAGAAATAAAATTGACTAATTAGTGTAAATAAGGAACTAATGATGGATTATTGCTCCAACACTTTGAGACCATTCCATTTTCCCATGCTACCTCAATGTCTCCATCCATAACGCCTATAATATTCCCAATCCCGGATAGATTAGATTCATCTAGACTCTCATCAAGCTTCGAATTATATCTTTTCTTCAAATCTTTCTTACTTGTATATAGATCTAGATCAACAACACTTTTGGGTCTTGTTTCATCCCTATATTCTGTTTGTCCAACCAACTGATTGAAAATGCCAGGCACTTTTGTTGTCTCAGAGACAATAGATAGAAGTATAACAATGTCCCCAATAAACTAGTTGTAATTTGGATGCTCAGCTAGCTCATAGACACTTACTACCTCCTTGCCATCAAATTTGTGTGCATATTCTGGAAAATCCATAGGAGTCAACCACCTCACTCTTGGTGTGCACTCCTTCAAATCCACATTTTCAACATGGGCGAAAACTAAGACAAATGGTTAAAGGTTGGTACAAAAGTGTCATTCCTTTTACAAACCAACGTAACTTATAAATTTATCTGTTAAAGGTAAAAAAAACATTAATAAATAATAAACATAAATAATTATTTTAAAATCTTATAAATAATATTAAAATAATGTAATTTAGACTTACTTATTTATAATTTTGTTTGTTTTAACTTTAAATTTTGGGTAGCAATGGTGCAAGAAAAACTGGCTCATCTAAATTGAATGAGATAGAGCTTTGAGACGATATGCACTACCAGAATATAAATTATTTTGTTGGAGCATATTTGGTGATAATAGTTTCCTTGCAATATTTTTAAGGAAGATCACTTAACTTATGAATGTCTCCTTATGGATCAAGCTCTCAAGTTGTTTAAGAAACATCTTGTCGTCCTCAAGGAACCTTTCCCACAAGGACAAAATGCAACTTCAAGTAAAATTAAGAAACTTAGGGGCACCCAAAATGATTCCTTTGCTGATCAATCATACTTTAATATTGTTCAATCCCATGGTTTATTGCAAACCACAGAAAAAAAATTACGAACCTTAGTCATCACAAAAAGATAAGCAAACTACTGAAACTCCCACACCAGGCCCACTTTCTATTGAAAAATTGGTTGACCCTATGCCGAAGATACCGAAAGGTGTATTCAAGATGACATTTCACAATCCTAACACAAGGGATGCTCCCAAATACTTGGTTGTGGAGGATTTGTCCCATACTCCTTGTGATATGTCCGCTTCGGAGGTGTTACAAAGCCATCCTTTACATCATAATTTAATTCTAGAAGCTATCAGAAGTTTATATTTTGTGGGATTGATGGCCAAGTTTGAATTATATAATGTTAAAACTTTCCTTCCTTACAACATCACCTTTCAAATTAAAGTAGTCCATCGAAAAAAAAACCATCGGACGAACATTTATTGATGAAGGTGCATCCATGTGAGTTGGTCCCATCGAACACCTTGCTAATCCATTTGGATGGAAGACCTTTCCGTCCACTTGACATATTGCCTTGTTTTGACATATAATGACCAAGGAAAACAATTTCAATTGAATTAGAGGTCACACATGCTCCTTTAGACTATAACTTACTATTGGGTAGGAGTTGGACCTACGCCATGTGCGTTATTCCGTCATCAGTGTTATAGCTGATTTGACCACACATGGTTGATTACAGATTTATGGCCTTCCATATCCCTCTGCAGACTCTTTAGAACCAATGGACTTGTATTATCCCTTGATGTTCCAAGACCATCCCTAAAAAACCCCTGTTTATTGTTGTATGCGACTTTTAAACCTATACTCGCTTGTACACACAAATTTTAACCTCAAACCAACCTACATCGGGATGTGTACATAAATCCAAATAGTTTTGGATTTTTACTCATATCAGTCTAAACCACTTGACTCTTAGCCTTCCAAATTCCTTCAGAACGCTCGGATTCGACCCTCCGAATGGGTTCCAAATGGGTTCCAAAAGTTTCAGCGATTCTGGAAATTATTTTTGTATGCCATTCATTCGTCTTTGAACCTACAAAATATTAACATTTTCTTGCAACAAACTTGTGAGAGTATTGAAAATATAGAAAAATACATGCTTAACAAACCAAGTTGAACAGAAAAATGCCTTTATACCTGACAGTAGCAACGCATATTAAGAAATCGTTCTTGTCAAAACCTATTTCTGAGTGACTTGCGAAAACAAGTTAGCATAACAATCATAAAATTTTGAAAAGGTTCCAAGTTCATTTATAATTTATAATTTTATGATTTTATTTGTTATCTAATACTTTTTTATTATTTTATTTTTAATTTTTTTATTGTTATCATAATTCTTTTATTATTATTTCTAAAGTGTTTTTTTATATAATTTTTTAACATTTGATTTATTTACCATAAGAACAAATTTGTATATGTTTATTTTAATTGTGATAAATTTCTCTATATATAGATATAAACTAATTAAATTTTTTTTTTTGTTTAAATTTTTAATTGTTTTGCAATTAGAAGAAAAAGAAATTGAAACAAAAATCATAGTTTTTACATCCTCCTATTACAAAGATGAAGGCATATTTATGTAATGATTGAGCAACAAAGAGAGAGAGTTGACCATTTTAGTGGTCGACCCCTCTAAAAAAATACTATCTTAATGATCTAGAATAGAGAGGGGTGCGCGAAATAAGTGATTTCTATGGTAAATTTCGTAGCTTGAAACAAACACCTTATATGAAAGAAATGCAGCTTGATATCTCATAATTTGTTATTGCATAGTCATTTGCAGGCATGTTTATATGAAAAAAATTACCTACTGTTATCCCTAAAGTTGAACCTAGACTACAGGGGTTCAAGCTTAAGGAAATATTTTTCAAACATGTACAAATCAATGAAATCAAAAGCAAACCAAGCTGGTATGAAATCAAAGCTATTGGAAAAAATCACACAATTATCACTGCACTATGCTAGTATAATATGAAAGCTATAAAAGAATCACAGAGTTGTCAGAGAACTAGGCTGGTAAAATATAAGAGCTATAAGAAAATCAAAACTTTATTGAAGAGATAGGCTGGTGTGAAATCAGAGCTATAAGAAAGTCATACAAAATACAGGAACTGTATAACATAAAACCAAATACAAGGTTCAATACCTCAGTAACTATGATCACAAAGTCATGAAATAAAACTGTCTCTGTTTTTAGAAACTATAAGGATAATTCCATTTCAATATAAGAATCATTGTAATGGAATTGAGGAGACCATATACATGATAAGTCATTAGAAAGACAATTTATAACATCCAAAGACAAATCAAAATCATGCTCATTCAAAGTAGAACCTGTTATCAAAGCTGTAGAGTATATTTCATGTTATACTGACAGTGATTTAAAACTGGGCTTCCATAACTCGAAAATTGCCAACCCTTTCTCTCTTCTCGAGAGCCTCTTAAATACAAAATAATGTCTCCTTTAAACTAACCATAAGATCCTATATCTAAGGATCAAACCTCCTCAAAAATAGGGAAGTCAATCCCTTTTAAAAAGTATTAAAGTACAAGTGTAATACATGTGTCAAATAAACAACATAAGTTCAAAAATCAAACTACAATTTAACTTCTAAAGGCTTCTAGAAGCCTCTGCTAGTGTAGCTAAGTCACTCAAAACCTGTGAGCGCTTCTATAGTCTAGTGAATTCAGCATCCTTATTTTCTTCCTTGTTCTGAGCTTTGACTTGTTCCGGCTATTTTTGAATGGATCGTTTCTCCCTTAGAACATCTTTGGAAATCATCAGCAGCTTTTGGTATTCCGTCTCTTTGTCCTCTAGGTCTTCACGAAGTCTTTTGTTGGCCACCATCAATTTTTCATTTATGTCTTGCAAATATCTTGTTTGTTCTTGGTATGTTTACAAAGACTTCCTACATTGGCTTAATTCAGGAGATATTTCCAAGTCTTATTCTCTTATGTTGACTCCTTCTTCCTGTAACCTTCTGATACTGAACCATTATCTGGATTATCCTGCTTGTCTATGCAAAAAGATTCTGGTATAGAGCCTACTATTCCTTGAATATCAATAAACTTTTAATTATCTATAGAGTATTGGTCCTTTGTTGTATGTACATTTTCTTCACTTCCAGCATCATCTATCAGTACAACATCCATGGCATCTTCATGTGCTGCTCCTTTCTCTATATGTATCTTTTTCCTTAACCTAGTTCTTGGCTTCTCTGTCTTGAATAATTGTTTACGAATTTTATTCTTTGAAGCTATACTTTTCAGCATAACACTAAGTTTCTCCTGTTTCTCATTTGTACAGGAAGCTTCAGGGATCAATCCTTCTTGGATGGGTTGCTCAGCAGTATTCTTTTCTTCTTTCTCAACAGATTGGAATGGTTTTTTAGGACCTGTTGTTTGCTGGTCAATATCTTCTATCATTCTTTTGCCTTTCTCCTTAGGGTTGTGTTTAAACCCTAGTTCTATTAACAAGGATTCCCATGTTCTTTCCTGCTTTTGCAACTGAGCTAAAATCAATAATTTAATCAAGCCTTGATGATAAACTGAGTGAGCAGTATGCTCGGGATGGTTTTGAACTCTGGAAATCATCTTTTGGAGGCTTTTTAACAAGTAAAATGGGAGATTTACCTGTGTACTTCCATGAATATGCATTAACAATTTTAGATGGAATTTTACACTACTACACTTCGATCCAAAATTCGATGGAAAAATCCGACGGCGCATGGATTTCTTTTTTTAAACCTACCAAAAATCACAAAGATTTTTTTTTTTTGAAAATGTGGCCATAAGCGTTGCTTAAGCGACGGCTAGTCTCATAAGCGTCGCTTAAGCGATGGATATCCTCATAAGAATATCTTAAGTGACGGTGCCTTGAGTGAGTGGACTTTATGTATTTTATTCATTACCATGCTTTTCGCCTCTTGCTACATATTGGGGACTAGTTGTTCTTGGCCATTCATTTGATGGGTAATTTGGAAGGTCATGTCAACTTTTAGGGTGGAAAATTTGATGGTCTTGAAAAACAGTATAGTGTGGAAGTGTCTCTCCATATTGGTTACTTACCTAAGTGTATTTTCATAACCTTCCTTTGTTGTTTCTCTTAATAAAGGTATTTCTGTAGAAATTTTTATGAATTTATTCGATGTTCATAGAATGATATCCCACTGGAATTCTACATTGATTTTGATCGAGTGTAGAAAAAAACCAACTAACATTTGTTTGATCTAAATATTAATATATGTGTCTAGCATAAAGGCTATCTTTTTGTCTAACCTTGTTCCAATAGTTGAATCCCTTCTAAAAACAATTCGAAGTCAGTGCCCATTCTTCTGTTGCATCATGTTCCATTGATTGAACATCTCCAAGTGTGGTTATAATATTAGAGTGTTCTCTATGCAACTATTAATTTATTTACAAAATAACCATATGAATGGAGGAAGTATAAACAAACAATTAGAATACACTAGTACCGAGAAATATTTTGATGAATTTGCACAATTGGTACAAATTAGAAATTTATATTTAGGGGATCATAACATGTAGGCTACCAGTTTTCCTTCCCCACACAAATTGCAACCACGTCCAATAATTTCTTAATTAAATCATATGGTCACACCTACGAATAATGAATGGATACCAAATACAAGCCCTCCTTTTGTCAATATTGCTAATTGGGGGTTTAATGTATTTAACATTATGTTTTGGCAGTATGTGATGGTGCAGCTGAAAGGGTCGGTAGCGATTTCATTTGGGGGTACTCAGGAACTGGCAGCGTATGGGGAATTGGTGTCCATTGGAGGGTTGGGGGTATGATACCAACAAGAAGCTCATCGCAGCCATTGCCACCACATTGGAGAGAAAAGTCAATGTACCCAAGTCATGCTTCTACATCAAGTTCTACGATGTCAAGGTTGGTTCTCAGTTCCTTAGTTTGTTCTGTTTATGTGAAAATGGCTTCCCAATTGAACCATCATTTGCCCCTGTGGTGTTGATATTCTGAATTTGTTTTGCACTTTCTATTGTGGCACGGGAATGGGGACAGGCACATTCATTCATAGAAAATGTTCAGTGCTTGCATGGTTTACACCAGTAGTGTCAGCCTTTTTCTTCTAGACCATCATAGGAAAGCGATTATAGGACTGCTTGATTATTAGCACACTAGAGCACCGCACAAATTTTTCTTTTTTGGAGATTAAGGTCATTTAGGGTTTTGGGCTAACCATAATACAGTGAAATCCAAAAACAAATATCTCAATATTGAACCACTGTGAAAACTTGCATTCACAAATTTGGTATGCTAATCCACAACACAGAGAAATTCAGAAACAAACATCTCAATGAAGAACCACTGTGAAAACCTACATTCAAAAATTGTATTGATCTGTTTCTAGTTAATTTTCTATTGAATATTGACTTGACATGTTCATTACCTTGACTGGTTGCATTTTGAACAAACTCAACATTGAAGAAACGATTGCTTGACATATGTTGATGCTAGTGAAATGCGTGGCAAATGTCTCAATCTAACCTGGTGTTGAGTGATTGAGAGAACATGTCGAGTCGACATGCATTGGGGAACCCTGGCATTGAATCTGTCTGAGCATTTCGATTTCATCTGCAAATTAAATCGTTCAGAAACCCTTGTGGAGGATAAGTTATGCGATCTGTAAGTTGAATGCCTTAATCATTGTTAACACGGATTTGTTCTTACCATTATTTTTACCAAATCATTGGAGGTTTGTTGGTTAATAGTGTAGAGATGAAGTATTTAATCTTGTGGTTGCCAATATAGCCATGAATATTTAGTTCTGGATGAAGCAATAAAACTGCTGATGATATGCATTTAGATATCCGTTCATGATTGAATCCCAGTCTAGTTAGAAATTAGAACACAGAGTTTAAATCATTTACACAAACTACAGGAAGAAGGAGACCCTGCATCAAAATACAAGTTGTGTCTCCATTGGAACAATGCTTCCAGAGGGTTTCTGTCTAATTTTGAGCTACTCAACATGAATTATATCCATCAAAACCATGAATTTTTGTATGGAAGGAGTTGATTCCATCTTGTGAAGGGAAATTTGCTCCCAGATTAGACACCCTGGGGTTTATGAGAGGTTTCATCTTGTAATAAGGATTGCTTAATATTGCTCCTATTGATGGATCCATCTCTGTCTAGGTTGTTTTCTTTTGCTTTTCCCCACAGTACGGTAAAAATACCTGTGATGATAAAATTGATCCCAATAAACTGCAAATGAAGCAAAGTTGTTAACAAACTGTCAAACGGAATCCAACTTCAAATGATAAATATAAAAGGGAAAGATATGCCTGCTGACCTTCCGAGATAAAATTTTATGTGAAGGATGGCATGTTCCAAGATTGCAATCATTATTGTTGTTGTGGGGTGAAACAATGCAACAAATATTGGTCCCTTTATACGGATACAGTAGATTTGTACAAAGTATCCAAAACTGGTACATAATCCCTGTACCTGAGTGAACACGATTTAAAACTTGGCATTTATCAGGATTTCAACAAATGGAACTGGAAAATATGTTTAAGCAATAACTACAATGAATAGACTCTCACAGAGAAGAGAATGTTGAGAAGCCCAATGTCCCACTTTAACCTCCAAGCAGAGGCTTTTGGCTCAAAGATTAAAGCCACAAAAAATGACAGCACTGTTCCTTGGAATAACATGATTGCTATTAATGAGAGTTGAGCTGGATATTTACTCAGCACTGGAGCCTGTAATCAAAACAATATAAAATCTGTCAATGATAATATGTTATAATTTCACTCTCCTCTGTGGTGGTTTTTCTATCTATCTATGTACATATGTTCAAGGGAGGGATAAACACCTGAAAAGTAACCCAGCCAGACAGAAATAAACAGCCCACAAACACCATTATGGCCCCGAACATCCATGTGCTGAGTATATACCCATTAGGGTTTGCGAGGACTACAGGGCCCTTGTAGAAGATCATAATCATTGCACCACCAACTCATTCAAGGTTTATATCTTTCCTTAATTGGCCAACTCAAAATAAAAACATAATGTTGTAACCTACTTTGACTTGTCATAACCTGCTTGAAGCAGCAAATTTAGTGAAAACAATGCATCATCTTCGCATTCTTTTCCATAAAGAACAAAAACCACAGCTTTTCGCAGTGCCCCGACATGCATGCTCAAAAGGGATGTCAATATTTTCCGCAAAACGCTTGATTGCCCATCCTTCAATACACAAAAAACTAACTGCTCACAAAGTGTGAGTAATGAAGTATCTTTAGATGTCTGATCTATCCAAAATGTGTCCTCTCTTGAAGAACTTTGTGTTCTACAATACCCCAGTTATGAACCCCACTAACATCAATCAGTTGCTGAAAGAGATCAGCCATTCCATGCTCTTCTGTGACTCCCTCATTCACATTTATAACACTTTGTACCACATAACATACCCATGATTCTAAATAGCCTGTTCCTGTGGGAAGCTGAAAAGTTCCTCCTTGTGTAATCCGTATTAACTTATTTCTTATATTGAACATCAACCAGGATGGGAAAATTGTAGAGTGGAGAATCATGTGCCGAAGAATCAACATCATTCTTGAAATTAGCAAAGACCAGCAAACCAATTGTGTGCTGTTAAGTTCCACTGGAGGACAACTTACATTGCTGAGGGTAGAAAAAAATTTCTCTGCCATTTTGATTTTTTCAAATGCATTTGAAGAATGAAAAGCCATGAGAAGAACTTCCAAATGAAATAGGGATGGAAGACTTGCACAAACTTCTTGGATATTTAAGCACCCTGAATATGTAGCTTTCACTTTCTCAACAATAAAACCAGCGTAGCCTTTGCAGATTTTGAGTCTTAAGGAGTCATCTCCCAAACTGGACCCTGTGGATGTCCTTATAATAAGAATGCGAGCTACAAGAACAAGAGCATCATCAGTATAAGCAAACCTCCCATCCTCTACCTTCAGAACTTGATTTACTAGGTGTTCTTCAAGTTCGATGGATAAGGCACGCCTCATAACAAGTTCATGTAACAGGTTAAAGCATGCTTTGTAAAAATGAAGGTTAAAGCATGCTTATATATGTAACGTGGTGTACTAAGAGTTGGATCCAAAAAGATGAAGGTTTATTAAATTATTTCTGGATCAACTTTCATTTCAGAATAGACAAATTGAGTTTGGGATAGCATTTATTTCCATGTTTGAGATCATTAGGAATCTCATTATAATTTTTTAATATTTTATTGATATAACACAAAAAATTGGTGCGATTGTTCAAATGTGTCTGTATTTTTGTTCATAATCAGTTTTAATGTTTAGAACATGTGATCATTGAAGATTTGAACCGCTCATTATTTTTCTGTGTGTCTTTTAGCATTTTCTCTGGATTTGGTCTTATATTATCTTGATCTAACAGGGCACATTGATGTCCAGGTTGTGATGTCACAGTGGTTAGGATAAAAAATTGGGAACTTCAATATTGTACAGACATCTGGTAAACAGACTATTCAGCTTGATGGTGTTTTCAACATAATATCATATGAGCTTGTATCCAAGATACAAGAGATATTGGTCAACAGTGATTTTAAGGTAACTGCACCATCTAATTTTCTATGTGTTCTTTTGTCCACATAATATGATAGTTCAACAAGAGGTTTCCTTCAGGTTGTTCATTATATGCAGCCAATATTTGGAAAGAAAGAAGGAAAACTACTTTAAGATGTTAAGAAAATTCTTGACGTTTCAATCCCAAAGCCGGGACCATCTTTAGGAGTCAAATAGGCTCAGAATATAATGTTGTTTAGTCCTCATATTAATAATAAATACAACATGTAATAATCAAACCCTATAGGCTGACCTTAATGCTCATTGTTGGAGTCAATTATCATTTATTATATTTCATGTTTTTATAAGCTTTCAAGCTTCTCTAGTTTTCCATCCCTCATCTCTGTCAATATTATTATGATTCAGTTCAGTCTCTATAGCCTCCCATATCCTCCTTTCTCCATAGTGGTCTATCTTTGAGATGATATTTGTGTCTTCAATGCATATGTAGTGCCCAGTGTTTCCTCCTTCATCTATAGTTGCAAATTTCTTTTCATGAATGTATTAACTTTCTGCAAGTAGTCATATTTGGTTGGATTCTTATGTTTTACTGTAGCTTATACATACATAACATTTATACCCATCCATCCATGTATCTTTCTATCTATACACATACGGGAATACTCTCCATCTTAGTTCCTGTGTTCCATTGTGCCTTTAAATGACTGTCTTGGTCTGTATTGAGGTGAATCTCTCTGCTGTGCCTTTAAAATGACTGTCTTGGTGTGTATTGAGGTGAATCTCTCTGGTTATGATTGGAGTGTAAAATGTCGAAATAATTGGGGAAAGACTCAAATTCAATCTTCTTGATGATTTGTCCAAGAGGAATTGTACAAGAATATTGGTCAGTCTTTTCGTGTAGTTGCTTCATTTCAAGTATAAAGTAGTTGGAGTAGTTGGATATATGGCTTTTATTATATCTGATTTTCTATTTTGTTTTGGTATTATCATTTTGATTTGTTCATGGATGTGATATTTATTATTTACTATTGCTATCTATTCTAATTAGTATTTTATCTTCTAATATAATGTCTTAGGAGGAACTAATTTGTAACAATTTGAGATATGCTATTATCGAGTATATAAATATTAGCATATCTTATATCTTCATGTATACTTTCAAGTGGTCACCTCCCCCTTATTTAGAATTTTAGAGAAGTAAGAGATTGTAACACAGCATTTTCTTAGCTGTAGTACCATCTACATGTTGGTATGATGTCTTCCTGTACAGTTACATTTCATTGGTTCGAGGATGTGGTATTTACGATTGCTGGTAAAATAGGTCATACAACCACTCTATGAATGAAATATAAGGGGATTTTATTTGTTGTATTGAATGACTCAATTTATAATAGTTCACATATCCCTGTGTATTTTTGTATTCACTTTTTAACAGTGTACCCATAAACTCAAATTCCTCCAAGATTGTTCTTTCTAGTTCATGTTTTGGTTGCAACATGTTTATGTAAAACCCTATTTGATTTCTAAAGAAGTCAAACCTTTGATTATTATAGATTACATTAGTTATAACTTATGAACCATTAAGTAAGCTTTAACATTTGATGATGTTCAATTAGTGAAATCGAAATATTTCTTATGCAGAATAATAATTTTGAAGTGTTTTAAGCTAGCAGCATGTAAAACTCAGTTGGATTATGCATATGCCAATTCTCTTTATGCATTGCAAATGTGATATACGTATGTAAATCCTTTGGTTTCTTCTTTGTTATATTTTCTACAGATTGTCATTGCTGATGAGTCCCATTATATGAAGAATCCCCAAGCTAAAAGGACAAATGCTTCTATTCCTCTTTTCCAGGTAATTATTGTGGTTAACCTTTTATCATTGAAGCTTTGATTCTGGAAGTGACAAGATGGTATTTGAGTATCCTTGTATTAACCAGATGAAGTGTTACTTTTTTAAATTTAAAGTTTGACTCTGTAGAGAGATGTATACATTATTGAAACATTATTCCCTTTTCTAGAAAGCTTAGAAAGCAGAGGCATCTTGTCTGTCTTACCCCTCCTGCTCCACAATCACAAAAGAAACGGATTAAATGAGAGTAAACAACTTTGTGACCCCTGTGGCACACCCTGGCACAAATAGAACAACACCCTTTAGAAACAATTAGATTGCAAGTGTAGCAGAAGTACCAATGTTGTTCCATAAAGTTGCTTCCACTAGTGGTGAATGTACAAACTTTTGATGCAAGTGACCGTTCACTGTTACTCTAATCAGGCCTTATTTAACACAAGTGACCTTGTACAATGAAACAATTAATATCCAAAGGGCCTAGCCTAGGATCATGACTTTGCCTATTACTCAACAAAATAATGAGTTCACATCCAAAATAGCTCATTTAGTTATGACAAAAAATGTCGATATGTAAAATAGAATGGTTTTGAGTATTTATGCAAGACAACTGAACAACCTTCTGTAAGAGGGGTTGGATTGGTTTAATTCCTTTTTTTATTATGAAAGAGGTTAGCCAAGAGAAGTTTCCACCCTTGGGGAGAATTGTGGGATAAGGAGATGAGACAGTGGTTGAATTAAAGAGAAACCAATCTTACATAAAGATTTCCATCAGCAAACAAGCAAGCTTTTCTAGGAAGACAAGCAAACTTTTCTAGAACTTTGCAAGGTTATTTCTGATTTGATTCTGTTGAAGGTAAATTTGGATGGCCAGGGACCAGCTTGGAAGGATTGGAAATGGTGTTATGGAAAACCTTTTATGTATTACATGACTAAATAGTAAAGAGCTATATCCAAAAAGATGACCAAATCTGCCAATCGCAGCATGTCTAAATAAGAGATGGACCATATAGGATAATGAAGGCTGATTGGTTGGGCGTTGAAGATACAGTAGGAAAAAAAAGCTGTAGATAGGGATTATCTATAATTTCATGAACGGGCTTCAAAAAGGCTCGTGCTCTCTAAATAACATAACAAATATTATCTTTATGATGAACTTGATTAATTGATTAAAAGAAAAAATTATGATGAAGTAAAAGGTAATAAGCACAGAAAAATATATATGGAATATAAGATGGTAGGGGATCACAAAAGAGAGAAACTGGTAAATTTTGCAAGGAGCTTTGCTTCACTTGATTCATAATCAATGTTTAAGGTTGGTTGATACCTTGATGCTATATGACTGTGGTTTTACAATACTTTTGAATGGACTTTTCCAGAGTCTGCCGATGTCATCCAACAACATCCTTAGAAGAGGGGCTGCTTGCATTAAGGGGGTTGCTTATCTTAATAATATTTTGGCATTTTGTTGACGAGAACTACTTACAAGATGAGAACTACTTAACTTTTAATGATGGATGTGGACTCTTCCACGTACTTAAATTTTAATGATGGATGTGACGATTGACTAGGGATACTTTATGGTGATTGGGATTGATCAAGGACATTCTAATAACTTGTCTACCCTTGGGACATGTGAAGGCCGTGAGGTATCTAGCTGGTGGAAATTTTCAATAATGCAAAACCATAAAGGTTTAATGGACACTGACGAGAAATTTTGTCATTTCGACGAGGTTTATGATGGAGTTGAAGGTTATTCTGCAAATGCTTTCATTCTTTGGTTGTTTGGTGTGAAGTTTCCTCTGGCTGGGATACAAGATGGAAAAAAACTAAAAATTAGAAATCATTAGAATACAAGTCTACATGAGCCAGATTGGATGCTAAAGGAGTTTACCATATTTTTTTTTCATGATGACTACGTGCTTATGAAACCCACAAAGGTAATCCATTCTTCTGTCAATCATTATATCCGTTTAGTTTTTTTATTTTAAATACTGGCTCTGAGGTAACCTCTTGTATGCAGGACCAACTCTTCAACAAGTTTTGTGGGTGGATTCATGGCAGGGAAGCCCCTCCTTGACGGTAAGACCATGTCTCTACCCTGCGTGGATCTTGGAGGAATAACTAGTTCCTGTTGTATGCTTTATTTTAGTACATTGGGGTTCTAAATCCAATCTATGATTTGTTGAAAAAACATAAGTTATATAAGTGCATAGGTATTTTATGTAGTTGAATATGTGAAGATGTTATTCACCTCTTGTGGAGTCGTAGATGAATCTGCCACATTATTTTTGAGATATGCTATTAGAATAGCGCATAATTTTATAAATCTGTAAATGGTACTTTTGTATATTATAGATCTCCATCTGCGAGGGTGTTGAAGTTTACTTACAGAGATTTAATAGTTAAGGATGTGCACCTCTTACTCTTTCAATAACGTTTGGTATTCAAAATCCATTCTAAACGTAGTTCACTATGTAAATATTTTATGAATCCATCAGCACTATATATGACAGTGTAACCAAATTCTTAACTTGTTGTTCCTACATTGTTTTTAGATTATTTGTAACTTGAAGAGACTATGTAGTCCTGTGATGGATTTTATTTTGGGCTAAGAATCCACTGTTGTTGGATGGATATGATAAGGGACAAATATCGAGAGGGTTCTCTATCAATAAGCCTTATTTTAAATAAAAAAAGGATTCTAACTTATACTTTGCTTCATTTTTCGAGTCCTCTACTTGTTTAAAATTTTTAATGTTTTTATGGCTAAACAACCGTAAGTAATATGAAATATTTATTGTTTGATAAAATAATATAATTAAAGGATTCGACCACCGCTGGTGATGTATGTCACTTATTAAATCAAAATAAATGGTTTTATTATTATAGTGT
>LPNX010667139.1:144132-204940 GCA_001517045.1 Pseudotsuga menziesii
TGAAGTTTCAGGGAAAACAGAGTTGAAACCAAGGAGATATGGCCGAAAAACAGAATTTCATACTTTTTTTTTCAGGAAGGGATCTGTAATGGCGCGGAAGTGATCGACAACAAATGGATTTGCAACGGCGCGGAACTGACCGCAACAGTTCTAAATAGAGGAAATCTGTGATTATGCAACTGAAAATAGATATGGACCCCAGGTATGTGCGGCTTCCTATCGGTTCAAGGGATTCACTCGGCCAACAATGCTGTCTGACGGCTTGCGTATTGGGGCAGTACTTCTCACTCCACGGCTCAGGTAAAATTTATAACTGCTTGGCCACAAACGACATCTCTTGTCTTACCTCATGGGTGGGAACTAATCAATCAGGTAGGGGTCGTTGCCCTTTTCGCTGGCAGGTCCTCTCAATGGGCCAGCTACTTCGGGGTTCCTTTGGTACTCCTCCCAATGAGTTTTAGGGATTATGCCCAAGTACTTCCCACAGTTAAGCAGATAGGGATTATTCCCAGATTCGAACCTGCAACAGAAGTGAGAAAAAAAAATTTGGGCATAAATTTCTCCCAACGAGCCTAAGAAAGTGCTCTGATACCATATGTGAGGACCCTGCAGCAAATAATTAATCAAAATACATGATATAGCAACAGAACTCAAAATCACTTTTATATTAATCGCAGGCCACTTCGAGGGGGCAACCTCCTTTGAGCAAGATCAATACAAAATAACTTCACGGTGCCTTCCTTGGCCTCAACACACACTTATATACTAAAAATAGGCGCCAATACTATGGGTCAAAAACATGGGCCAATATAAACTATGGATCAACAAATAATATAGGCGGCTTACAAAGCATATGCGCCCAACAACAATAACACAAACTATGGATCAACAATTACTATGGGACGACTTACAAAGCATATGCGTCCAACAACAATATACTAACACGGTAAAGAGAAGGATTGACATGGGTTCCTAACACTCACCTCCAGCTGAAATTGATAATACTCCTGCTCCTGCCCCCTCTTTACTTGATGCACCATCGAAATACATCTACCACAAGCCATCTGGTTCCTCTCTCTTTACCTAAACTGGGATGTCTTTTTGTACTTGTAAAACCCCTTCAATTTCATCATTCAATTGCAACATACAAGAACCAAGATTTTCATCAATTGAATAGATCAGATGATTATTAGGGTGTCTACTATCACTTACCAAATATGCCATTTGTACCTCTTTGTAAAGTATTCTGAATTCTCCCCCAAATACTGGAATTGTGCCATATGAAAGATCCATCTGCAGAGTTCCTCCCACTTTCTTTGCCCAGGATCTAGACAATAACATACCAAATTTGGGAGAAATATTAGCTACAACAATATCCATCAATACACTCTTCATAGGTACCTGCGTCAAATTCACCAACAGATCCTTGATTACCCCAATACACTTTACTGCCCTAGAATCAAATGCATACAAATCATGGTATGGTTTAGTAACACTCAGTCCTAAGGATTCCATGACTAATTTTGGCATGAGGTTATGTGAAGCTCCTGAATCTAGCAGACAATTATGCAATAACTGATCATGTATTGAAAAGGTTACATAAAATGGAGGAGGATATTTTGAATTATCATTAGGCTGACCAAAATTTTTTGACCCTACAATGATAGTAGGTTTTTCATTCTGCAAATTAATCTCATCAGATGGGATGGAAGTAGAATTCACTGCATTTTTTAAATCTTTAAAAGCTGCATCTCTATAAAATTTACTCTTAATCAATTATGTTAAAGGCACAGGGATCTTCACCTTATTAAGCTCATGTTCAAAACTGAAACCACTAACAGATTTATTCATCTTCTCAGGATTCACAATTTCATCTTTTCCATCATTTACAATTTGTTTCTGATTTGCAAACATATTTTGTTTAAGAGGAAGAACTTTCACCAATTTTCTAGCCTGTGCTACATGTTTTACCCCTGTTCTTAGTCCATATGATTTTTGTGGCATTTCCTGACAGACTTCGGGCATAGACATCTGATAGTCATCTTCTTCATAATGATCTATTTCTGTAGCATATTGATAATCAGATCTAGTTAGAAAATGTGAAGAATAATCACCATCAAATTGACTAATATTATGTTCCTATGCTTCCAAATATTCTAACTCCCCTTCATCTATTTCATATGATTCATCATCTCTGACATTATTGTTTTGAAAAGGAGGTTGAATCCTTTGTTCTTCATTTTCTCATCTGTCTCTCTGTATATCATTATTTCGTCTTTCTCTTGGCAAGAACCTAGGAGCAAAAGGTCTTATAAACTGATTCTAGTTTCTATCACCCTCAGGTATGGGTTTATTCTGATTTCTATTTCCCATTTCCAACCTATCAATTTTAGCAGACAAAATTTTTATGATTTTACTCATTTCATCCATTTTGCTATCTGATGACCTTCCTGTATGACTGGATGTAATGATTTCTTTCTTGCCCTTTTTGTCAACAATTTGGTGTTTTGCTTCCTCTTTGAGTTTATTTGAGGCCAAAATATTTGACTCTACTTCTAATGCTGCATTTTGCATGTTTTGAAGTGACACAGATTTCCTTTCTCTTAACAGCAAAGAAAACTCATGATCAAATGAGTTTGCATAAGTTAGCTTTGCTGCTGTCTCAGTAGGTTTTATTTTAGCTGGAATCCTACTGTACATTTTGTTAAATCTTTTGGAAAAGTCTCCCACAGCTTCACCCTTTTTTCTTTTTAGATATCCAAACTCTGTCATGTAATACAAGTAGTCTTTAGTGTCCCCCCACTGTCTCATAAATGCTTCTTCTAAAGCATCTATGCCATCTATGGAGTCTGGTGGTAATTTCCTAAACCATTTTCTAACCTCACCATCTAAACTTTGAACAAAAACCCTCATCCAAACATCCTGATGTTCAAAATTGTGATTGTCTGCATAACTACAGAATGTATTCCAGTGTTCTTCTGTAGTAGCATCTCCCTGGCCATTAAACCTTGGAAGGTACTTTTGATAATCTCCTGCTGGGAGACCATTGAGAGGCTAGGGTAAAACAAGTGGGGCATATCTTGCTGCTATCATAGAAGCCATTCGATTTTGAGGCTGGGCCATTCTAGGCTGAAGGCTGGTTGACTATTGTGATGAGGGAGACAAATTACCAGGATTTGATTGATTCGCTGGGATGGTCTTAACCAAAGGAATATGGGATGTAAATAAAGAAGAAGCTCCTGTTTGCAATGCTTAAAGTTTGACCTTCTATGACAGCAAAGGATTTGTAAAGATGCGGAAATTGTCAATTTGGGAAGGGGTAAATAACAGGTCTAACTCTTCTTTTCCTTTTTCTCAATGTGGGTTAAAATAAGGAACTGGAATAGATCAAGATTCAGGGATCTCTAAAGCTGCAGGCTGTTTGAATTTTTCTGATGAAGTAGAAATTAAATTTCTCCTAGCCTCCTTTAACAATTGCTCAGGATCTGAGACTCCCGGATTCAAAGGGGATAAGGGATTTCCTCGAGTTCCTATCTTCTTTGAAGCCACTATAACTTTTAAAAGGTGACTGAATGTATTCTGTATCAGATTTGACTGATTTTGTTCACCCTGCAAAAGCAGTTTCATGAAGATGTCGATTACCCAGGGAAGATATCCTTTCCTTTATCCTTCCTCAGCAACGGCGCCAGAAGATGTTATCCCTAAAGTTGAACCTAGACTATAGGGGTTCAAGCTTAAGGAAATATTTTTCAAACATGTACAAATCAATGAAATCAAAAGAAAACCAAGCTGGTATGAAATCAAAGCTATTGGAAAAAATCACACAATTATCATTGCACTATGCTGGTATAATATGAAAGCTATAAAAGAATCACAGAGTTGTCAGAGAATTAGGCTGGTATAATATAAGAGCTATAAGAAAATCAAAACATTATTGAAGAGATAGGCTGGTGTGAAATTAGAGCTATAAGAAAATCATACAAAATACAAGAACTGTATAACATAAAACCAAATACAAGGTTCAATACCTTAGTAACTACGATCACAAAGTCATGAAATAAAACTGTCTCTGTTTTTAGAAACTATAAGGATAATTGCATTTCAATATAAGAATCACTGTAATGGAATTGAGGAGACCATATACATGATAAGTCATAAGAAAGACAATTTATAACATACAAAGAGAAATCAAAATCATGCTGATCCGTCGGACCTCAACTTGTGTGCATTAAAAGTTTGTGTTAAAAAGAATGCATTCAGTAGGTGAATTAATGAGGCAGCATTAACAAAAATTAAATGCTGAAAATAGATGGAAAACAAAACTGATAAACAGGTATGAAAGAAACATAGAATCAGAGAGTCACAAAACAGAAGTTGATAACGGAGTTCACCCCCTTCACTGGGCTACGTCTCTGGGTCCCTCTCCAATGGGTACCGATCCAATTAATCTCTTAAAAATGGTACAAAATGGTTCTGGAAACAACTTCAGCAACTGTAAACAAAATGCTGTACAAAGTCTTTAAGACCTTTCTCTGGAAATTACAATCAACCTTCGTCAGGCAAAGAAAGCCAAAGTATGACAGAGAATGTCGATTTTCACAGTAACAACATCAGAACACTTTACAACAAACTCTCCAAGCTTAGCATAACAGAGAAATGATGTACCGCGCTCTGAACGAACTGAGTCCGCCCTTCACCAATGGTGGCCAGCCTCCTCTATTTAAGCGTTCAGTGGGAGTATAAGTAATGGATTCGCCTCCCTCTTTCACATAGCTATTATATTCTTTATTATCGTTACAACCATATGCTAAAACTGAACCATGCAATTCGGCCAAATCGCTGCCCAAGCGTTATGGTACCACGACGTTCCATATTCCTGAAACATTGCAACCAACTCCACGCACATATATTGAATCATACCATAGTGTGACACGTAATGTAGCAGTTTGATGTCACCACTAACTTCGTGATGTCGCAGCAAGTGTGATATGTTTGTTGCAGCAGGTGTGACGTATGTCGTAGCCAGTGTGATATGTCTGTCATAGCAGGTGCGATGTATGTCGCAGCCAGTGTGATATGTTTGTCGCAGGAGGTGCGACGTATGTCACATCTAGTGTGATATGTCTGTCACAGTAGGTGTGACGTATGTCGTAGCTAGTGTGATATGTCACCACTATGTTTAGCATATGTGTGGAACATACATGTGTTATGTTCTTTGAACCATAGATTAATAACCCTTGTACCATATTGGATCAGTGTAATTTTTAAAGATGAATAATCCACCGGATCATTCCTCCCCATTGGAGAGCTTTTGGACCACCAAAATCCTAAATCATTCTGTAAGTAAGTGAGGGTACAACTCCCTCACTTTTCCAATCTCCATCCATCTTGGTTTGCTAGGATGCATGCCCTTAAGCCCCACTCGAAGGTACTCAAAATACCCCCTTCGTGAATTCCTTACATTTCTGTCAAGAATAACATCATCTTGAAAATCATTAATATATTCAGGTGCCATATCATCAACTGAAGGAATCTGCATGATAATTTCCTCATCCATGATCATAGGAGGCTCATACAATTTAAGATTCTCAACATTGACAACTGAATAAATTTGCATGTATGGAGGTAAATTCAAGTGAAACGAATTAGTACCGATCTTTTCCAAGATCTCAAAAGGACCATACCGGATAGGTTTAATATTTTTACCTTCACCTTTCATCCTTTCTTTGGTGATATGTAACCAAAATCTCTCACCAACCTGAAACTGATGATCAACTCGATGCTTGTCATGCCTAGATTTGTACTTTGCCTGGCTCTTCTCCAACTGTTCTTGAACTACCTGTTGCATTGCTTGGATTCTCTGAATGAACTTTAAAGCTTTATCTGCATCATGATGTCCAACCACTGCATCTTTGCCAAAAGAGAAGTCCATCGGTGTTTCTGGCAGATAATCAAAACAAGTTTCAAAAGGAGATATTTTCATGGAAGAATGAACTGCATGGTTGTAGGCATGCTGTATATACTACAGCTTCTCATCCCAAAGTTTAGGATGTTTATTGCAATATCCTTTGAGTAGCTAAACCACTGTTTTGTTCACTACCTCTGTTTTTCCATCGGTCTGTGGATGAAAAATTGTACTCTTCTTAAGTTTAGTATCCATAAGCTCCCATAGAGTTGAAAAGAATTCTCCCAAGAACAGGGATTCTCGATCAGATATAATAGACATGGGTGGCCCAAAATGTACCAAAACATTCTGATAGAATAGATGAGTTGTTTGTTCAGCAGTGATCTGCTTGTTACATGGCATTAGGATATACATTTTGCTGAACCTATCCACAACAACATATAGGTAATCATGCCCTTTTCTAGACATAGGTAGCCCCCCTACGAAGTCCATAGAAATGCTTTCCCAAGGATGAGAAGAAACTGGAAGAGGTGTGTACAAACCCAATTTCTTATTGCTAGGCTTACTTGTTGCACACATAAAACAACCTCTTATATATTTAGCTACAGTTTCTTGCATCTGAGGCCAATAACAGTGATTCTGCAATATAGACAATGTTTTACTTACACCAAAATGTCCTGCAATCAATGAACTATGTGCTTCTTGGATCACATGCACTCTCTCTTTCTCTGGAATACAGAGTTTACCGAGGTGATACAAGAGCTGATTATGCACATAATAGTTCTCTTCCTGTTTACCATGTATTAGTGATGCATATACTTTCTTAAAATCTTTATCTTCTGCATACTATTCAATATAACTTTCATGTGTTAATGAACTGTTTTGAAGAATGATTGAAGCATTTGTAGGAGGCCTTGATAACATGTCTGCTACCTTATTATGAATTCCCTTTTTGTACTTAATTACGAGATGAAACTGTTGTAAGAATTCCATCCATCTTAAATGCCTACTCTGTTGTATTTTAGTTTGAGATTGTAAATATTGAAGTGGCTGATGATCAATATGTATGACTATCTCTTTTCCCATGATATAATGTTTCCACTTCTTCACACTCTGTACTAAAGCATACAACTCTTTGTCATAGGTCAGATAGTTACTTACTGCAGTAGAGAACGTTTCTGAATGGTAACAGACTAGCTTCATCCCTTGCATCAAAACGACTCCCATGGAAAACCCACTGGCATCGATTTCGATCTCAAGTGGCTGCTGCAAATCTGGCAATGTCAGAACTGGTGCGGTGCTAATCCTTTCCTTCAAAGTTTCGAAGGCTCTCTGATGCTTTCCTCCCCACTAGAAAATTTCTTTAATGCTTTTCAACGCATGTAATGGAGCAGCAATGGAAGAAAACCCAGAAATGAATTTCCTCCAATACTAAACCGCACCCAGAAAACTTCTGATTTCAGTAATGGTGTTAGGCCGTGGCCAGTTTACAATAACAGCAACCTTGGCTGGGTCCATTCGCAGGTGGCCTCCACCAATAATATGGCCTAGATATACTAAAGAAGTTTTAGCAAATTCACATTTAGACATTTTTACATAAAGATTTTCCTTTCTCAGTACATCTAAAACTTTTTTCATATGTACTATATGCTCTTCCTAGGTTTTGCTAAACACTAGGATATCATCCAGATATACAATTACAAAAACATAATTGAATTGTCAAAAGACATCATTCATGACCCGCATGAAAGTAGCAACAGCATTACATAGCCCGAAAGGCATTACAAGCCATTCATACAAACCCTGTTTTGTTTTAAACACTTTTTTCCAAGCATCATTTTCAGCAACACGGATTTGATGATACCCACTACGCAGATCCAATTTAGTAAAGTAAATTGCATGTTTCAACTGATCAAGAAAATCATCAATGCGAGGAAGAGGATACCTATTTTTAATGGTGATTTTGTAAAGGGCTCTATAGTCGATACACATTCTCCACAACCCATCCTTCTTCGGAACCAAGACTATAGGAGAGCCACAAGGAGAAGTGCTGGGCCGGATGAACCCCTTCTGAATTAGCTCCTAAACCTGCTTCTTGATCTCCTCATTCTGCATTATAGACATCCGGTACATGGCTATGTTTGGGAGTGGCAGATCCTGCTGCAAATGTATCTCATGCGGAATCTCTCTCTTTGGTGGTAACCCTTTCGGATCTTGAAACAAATCATCATACTCAAAAATGATTTCAATCAGTTCATATTTATGCTTAGGGTCACACCCTTCAAAATATTTAGAGATCTCATCATTTTTCACCTTAACCATCATTAACACAAAATTCTTACTAGCATTTACCAGCCTCTTCATTTGTCCTGCAGAAACTATTGCTAGATTGGTTTTTATTTTATGTGCTCATACAATATATTCTACACCATCTTTAAAAAGATGATACTTATTCTGCTCTCTATAAAATACTGCTTTCCGGTCATACAAATATGGACTCCCAAGTACTATTCCACAAATGTCAAGTGGTACTACATCTAGTTCTACCTCATCCATGAACTTTTAAGTAATGGAAAACTTCAATACACATTTCTTTGTAACTTGCAATTGTGTATCATTAGTAACCCAACCAAGAGGATAGGGATTTTCATGAGGCATAGTAACTAAATGCAATTTCTTAACAACTTCTTCTGATATCAGATTTACTTGTGACCCACTATCAAACAATGTATCAATCTTTGTGTGATTTGCAATGACACGAACGTGAAACAGTGCACTTCTATCTTTATCATTTTGCTTAGAAGTAGATGGCAGATTTGTACTTGCACTAGAAATTGATTTTGTATTAATGGGAAGTGAGATACTTTTATTCTTACCCTGGATTCCGACGGCTATAACCTTTGTTTCATCACTTGAGTCGGATCCCAAGTCTTGAATAACTGCTGCAGTAGCTTTTGCTTTTCCTTTATCCTTGTTTCCTCTGAACTTCTTTAGCCTTAACTATGGATGAATTTTCCAACACTTAGAGACATCATGTCCCTTCTGACAATGTGAACATGTAGGTTTTTCACCCTCTTTCTTAATAGTAGCCATCTTCTTTTTCCCCTTATCTTAACCTTTCAAATTGCTATCAAATTTAAATGACTTCTTCACAAAATATCATTAGCATGCTTACCCCTGGCTTCTAAATGGGTAGCTTGAACACATACACCATCCAAATTACTGGGGTTAAACATCAACAAAGTATGTCTCAAATAAGAATGCATGCCACCAATGTACTTAAGAAGAGTTTCCTGTGTATCTAATGCAACATTCAATGCAATAGCCCTCTTCCTAAATTCACGAGTATAATCTTGAATGCTTTGTTCTTTAGCTTGTCTAAACATTTGCCAACCCATGGTTAATTGTTGAATATGGCCTAAAGGATAAAATTGCTTCCTTAATACTTCAATGAATTCATTCCAAACTGAAATAATTTTACCATTCTTTTGAATATCTTGCTGAATCTTGCTCTCCCACCAAGTAAGAGCCATTCCACTCATTCTCGAAGTGGCCAATTGAATCCTGGAAGGGTAATCATTAATGCCCTGTACCCTGCAATATACCTCAAGTTGCTTGATCCAATTGTCTAACTTTTCAGCATCTAAATCTCCATGATAAAGTGGTAACTCAAACTTAACATCCAATTTGAAATAAGGCATATTAGAATTTGCATTAGCATTATGTGAATGAGAAGCATGAGAAGAAGAGAAAGTTTGAGTAGTATCAAGAGGATCACCATCTCCTCCTACTCCTTTACCCTTTTCTTCCTTCTCCACTTCTACATCTTTGGATTAAGATCCTTCTTCTTTCTTCTTCCTTTCTGCTCGTTCCTCGAGTAGAATTTCCATCATGGATTTCATTTGGATAAAAGCCTCCAGAAACTCAGTTTCTGAAATAACAGGTTTTCCCCGTTCTGTATGTCCTTCTTCTTCCCCTTGTGGAGAAGACATGGTTCTTGAGAATGTTCTCCTGGAGCCAATCTCAGGATCTCCTTCAACTAATTCTCCTTCACCACGCTTTAACCTAAACCTAGTAAGCATTCACAAACTTGCACAAGCAGTCAACTAGCTCTGATACCATAACATGATCCATCGGACCTCAACTTGTGTGCATTAAAAGTTTGTGTTAAAAAGAATGCATTCAGCAGGTGAATTAATGGGGCAGCATTAACAGAAATTAAATGTTGAAAACAGATGGAAAACAAAACTAATAAATAGGTATAAAAGAAACACAGAATCAGAGAGTTAGAAAACAAAAGTTGATAATGGAGTTCACCCCCTTCACTGGGTTACGTCTCCAGGTCCCTCTCTAATGGGTACCGATCCAATTAATCTCTTAAAAATGGTACAAAATGGTTCTGGAAACAACTTTAGCAACTGTAAATAGAATGTTGTACAAATTCTTTAAGACCTTTCTCTAGAAATTACAATCAGCCTTTGTAAGGCAAAGAAAGCCAAAGTATGACAGAGAATGTCGACTTTCACAGTAACAACATCGGAACACTTTACAACAAACTCTCCAAGCTTCGCATAACAGAGAAACGATATACTACGCTCTGAACGAACTGAGTCCCCCCTTCACCAATGGTGGCCAGCCTCCTGTATTTAAGCGTTCAATGGGAGTATAAGTAATGGATTCACCTACCTCTTTCACACAGCTGTTATCTTCTTTATTATCGTTACAACCATATGCTAAAACTGAACCGTGCAATTCGGCCAAATCGTTGCCCAAGCGTTATGGTACCATGACGTTCCATATTCCTGAAACATTGCAACCAACTCCATGCACATATATTGACTCATACCATAGCGTCACACGTAATGTAACCGTTTGATGTCACCACTAACTTCGCGATGTCACAGCAAGTGCGATATGTCTGTTGTAGCAAGTGCGACGTATCTCGTAGCCAGTGTGATATGTCTATCGCAGCAGGTGCGACGTATGTCGCAACCAGTGTGATATGTCTGTCGTAGCAGGTGCAATGTATGTCGCTGCCAGTGTGATATGTCTATCGCAGCAGGTGCGATGTATGTCGCAGCCAGTGTGATATGTCACCACTATGTTTAGCATATGTGTGGAACATACATGTGTTATGTTCTTTGAACTATAGATTAATAAGCTTTGTACCATATTGGATCAGTGTAATTTTTAAAGATGAATAATCCACCGGATCACATGCTCATTCAAAGTAGAACCTGTTATCAAAGATGTAGAGTATTCATGTTATACAGATAGTGATTTAAAACTGGGCTTCCATAACTCCAAAATTGCCAACCCTTTCTCTCTTCTCAAGAGCCTCCTAAATACAAAATAATGTCTCCTTTAAACTAACCATAAGATCCTATATCGAAGGATCGAGCCTACTCAAAAATAGGGAATTCAATCCCTTTTAAAAATTATTAAAGTACAAGTGTAATACATGTGTCAAATAAACAACATAAGTTCAAAAAGAAAACTACAATTTAACTTCTAAAGGCTTCTAGAAGCCTCTTCTAGTGTAGCTAGGTCACTCAAAACCTGTGAGCGCTTCTATAGTCTGGCGAATTCAGCATCCTTATTGTCCTCCTTGTACTGAGCTTTGACTTGTTCCAGCTGTTTCTAAATGGCTCGTTTCTCACTTAGAACATCTTCGGAAATCATCAACAGCTTTTGGTATTCTGTCTCTTTGTCCTCTAGGTCTTCACGAAGTCTTTTGTTGGCCACCATCAATTTTTCATTTATGTCTTGCAAATATCTTGTTTGTTCTTGGTATGTTTGCAAATACTTCCTACATTGGCTTAATTCAGGAGATATTTCCAAGTCTTCTTCTCTTATGTGGACTCCTCCTTCCTATAAACCTTTTGATACTGAACCATTATCTGGATTATCCTTCTTGTCTATGTAAAAAGCTTCTGGTATAGAGCCTTCTATGCCTTGAATATCAGTAAACTTTTCATTATCTATAGAGTATTGGTCCTTTGTTGTATGTACAGTTTCTTCACTTCCAGCATAATCTATCAGTACAACATCCATGGCATCTTCATGTGCTACTCCTTTCTCTATCTGTATCGTTTTCCTTAACCTGGTTCTTGGCTTATCTGTCTTGAATAACTGTTTACGAATTTTATTCTTTGAAGCTATACTTTTCAGCATAACACTGAGTTTCTCCTGGTTCTCATTTGTACAGGAAGCTTCAGGGATCAAGCCTTCTTGGATGGGTTGCTCAGCAGTATTCTTTTCTTCTTTTCTCAACAGTTTGGACTGGTTTTTTAGGACCTGTTGTCTGCTGGTCAATATCTTCTGTCATTCTTTTGCCTTTCTCCTTAGGGTTGTCTTTAAACGCTAGTTCTATTAATAGGGATTCCCATGTTCTTTCCTCCTTTTACAACTGAGCTAAAATCAATAATTTAATTAAGCCTTGATGATAAACAGAGGGAGCAGTATGCTCGAGATGGTTTTGAACTCTGGAAATCATCTTTTGGAGGCTTTTTAACAAGTAAAATGAGAGATTTAGCTGTATACTTCCATGAATATGCATTAACAATTTTAGATGGCATTTTAATATTTTGTCATACCTGCCATCACATGTTATGTAATTTTGTATCACCTCCAAAGGAACCTTCCATCTTGGTTCATCCTGCTAATATGAACACCATTTTTCCAATCTAACTTTTCACATCCTCGCATCAGAAATTAATTGAAATTGCCTTGAAAATCTTGTTGTTTGAACCATTTTTCGCCCTATGCAGGAATGACTATTGCCTCAGCAACATAATCCTCATTTACCCTAACAGTTAGGCTTTGCAGCTGAACCCTTTCATCTCTGTAATTTTCAATAAATAACATGGTCACCTGTGAATGGTAACCTTGCAATTTCTCAAAAAAATTAAACCATCTAGACTTCTGCATAAGTTCGGCAGACCAGGGAAATTGTTTTATCCAGTTTGTATTGTTTGGTTCTAGCCTGCAAATGAAACCACCCGGTTTTCGTTTCACTTATTAGAGGAAATTTGGGGTCTAAAATGGGCCTTATAAGAAAACGTGCCAAAATAAGTTTTTGCGAGTTGGAATTCAAGAACCAATAGAATTTCAATAAAATAAGTCAATCATAATGGTGGAATTGACATATTTGTCATTAAAAAAAACTACTTTTTTTGTTCGTATTTTTGACATATCTCATTGTGTTTTTACTCAAATTTCGATCGGGAGAGCTCGTTGGATGCGGAATTTGATTCCGCATCCAACGAGTACACACACTGCATAATTTTGACGGACCCCGCTACCCCAAAAACAAGAAATACCTGAAAAAATGTGATGATGACATCATCATCACATTTTTTCAGGTATTTCTTGTTTTTGGGGTAGCGGGGTCCATCAAAAGTATGCAATGTGGTTACTCATTGGATGCGGAATCAAATTCCGCATCCAACTAGCTCTCCCAATCGAAATTTGAGTAAAAACACAGGGAGATATGTCGAAAATACGAACACAAAAAGTAGCTTTTTTCTTTCTTCCTCCAAAATTAATCAATATTATTTTATTATTTTAACTATTATTTTATTATTTTCCTTAGGAGGCCCATTTTAGACCCCAAAATTCCTCTAATGATAACCTCTGGTTATTCCTCGTCTAGTGCCTTTGACATTGAAAACCCTAAAAAATTGCAACTTTGTTTTATAGATAGACTCGGCTTTAAATCTCAGACAAAACAACACACCCACTAAACTTTGTTGCAGTTACCTCTGTGGACGGTCTTCACTCCATGCTAGCTCTAGCCTGTCAATAATGAACCTATGCTCATGCTAATCTTAATTAGACTGATCTGCAAACCTAACAGAGTGAAGATGACAGTGAAGATAGAACCCAAGGCCTCGTCGGTCTTACCCTTAAGCCTCTGTCAATAATGCAAATCAACAAAGCCTTCACGCTGTACTATCCCAAACAAGGAATTCTTTACTGCAACCAATGGCTTTGAAATGCAGGAAAATATATACAATGTAATCCAGGCCCTCAAACACAAAATCCATCAGGGTTTGAAAACAAACCCTAGCTGCTTGAAACCTGAATGTTGCTGCTTGTGGCCAATGAAAATTTACAGTATACAAACAGGCCTCTGCATGTCCCTCTCTAGTTAACAAGCAAAGTAATGAGATAGATTTTTGGGAAAAGAGTGAGTTAAGTTGATTTTGCCATGACCAGTACTAACATTCATTGCATGCAATGTTCAAATTTCAAAATGATGACAAGTACATACCGTTTCATAAGTGTCATGATAAAACCCATCATTTTATGGAGAGGCACTCCTTTAAAACATTTTCATATCGAATGCCAAATAATCATGAATATGACCAAAGTTTATTATCCCTTTACATTCCATGGTATTAATAAACAATAACTTTTCAAATGAAATACCCTTTGGAATTCTGCTATCAGTAAGTAAAATGTTGCCAGTTCATGAAATGCTGTCAGCTTTAACAATTCACCATATAACATACAATCTCTTGCACATACATAGGTTCATGCCTAATGAATGAATATTTTGATGACTCAGGATCATAAAAGAAACCATAATGGCATTCAATCAGACATAAGGTGTAAAACAAAGCGAAATTTACAAAATAAAAATAAAATAAAAACACATCACAATCAAAGATCTTAAAACAAAAAGGTCAAACAACCTTAGAGATAACACCTACCTCCTCCAAACCAGAGATGTCCCAGGTCTCACTATGCAAAAATAAAAATAAAAATAAGAAGGCGGCTTAGCTGTGACAACAAATGTCTTCGATTTCAAAGAAGATGAAACATACTTCTATCTAGACATTTTGTATCGGACTTCAACATTGTTAAATTTTTTTTGAAAGACATCATGAGAAAATGGTAAAGGATTAAGGACGAGAATTTATGGACAAGCGAACATTCAATCATCACTACCATCATTTCATTTACTCTCATGCGACTTGAAAAGATAAATGCGGATGCAACTGAGAGCCATCTAAATCTGCACCGAGTTTCTCAAAAGCTCTCTATTGTTCCTTTAATATATCAAGGAGGATACTTCCATTATTATCTTGAAAAAAACCTTAAGTGGCTTGAAAGGATAATCCGGAGAAAAATGAATTGTCACCCTCTTTCCAAATAAAACATCAATTCTCTAATCTACTACTTAAATCTTCAACAAATCCTCTTAAATATATCTTATTAACTTTCAACATATAAATATTATTGTCTTAATCAAAATATTGATCCTCAAGCTTCTAAAAATCAATTGAAATATAACTTTATGAATTTATCACTATAAAATAATCTAAATATGTTCGTCAAGTGATTTTTCTAATAAAATTCATAATAATGAACTTTTAAATATTTATCGTTGCACTTATCAACAAATAAACTATGCGTTATATTGTCCTACAAAATTAATGTCTCATCATAAAACAGTCCTCCATTTGATTGAAGGTGGGAACCAATTTAACCCATTATGTTTTTTTTAATTAAATTATTAAAAAGTAGCCATTTTAAAAAGGTCATGGATTTTTAATAAAAATTAATGATTTGATATTTAGATCTCTTAAATTTAAATATTTATTAATTAATATACTCGTAAGAATAAATCGTTGAAAGAAAAAGATTGTTGAACAATTATGTGGCTTTTAAGTGATGGTATAAGTATAATGTCACAACAACTTTACCAAAATAATTGTGTGGCATTTAAATGACATGTACAAAGTTTTACAAACTAACTTTTTAATAAGACGCAACCAAAGAAAAGTTTGATAAGCCAATTCTATTATCAAACCATGCATAAACACTATACCATACACACATAAAATAATATTAATAAATTGCAAAAAATATACTTTATGTAACGTTGATATTATGATACATAAAATAATACCACTTCACTGAATTCCATAAAGCTAAATGTTGGTGAAAAATTCACTCTTGGTAAAAAATTCACCGCTAAGTTGCTTGAGGCTATCGGCAGGAAGTAAGCATGGTAATTAATAAGTGAATCATATATTATATTTTCCATATGTGGTCAATGTACTTATGGTCTAAATCTAACGACATCATTCAACTGCTAATTGCACACATCAAAGTTGGTGAAGGTCGACGTTACCCGTTGGTTATCGACATGTAGTCGGTGTAATCGTATGGATCAGCATGGGACGTAGAGGGGATCTCTTTTTTGGAGCAAATCTTGGCATCGTCAAAGCACGATATTATTCGCATTAAAGTATTGTTAAGTACTTAGGAAAATTGTGATTTGCATAGAAGATCCCTTGTAGAAACTTGTATGATTTGTGAAGGGTGACGTTTCTCCTGCGCCTAAAAAATAAGATTATCCTGAAAAATAAGATTATCAATTTATATGACATTTATTCAACCACTGTTTCAAACTTTTGACTGACAAAAATATAAATATTTTTGAGCATGAAATAATATCTTAAATGATATCAAGAAGGTGATATGATATGAATGTGTATCTAGAAATCCAAAAATAAATAGATGCCTTCTAAAAGCATGAATATTTGTTAATTGAAGCACCAAATTGATCAATCATATATGCCCCAACCTGCCATTAAGTTACCTTTATGTCATTTATTCAGAGCTACTTCAATATTTTGTCTCATGAAGTCTTATTGCATAGTTGGCCTTCTTTATTATAACCTCATTCAGAAGCTCCGACGGTGAAAAAAAATAGAATTTCTTGGCGAGACAAGTACAAACGATTCAACAAAGATCATGAGGGAATCGGAATGAAGCAAGATATTTCAAACATGTTCATCCCATCTAAGACATTATTTGGAACATGACTGTGCACAATACCCATGAAGACAATAAGATTTGCGACGGAGACGACTGTCAAAGCCAAGCTTCACCTCACCTATATAATTCTTCGATTCAATTCTGAGTCCATATACATTTTCATCTCTTCTTGAAGGTGTGACTCTCCATAATACTAATCACAGCTAAGTGATGGTCCACTATTACTATCAAATAATATAATATGCCCATGGTGATCGCACACCCTTCCTGTGATGTGCGATAAGAATAAGTTGGAAGACGAAATTGGCTCCTACTGGTTGGACTATCTTAATTATTTTGATAACTTCCTAGCTAACATGAGATAGAAATGAATAGGTTCCCATAGAAAACACCCTTGCATCTACCGTTTGGTGAGCATTCCACGCATGCATCTATGCTACACCCTCTTCTCTATTTTTTATATAACGAAACTCTTCATCTCTATTGTACATGGCCCTGGGTATCAATCTAAATAAATTGACTAAATCCCATGAAAAGATTGCTGAATCCCTTAATGTTTGCTCACTCATTCAGTATCATATGTGTCCAAAATGGTTTTAGAGACTGGAAAATCTACAAATTTGGGAAACAATTATTTAAACGCATTGGTGAAAGAGAAGCTGCAGTGGCTTGAACCGATTCAAAGGGTTCAGTCTATTGTTGAAATTGGAATTAAAACATTACTAGGCATTTATATAAAACTAGAGACTAAGAGACCCCCAAGCTCATAATATAATGTCTTTTGACAAGGATATTACGATTATCAATATGTCTGGTTTGACCGATGGGAAAATATCAGATGCATGAAGAGAGTGAGGATTCTTTCAATTGATTAACCATGGAATAGGTTCTGAACTTCTCATGACTACTATGCAAGTCAGTATAGAAATTGTTTAAGCTTTTGTTAGAGGAGAAGCAGTGGCATGATTACGATCCTATTACATTTGAAGGATACAGAAGTCAAATTGGAGTGTAGAAAGGAATTGTTCTTGATTGGGGGGGTATAAACTAAACCTAAAGTCAGTATCATCGATCCAACCCACCACAGACTAAGGAGGTGATCTAGGTATTGGATAAATGCCTCTTGGAAAATGAAGATACATCCCGCGGGAAACACAACCGAAAGAAAGGCAGCAGGGAGATAAGGTTGATAATGTATTGACAAATGGAATCTCATATGAGAATTAGCAGCAGTCAAAACCACCACAGAGAGGGTGAGTCGACTTTATCATTAAGCTAAGATACCTATAACCCCTTAACTGCTAGCAGAAAATTTACCAATTCATTTGTCGAATTGAATGAATTATTGAAGTCAACTTAATGATAGAACTGCCTGTTAGCCATCTACTTGGAGACCAATTAATAAAATGGAATGGAAAGGATCTCTGGAGAAAATCTCGGCGAGAAGACAAGCACGAGATATTATATTACGTGCATAACCGTTTCACCTATGATAGAAAAAAAGGGAAATTGTGAACGGACAGGTTTCAGATCTATCATCGACATATTTACTAGCCATCCAACATCTCTAATTTGCGGACCATTCCTCAATCGATGTTTTATATTTGCAGGTTTTAGTGTGGAAGAACGAATGCACATATCAAAAGATGAAACCGTTGCGATTACGTTTGTAGGTTGTGCATGAAATGTTGTTTGCAGGGTGCAGATGAAAGGCTGAAGCGTAAAAGATTTACAACTATATTTTTTTTGCAGGTTTACAACTGTTTTGTTTTATATTTTTTTAAAATTTTACTTTTATATTAATGTTTATTTGTATAAATTGCAGGTGGTGCGACCATAAACGATATATATATATATATATANCAGCATGGAGATCTCTCTGCAGGTTTTGGCATGGAGATAGTTCTATTTATGGAAATTGTTCTATTTATTTTATATCAATGATCTAAAATTGCATATACACACACATTATAATGTTTATTATTATTTTTTTTTAAGTTTGATATTAATATTTAATGTTTATAGTTGCACGTTTGTTAATTTAATAATATATATACATTTTTTATTTATTAAATATAAAAACTAGAAAACTAACAAACAAACTTGATATATATATTTTTATTTTATTTTTTACTTTTTATAATTTAAATTTGAATTTTTATTTTAAAAACTAAGATTAAAACAAAGAAATATTGCAAAACTAAAACAAAGAACTATATAGAAAAAAACTAGTATATATATTTGTTTGCTTGTTTTTTTTTATTTGTTTATTAATTAATTAATTTTATATTGTTCATAAATTTAAAACAAACTTAATTCCTAATGAATTTTTAGTCTTAGTATGACTATAAATTTTATTAAAAGGAAAAGAGATAAAAATTTCATAAAAAAATTTAGATTCAAAAGATTAAAACTATTTCTTTAATCCTTCAGGGAAAAAAAATAGTAATTAGGACTATTAAAAACATTAAAGAAAACTAAAACATTCCTACATACTAATTTTAAATTGGAAATAAAACTAAAACCTACCTACTTTACTTTAATTAGAATTTATAATCATTTATGTGTAGTGAAATTTCCAGTGGAAACATACATGTAAAAGAAGTAAAAGAATGTTTACATGCGATTTTACAAAATGAAACCTAATATATTCAAAAGTATGCGAAATTAAGGATTGTAAATGTAAATCAATGTAAAAAGAGAAACAAAACTGATCTATCCTAATACTTACTTGAAACCATTGTTCGATGCAGCTTTCATTTGTATGATGATCACCTGAGATCTATTTTTCATCCTCTTCAATATTCAGTTTGAACATGTGTTCTTCATATGATATTCATGATTCTTCAAATTTTGATTCTTCCTTGTTCACTTCAGAATGAGTGATTTCATCCTTGACTGCTGTCAATATCTCCTCTTCTAGAGAAGAGGAGATCCCAGTTTTTGCTAGGATTTGAGTGAACTTCTCTAATGTTATGCTCATTCTAAGATTATTTTATCAAATCAAATGCTTAAAAAAATGAAAAACAAGTACATGATGAATGCAAAAAAATACAGTACGAAACGGGTTAGTATAAAATGAGTGCAAAAATAGAAATAAAAAGTGCACAAAAATATGTACAAAACAAAAAATTAACATATACAAAATTAAAAACAAGTTAGTATGAAATAAAGGGCTAGCCCAAAAAATGAAAGAAATCCAAACTTTAAACGACAAAAATGAAAAGGGAAAATTTGCATAAAAACAAACTCACATTTGCAGAAAAAGAAATCACTTTGCAGAAAAATAAACACACTTGCGGAAACAACAAGGATTTGGGGTGACCCACTAAAGTGAATGCGTTTGGCTGTTCACCACAGAAATTTCATAGTGAAGTCATCCTTGCGTCTTAACTATCTCCCCTCGCCCTTTCTATGTAATAAAAAAATGAACTATCTACCTATCTAAACTCTGATCCTATTTAGCACCTCCCCAGCAACGACGCCAAAATGGTGGTGCAAAATATTAAACAAATTATAACATATATCCAACGATTTAATTGTCAACCCGAAGAGAGAGAGTAAACTTACAAGGTACAAACAAAATATATGCAGGAGCAGAGTATTGCTATCTTAATCTGATATTTTAGGTGACTGAAATAAAAAATACATGCAACTGAAATTGAATTAAGCTTGCAAAAGCAGGAAATTACATGAAAAGAAATCTAATCTAGGAAAGCAGGAAATTGTGTGAAATAAATCTAATCTAAGAAAGCATAAGATTACATGAAATAAAATAATTGAAAATAATCAACATGTGATCTCACAACAAATCTATATTGACAATGCATAAGAAAGAAATCATTGAAAATCTATATTAACAATTCATAAGAAATAAATTACTAAAAATCTACACTAACAATTCATAAGAAAGAAACTCAAATTAACATGATAGAGAATAAAATGATTTGAATTAAAGCATCATCTCCATTACATAGTAATCAATATCCACTCTATGAAGAACTCTCAAAAAGATCTAAACTATTCTCTACTTCCACACCACTAGAGAGGCCTCTAACAAATTGAGGAGAGAACCTTCCTATTTATACATGAAATCAAGATAACTAATCATAATTACAGATCCACTATTCGATCAACTTATCCCTCAAAATTTTCCAGCATACCCACTTTTCTCTCAACTTATCCCTTAAAATCCTCGAATAGATATTGGATGAGATATTCTCTCCACATTTCCATGATCTTCTCCTTGAAATTAGCCCACATCTTGAAGATGAAATTCGAATTTGATGTTAGGTGGTGACTTTTGAGCTTGTTAAAGTCTTTATATATACCTGAAATCATCACCAAACTCATCCAACTTTAAGGTATAACGAAAATATATTAATTTCCTTAATATTTAACCACAAATTCACTCAAAATACTCAAAAATAAATTATTTGGAAAATGGTAATATAAACCCATATGTATTATCAAAGTGGTGGATATTAATGGTTTTATGGAAGGATAAAATGGGAATAAGGTGACAAATGATATATGAAAGATGAATAAAATGTGGTATTTTTTGTGACTCAACAGGGTCCTACCATGAGATGGTATATAGAGCTACCTGGGGGACATATTATTCGTTTAATGACCTTGTGATGAATTTTCTTAACCACTTCCAACTACATGTGCGTTACGACGCCGGTATTGAACTCTTGTCGACATTTCGATAAAACAAATCCACCCACATTTCAGATCATATTCAAGAGTGGTGTAGATGGAAGAGGATGATTAAAGCCTTTATACCACCAGAGTTTCTTCTAGAGTCGTTCCTCAAGTCATTGTTACCCTATATTGCAAAGGATGTTTCTACATTCGGAGTTCAAAATGAGGACCAAGCTATTTTTAGGGACCAACAGTTGAAATTGAGTTATTATCAGTCTGATCTCTTTTATGAGATCATACCCATTTCTCCACATTCTAATTTCGACTCCAAGGTCAAACCTGGGCCATATGCCGATGGTATTGTGGGCTCCGCAAGTACCAAACCTACATATTTGGTTATGAAACAAGTAAGCCAGTTATCGCTTAACCAGTTTGCATCAGGATAAGCTACGAATTCATTCCTTCCTACCTAGTCGGTGGATGTACTTTCTGTGTAATCGTCGAGCCTGAAAGGTAACTAGAAACCCGAAAGGAATAAAAAGAAAGGAAAAAATAATCATAAGGGTGGGAATAAAAATTATAATGAGACTAATGACAAGAACAATAACAATAATAATGTTGGAGGGGATAAGAAGCCTAAGCGGAAGGTAAAATTTCCTTGCAAGTTATGTGGGGATGACCACCTCACTCACTTATGCCCTTGTATGGAAGATTCCTCGAAGTTCATAACATAGGGCCCAGCTGTGTTTACAAATCCTTTACCAAATAATCAAAATATGAACTCGAGGAGCGTGGATCCTGGTTGCGCGTATAGTGGAACACAAAATATGTTGGATGCCACTAGTGGCCACAGTTGCATAAAAATGGTGAAAGATACTAGTGTTGTGATGCATGCGAAAGACTATGGTTCGTCACAACCAGACCTTGGGAAAGAACCTGCTCAACCTGAGAGCCCTTTGTGAATTGAAAAGCCTACGAATAAACCTAAATTTTCACCTTGCATTCCTAAGGGAGTCTTAAAGCACTTGGGGCACAATCCTAATGCCTGAGCCACCCATAACTATTCAATTTTTGAGGATTTGGGTCAGACTCCTTGTACAATTTCTGCATTATAAGTACTTCATACTTGTCTTTCATAGAGAACGACCTTGTTGTTTTCTCTTGGAGTTAGTGATGATATCTTTCCTCTCGTGATCAAATTTGAAATTCATGGAACACACTCTCACTTGCCTTACTATGTGTCTTTTCTTATTCACATAGAGTGTTAAAACAACACCATCATGTGCACTATGATTGATGAAGGCGCTGCCACTTTTGTGATGTCTTTGGCTTGTTGAAAGAGATTAGGTTGTCCCATGTTATCTAAATCTGTGAACATGTTGACTGATTTTGGTGGAAGATCATTTTGGCCGCATGGGATACTTCCTTCCCTAGAGGTCCAATTAGGGGAGAAGAATGTTGTGATAGAGGTCGAGGTGGTTGATGCACCCCTTGACTAGAATCTTTTACTGGGTCAAAACTGGATGTACAGTATGCAAGTTGTCACCTCTTCCCTATTTCGAGTGGTTTGTTTTTCGTTGGATGGGAATATCATTACTATTGATCAAAAGTATTTCCAGAATCTGAGTGCTAAAGCATCATCGAGAGTTTCTATCCCGATTATCGATCATTTTCAGCCGACAACTGGGAATGTGGGTGTGGGCATGTATCCTTCTCTCATGGTAAACTTTAGTTGTCCTACGCCTATTCTTATGATTGGGTCTAGTATTGGTAGGGCGTCGACTTCATTGAATTCGGTCTCCTTCTGCACTTCTCATATGGAGGATCCTTGGATTCTTCCTTCACCGAGTACTTCGAGTGATAATTCTATACCTGCCGATACTGACGTGTCATTTCCTACAACATTGGTGGTGCATCAAGATAATCTTGATCATGTTGTAGATCCTAGTCCTTCCTCTTCATGGATGGAGGAGGAGGACCCTTATCTGCTACCTCCTTGGGAAGTAGATTCATGTCACTCTTAATACTTCCTTGATGACATTTTTCCATCTAATGAAGCTATTATTAAGGCTACGTCTGGGAGAGAACAACCTTGGGGAGAGCTGCACTGTAGATCATATTTCCTCTCTAAGCTTGATCATTTAGAGTGTGATGAATTTAGGGTGATTCTAAGCAAGAAATTTGGTATCCCCATGGTCCCATTAAGCTCTCCTAGTCATATTGCTGAAGGGAACATGGCTAACCTGTCACCAATGATACCTATCAGTATTTCTCGTGATCCTGACAAGATTGAGTACACCAAGCGGCTCAAAGACTTTCGATATGTGTTTGCTTGGTCAGACCATAGAATTCCAGGAACTGTCCCTCACATGGTTGAATGTGGCATTAGGGATTATACAGATGTTTCACCTATTCGTATTTGATCATGGGGGCACAACCTTGGTGGAGCCTAGAAATGGGCTCTAGCTTAAGAAATACTATGCATGATCTTCAGCCAAGGCTGAATTTTTGTATATTATTGTACATTTTTGCATTACATAGTTAGGTCTTCTTATGGTGAACGGGTTTGTTGATTAGCTTTAATGTTTTATGGTAGATGTTGATGGAGTCTTCCATTTACATAATATTCGCTGATGGTGCTAGCCGCCACACTCAAAACTTAGCTTCGGTTGCTTGGGTGATATATACTCCTATGGGTTAGGTGATGTCTTCAGGAGGTGTATGTTTATGGCCTTAGTTGAACAATGTTTATTAATATAGTGTCATGATTGAGTTATTGTGGGATGCCATTTCACATGGTGTTCTTTCTCTTAAGGTACGTCTTGTTTCATAGTTAGTGGTTTCACAACTTAATGGATTGTATCATGTTAGGGATCCGACATTGCTACGAATATTCTTGCATGTAATATTGTTAGAACAAAAATTTGAGAGGATAACATACATTCACATTTCAAGAAATTTTAATCAAGTTGTTGATTCGTATGCTAACTATGTACTAGATTGGCATTTGTTTCACATACCATAAGAATTTCACAAACACAATTTACACATGTAAATAGAATAATAATCAATCATCATAAGTCTTTTTCATTAAGTCCAAAAAGGTGACATCATAATATGTAAGTGTCATATACAAAATTGGGGCTTCTGAGCCACCAAAATATACGACACGGTCATATAAAAATATACTGCTAGGTCTCTAAGCCCGAGGTAGAGGAGGGTGATGATCATGGTAGAACACAACGACTCTATCTAGCCAATGAAATAATCGAACGCATGCCCATGGTACTCCAACCACCTGGAACTGCTTAGCCTCAGGAAAGTCCTTGTCTTGCACCATGGGAAACCTATGTGTCAAGCGAATGAATTTTATGTGGATGCTTTGGAGTGAATTCTCTTCATCCGCAACCATAATCTAATTGCCTCTTCCCCTCCTTCAATGACGAGGAAATCCTTTTGGCCATCGTGTTCCCACATCTGCATGTACATGACAGAGTTTCATTATGTGTCGTCACACCAAAAACATGTCTTTTGATTCCATATATATCTAAAAACAAAAAAAATTAATAATTCAAAAAACAAAAGTGAGTTGGGTTTGGTTACCTATGTCTTCATACACTGATCTTGGTGGTAGGGGCATATCCATATCTTCGCGAAAGTCTATCCCTGCATAGGGATAGTCATCTATTGTGATGATTTGTCTCTTCCACCAGAGGAAGAAGTATGCTGGAGAGGAGTTATCCACCATTCCCTCCCAGTCTCTGCATGAAATTGTCCCAATGATGCTAAGATAGATCCCTAACTCCATGAGGAGCTATGTCAACTCTATGGCTTAGCCCCGATACATTCTCAAAACAGAGTGCGTTCAGTATGCTGCCGAACCCAATGTTCTGTACCCTTCCCATCTTGCAGTCACTGAGTTACTGCTTCATGTTGCTTAGAAGTGAGGTACTCCAGTCATATATCATAGGTCGCATGCGCTCTACTGCATAGAACATCATTGGCCTTGAGGCTTGATGGAGTGACGCTAGACCTGCGATCCTAGACAGTGCCAATAGTATGGCCTTAATCCCTAGGTTCTGAACTGTGTTTGTCAGGATTTGACTCCCAACCTTTTATGTATCGGGAAGGAAATACATAGATATGTACTCCTCTATATTCATCCTGCCTCCTATCCCATGGGATCAAAGATTCACCATCACCCCTTGATAGGACAAACTTGTGATAAAATATATGTCCTTAACCTCGATGCTGAGTGATATCCCATCCAACTGAAAGAAATCAGAGTTTGGATCCCAGTAGTCTACTAGTAGCTAGAGTAGCCTTGGTTTATCCCTCAAGCTTCCAAGGCGCCCAAATTTGTATAACCCGCAAGCCCTCAATTCTTGTTGAGCCATTATATCTCCCTGCATTTCCTCTTCAACATCAGCATGTTCCCTCTCTCTCCATTCTAGCATCATCCTACACAAACATTTTTGAGTTCCATCAGCATTTTCCTTTGAAAATCATCTTTGTATCCTTGTACACTACTATTTTTAAAATAGGCATGTATGTATGCGGGTATCATGGTATTTTTGCGTATACTCATCCCTATATGCGAAAAAGAACCAATTTTCACTTGGGCCAAAACGCACATTTTTGGGTGGCCAAAATCAAAAAATCGACTACTAAAATCAATTTTTTTTCATGAAAGTGAAAGAGAGGGGCATGGATAATTACCTGGACCAAACACAGAGTGATTTCGTTAGATGATTCTCCTGGAACAGCTCTTGAAGTTCTGGATACAAATGCACTATGGTCGGTGAATTTTCAAAATGGTATGAAAATTTTAATTTTTCACTATTTTATAGAAATTTTTACCCACTTCCTATAGTTTTATACCGTTTCTGACAATTTGGACTAATATGATGTTGTAGGAGCCTGTTTTGAGTGTAATTTGATCGAGACATTGACCCATTCATTTCTATTATAGGTATCATGTTTATTCCATCCAATGGATTCCATTCCATCGACATCAGATCATTTATTATGGAATAGGAGTCTAGAGTCCTTTGAGTTCCTTAAGACTTACAGTCATCATTGGTAGGTTCTCTCACCATCGATAGTTTTGGGAATAAATCAATGTCGCCTGATCGATGGATTATTCCAAGTGTTCGATCTCAACATATCTATTCAGACTTGTTAGATTGCACTCTGTACATTGATTCCCATTTTCATTATTGGTGGGTGATCTCGCATCTATTAATGGTATACATCAATGACCGGTAATTAGATGATAAACTACTATGTTTGACCTCGACACATCTATTTGAATAGTAGGAAATTTACTTGTAGCTGTTTGCATAGAATACCTTCCATCTTGGTGGAATTCCATGTATGCTACCTCCTGATCGTGCCAGTTTTCATGAGATTTCAGCTCTCATGATTTGATTCCAGTGTATATCAGATATCTTTAGCCATTATGGAGATATTGATCGATTCTCTATATTCATCCACTTTGAAGATTCTAATCTATTGTATATTGTATTTGGTGATGACCACACATGTAAGATTTTGTATATCATGCCTATTCATGGCCATTGTACTCTTATGTATCCCGGATTGCTCCATTTGTTTGTAGTCACATGCAGATATTTATCATTGTATTGTACTGATGGATGGCTGGTTCTTCCACCTGGGTCTTCATTACTCCACTTCTGGGATGGATTTTATAATGTATTTTGGCCATCATGTTACTCCTCTAACCTCAGACATTAGGGGGAATCTAATATAGGTGATTTTACCACACATGGTTGATCACATGTTTATGGCCTTCCCTATCCCTATACAGACTCTTTAGACCCCATGGACTTGTATTAATCCTTTGATGTTACAATATCATCCCTAAAAAACCCTTGTTTATTGTTGTACGTGACTTTTAAACCTATACTCGGCTCTACACACGACTCTTAACCTCAAACCCGTGTACATCGGGATGTGTGCATAAAGCCAATTAGTTTTGGATTTTTCCTCATATTATTTTGAATCACTTGACTCTTGGCCTTCCAAATTCCTTGAGAATGCTCGGATTCGACCCTCCATTACCATTTTGGAGTGCTATATAAGGAACCCCTTGGATACATTGAAGAGGATGAATTAAAGAGTGAAGAAACTATAGTCCATTGTTGCCTTAGTTTGCTTATGCTTGAGTTTGCATCCCTTTGTCCCTTTGGAGCACTTTGTGTTCTTCCCAATCTTTCATTTGTCTTGTGAGATTTCTATCGAGAGATGAAGGATTGAGGTGGTGGAGGCCGAGGTGGAGGACTTGGTTTCTCCGGATTGTAGACGTGTCGACAGAGGTTGTCACTCTTGTAATCTCTAATTTTATTAATAGAAATATATTTTTGCTTCCAATTAATGTGCATTTGAATATGAATATTGTATCCATGGACTTGTTTAATTGCTTATACATTGTTGAATATATATGCTAGAGTAGGTCTAACAAACTATTATATAGCATGCTTGTCTTGTTTGTTGTTGTTGAAAGAAAATTACTAAAGAAAGAATGAATTGGAAAAGATCAACAGGGATCTATTTCAACCGTCTGGAACAAGGTACGATTCGATTTCCCTTAGTGTTAGATGTTTGATTTCTCTTGCATATTGGGAAAGATTGATTTTTGGTGTCAAGATGTCTGTTGCGGTATGCCCCAAGCCATAGGAAATTTCTATCCATAGCAATTGGTCTTCCAAGTTCTTATGGTCCCTCATGAAGGGAAGATAGTTACTATTAATCAACTATCCTATACCCAGAAGAGATGTACAAATAGATCCTAATCTAATGTAACTTTGATTGACCAAACGTTCCCAGTGAATGAGAGTTTAGGAGTTGGGATGTACACATCACTTATGGGAAATTTTGACCTTCCCACTCCTATAAAATACCTCAGATTTACTAGTGTAGTAAATACTATCTCTCCAGTCATGCATCAAGATGATTCATGGATCATTCCCTCACTAGTTGAACCTAATTTCCTTTGTCTGCAAAAAAAATAGCTTATCAAGCCAGATATGATGACTTTGTCGATTCCATATTGACTCCTTCTATCTCAAAGGATCTAGATGAAGCCTACTTGCTCACATGGGAAGTAAAATCAACTTATTCGTATGATTTCTTAGACATTGTTTTACCATATGATGAATCCATTATGGAAGAAACGATAGGACATGATAAGAGATGCGAATATTTTTATCATAACTCCTACTTCTTACAAGAACTAAGCAGAATTGGAAACTCCAAGTTGCATGTGAGACTGAGTGAAGGTGTTCAAAAAACCATAATTATTTTACCTAAGGAAGGATTTTTCGCAAAGGGAAATATGGAGAAAATTTGTGTTACTATACAGAGCAACATTTCCACCAAACCTAGTATCGTAGAAAATGTCTATGTTGGAGAAAATTCTTCACCTGAGGAAATTTCCATTTACACAACTCTGTTCAAGAAATTTCATGATGTGCTTTCCTACTCTTATGAGAAGATTCTAGACATAGACCCTTCTATTGTGGAACATGAAATACGAACATACCCCAATGTCAAACGTGTTTGACAAAAGCTTCACTTTGTGAACCCACAGAGAGAGAAAACCATTAAGAATGAAGTTGAAAAACAATTGAAGGCTAATTTGATATTTACCATTTATTTAATAGAATGGGTATCCAGCCTTGTCCTGGTAGAAAAAAAACAAGGAACTATATGTGTGTACCAAATTTAGAGACCTCGATAAGGCATGTACAAAATACAACTACCCCACAACATTCATCGATGAAATAATCAATGGGTGTGTTGGTAGTGAGTTATTCTCTTTTGCAGATGGGTTCTTAGGATACAATAAAATCCAAATCAAACTTGAGGACCAACATAAGACTACTTTTATTTGTCCCTGGGGCACTTTCATGTATAAAAATATGAATTTTGGATTGAGGAACGTTAGGGATACCTTTCAATAGGAAATGAATTTCTCTTTTCAAGACATCGATCACACTGTCGATCCCTACATAGATGATCTTTAAGCACATTCTCAAAAGAGAAAAGATCATCCACATCATCTTCATCTAGTATTTGAGAGATGCCTACACTACAAGATTTATTTAAATCCTCATAAATGTTTCTTCTTTGTTGAGTAGGATGATTGCTAGGTTTCGCAGTTTGCAACAAAGGATTTAGGGTCTATCCTTTTAAAGTCGAGGCAATTGTTAAGATGCCTCCTCTTTGGAACATTTGACAACTTCAGATTCTACAAGGTAAGTCTAACTACCTTAGATGTTTCATAGTGAATTATGCAAATATAATGAAATGTTTCATGCATTTTCTCAAGCAAGACACTCCATTTCTATGGGATGAAGTCAAGCAACAATCATTGAAGCATTAAAGAAGGCATTATTGCTAGATCTTATGTTGTGTCCAATAGATTACATGAAGGATTTAATATTGTATATGGATGCATTAGAGTCTACAATTGGCGTGGTGCTGGTTCAAGAAAATGAAAAACACCAAGAGCATGTCATATACTACCTTAGTTGAGACTTTACTGGACCTGAACTATGATATTCATACGGTGAAAATTTATATTAAGCGATAGTGTATGTCGTTCAAAGGATTTTTCATTACATCCTACTTACGACAATCACTGTAATCACTGACGTGAATCCTTTCCATTATGTTTTATACCGATGCATAATCGAGGAAAAATTCAATAAATGGATTGTCATGCTCCAAGAATTTGACTTGTATTTCCAGTCCAGTAAATCTAAAAAGTCCTTACTGTTGGCATAACGCATCTTCGAGTTTCCAAGTGACAAGAGTATAATGATAGAGGATGAATAACTTCCCGATGAAAACATATTTTTGATATTGACCACTAATCATTGGTATGGATATTCTGATATATCTTCAGAATTTCCAACAACCTTATGATGAGAAGAATGATGAAAGCTAAGAATGAATGCCAAAAATACCTCATCATCATTGATACTCTCTATAGAAGATGGGTATATTCAATACTTCATCAATATCTTCTTGATGAAGAGGATAAGATTGTCCTAAATGATGCCCATGGTGGAGCATGTGGGGGTCATTTATCTGGGTTAGTAATGATCCAAAAAATATTTTGTGATGGATATTTCTTGTCCACCATATTCAAATATTGTGTGTAACCTCTTAAATGTTGTCATCATTTTAAAATTTATACTAGAAATATGTGGCCGCATCCTGCCCCACTATTCCCCATAATCGTAGTAAGTCCCTTCACTAACTGAGGGGTATATTTCATGACCAGTAACCCAGTTTTGACCCAGGGGCATAAGTATATCATCGTCGTTGTAGACTACTTTACTAAGTGGGTAGAGACGATTCCTACCTTCAAATATGATGGTGAAACTACATCCTATTTCATTTTTAATGAAATTATTGCTAGGTTCGTGATTCCAAAGTAGATTGTCATTGACCATGGAAGTCATTTCCAGAACAGGACACTATTACAAAATGAGGAATTAGTGACTACGTTACTAAAAAATCTAGTCACCATAGTTTCTTCAAATGATTTACAACTAAATATGAGCAATTTTGAGTGACCCAACGATAAATGACTAAATTTAAGGCCTAATTTAGTCATGGGTTGAAAAATATGACTAGATAATAAGTGACATTGTTAAAAATGAATAACATAAATGACCAATTTAGCCACGACATAAGAAATGACTATATACAAGAATATGAATTAGTCATTTTTTATTGTGTCACTCCTACAATATTGGAAAATTGCAATTGTGACAATGAAGTGTTACAATTTACTAATTTTTGTAAATTGTCTACCTTCTATCTCTGACCATGTGTAGGTTAACAATTCTGAATAAAAAATGAAATTTGTGGAGTTAGGAATATCTAGTGTTTTTTCTAGGTGGGGATAATGTTAGGGTTTTGTGGATTATTAAAAACAATGTTCTTTAGTTCATATTGCTCTCCATATATAAAATTGAGATCACAAATGCTAGATGATATATATATTGGAAATTTTTATTTTATTTTATTTTATTTTTTGTTGTTGTTGTTGTTGTTGTAATGGTACCATGCACCTCGAGCTTCAGAGATCCAACAAAGCAATTGCATGAAATTTATGATGACAATCTTTATCCTTGCCATATCATTGAAGCAAATTGTTAAGCACGAAAGGAAAATTCGGTGCATACAATTACAAATTAGGTAGAACAAGTACCATATCTATACCTACAAGCAGCATAGCTAATTGTTGATCCTTCAATGTGAGAGTCCCTATTCCCATGCTGAGGTTCTTTTCTAACTTCAATATAGCTATCATGATCTGTGACCATTGAACTAGCACCAGTCGACGTAGCTTCACTAGGCCGACGTCCTTTAAATGTCGTTGCATTTGATCCATGATTAATTGAACCGGTGGAAGCACCAAGAACAATATTTTAACCAATAAAGAATTAATTATAAACTTAGGTGCTGACCTAGAAGTAGTCTTGGATCCATATGCAGTAAATGTAGAGGCCTCATCTCGGAGTTTCAGGTAAATATTTTGATTCCTCCACTTACAGGCCTGACCTCACATAATATGGTACATATAATGTGATGGATTATCCTTATCACTATCAAGGTAAACCTCATTTTTGCATTGGTGGCTAGGTAAATTTTGGATCTGACATCACCACCCACCTGATCACGATGTGCAAAACTCTTCTCCATTAATGTCCTCGATCCAAATTTATTATATATACTACTATAACAAAAATAACATTCGAACAAATATTATATTTTATATTAATCCTATTTTATAAAAAAAAACAAGTCTTATAATAATTATTAAACCAAATATAATATACAACAAATTAACATAATATATATATAATAATAATAATAATAATAATAATAATAATAAAACATATGTAAAAATAGAATTTCTAAGACAAAAAACTATATGAAAATGCATCTCTTGACCCACCATCTCTTGACCCACCACTATTTGATGACATTCATGGCTGATTTTTCTAAACTCATGGAGATTTCATCCTCCAATTCTGCAAATGACTACTCAACCAGCTCATTGGTGCTAAATAACCAGTCCAAGCATACCATTGGTGCCAAATATTTTGCATTGACTGGAGGAAAGGAGGGTTTGGTGGGTTATGAGGGGAAAGTAGTGGGAATTGGGTGACAATTTTTATCATTTATTAGGCCACTTTTGATATTCATTGAAGAAATTGTGATGGATATTCACAATTATTAAGGGTTTGGTGGGTTGTGAGGGGAAATTAGTTGTGAATTCGGTGGACTAGAGGTATTTTTGCGTATTTATTAGGCCGCCATTGATACCCATTAAGGAAATTGTAATGTCTATTCACCATTGTTGAGGGTTTATAATTTGGGTATTTAATTGTCATTTGGAAAAACAACAATGGAGAGAACTTGGAGTCTCTTGAAGAGGTAGACCATGAATGATGCATATCTAGAGTCAAAATCACCTTGTTCCATTAAAAAATCATAGGTAAGTTTCTTGGTTTACTATGAAATTTTAAGTTTTGCATGATAATATTGGTTATAATACTGAAGCATAGGTAGGTAGGTTAAAATCACAGGTAAGTTTCTTGGTTTACTATGAATTTTTTACTTTTGCATGATGGTATTGGTTATAATACTGAAGCATAGGTAGGTATGTTAAAATCACAGGAAATTTTCTTGGTTTACTGTGAATTTTTAACTTTGGCGGATAATATTGGTTATAATACTAAAGCGTTGATATGTAGGCAGGTTTTTTTGAAAACGTTGAAGTGAAGGTAGTGTAATGTAATTCCATCCAGGAACATGTTAACAAATGTGAATGGAAATCAACTCTATATATTGATCTTCTCTTCAATCCTCAATCCTATTCATCTTGTGTTGCATTCATATCATTCAATTCTTATTCCCATTCGTAGTGTTAGCGTATCGATATCAACTAGTCCTTACAAACTGGTCTGAAAAATCCTTTACTAGTATAATCCATACCATAGGAGTTCAATTGTCCATACAGACCATCAAATTCTATTTCATGAGATGTTGCATATTTGTTTCCTTTCATTTTAGTTCCCACTACCCATAATTTGTCTCTTCATAACCCTTGCGTAAACTGGCATCTTGGTTCACTCACCCAAACTTAGTATTTGGATGGCCTTGTTGAACATTTCAGGAAATGTTGAGTCCATCCATAATGATGTCCCTCTATTTTTTTCATGTCTTGTCTATACATCAAATCTAGAATTTAACTATTTTACATGCACTTTCTCATATGTATAATTACTTAGGCATCACTTGCATGGTTTTAAAGGTTGTTCAATGAAAATTCATAACAAAGTATAATCTTGACATTATTTCATTTTATTTGTTCATTTTTTAAATATAAGTTTAAAATATTATATCTACAAATGAATTATTTGGGGTTTCTCTTTTTTAATATATTGCAGATTTCTTTCACTACCCAATCCTGCACTCGATCCGATACCTGATCCTGCACCCAAATCGACACTTGTTCCTGCACTTCTACGAATGAGAATAATTGATTCTCGTACTTGTAGGTCTCTTCAATCAATTTGGAAACATGTGTTTTCTTTATAGATGTCCAAACATGGATTTCTATCTATCAGATCTCACCCAGAACCTTTCAAATGTGAGAAAATCGCAATTCAAAGATTATGTAAAAAAGTTTTTTAACTAGACAACAAATTTGAGGCTTAATTTCTGGGAAATCTATGAAGAATTGGGTGAATCATTTCAAAGCCCACTTCATAAATTACCCCATTTACCCCTAAGCATGGCATATTTTCAGAATTTCTGAATGAATATGGAGAAATCCTTTCCAAAACAGACGTTATTTTCCTAGATTTTATGTTGGTCATTTTCTGGGTTGTTGAATGAATTTATTATTCTTTTAGGGATTGATCAAATGCATTATTTTGTATATTTTGTTGTATAAATGGGACTATTGAGGATGGAGAATAATGATGGTGATTATCATGTAATACATTTTCAAACTGTTAATTGAATCTAGTGATTATTTTGAGTTCTTAACTCTGGTTTGACAACGTTTGAAGGGGGGGCCACCTTCAACCTGTGTGTGTTCTCATACATTTTGAATAGTAAGTGCGGTTTGTTTATATTGTTATTAAAACCTTTTCCATACTATTTTTTTATAATAGTATTTTTTGTGAATACGATTTGCTTCACTTTTAATATGCAATGTTAGTCTAATTTCGTTCCCGTGTAAGGATTGCAGAATAGAGTAGCATGTTACATGTTTTTTCTTGATTTACTTTTGATGCATCAATCTATTCACAATATAATTTAGATTTTATGTAAACTTTTGTTGTCATCAGTTATGGCACTAGTCTTTTGATTTCTGTATCATAGTATAATAAGTCATAAAACCATTTCCATATTTAGTTTCCTTTTTGCTATTTAGGGAGATTATGCTGTAGATTTCATTGGATAAAATTCTAGCTAGAACTTATTAATTTTAAATAGCTTAGTCTTTGTATAAAATATAACATTTATAGTTATATTTTCAAAAGTTCAGATCATTTACAATTTATTGGAATCTTGAACATATTTGAAAATTTACAGTTGTGAAAATCATTGTATGATTTTTTAGAGGAATTAGGATTTCTTTTTTGAGTTTGATTCGGGTATACGTAGAAACTAAGTTTTTTTATGATATTATTATGTAATTTGTATTTTATCTTATATCCATCAGTAAAGTGATTTGAATCCATAATACTTAGTAATTTGGGAATTTTATAAAATTTGATATTGGTAGTTGGCTTGTTGTATTTAGTTAGGTAAAACTTCAAATCTTGGTAGTCTATTTAAGCTTGAATTGTGTGGATATTTAAGTAAGTATTTTTTAATTTGTTTTGGATAAGTAGAAAAAATATGAATATAGCTCTGTCATAAATTATTTCATATTTTTTCCACATATTTGAGTCATAACGTTAGATTAATGGTTTATTTTATTTGAGTTTCAAGAAAATAAAGAGTGTATTCCTTTAATATTTATATTTGAAAGAGATGTCTTTATTTTGTTAGACAATTTGTCATAAGATTTGGAACTCTTTTGCAAATTAGATTGATTCATTGTAGGAATTAGTTGTGATCATTTGATTTGAAAGGCTTGAATAACTTGAGTTTTTTTAAAATAGGGAGATAATATTAGAAGTAGTTTGTTCTCTTGAATTAAAATCAAAAGTAGTCTTGTTATTTGAAATTTAGGATTTGTAAAATAGGTTAAGGGTTGAGTGTCTTTTGAAGTTGTTTAATATTCCTTTGATTTCCTTTGTAAACATAGAAATTTTGTCTTTTGACCTCTGATTGCATACAATGATTGATTTAAAATAGTATGGTTGGAAATTGGTTTAGTGAATGAATGTTTTTGTAGATTAGTTTTAGATATTTTTCTTTCCTATTGTTGAGTGAATGAATAGCCATGTAGTTTGTGAATTTCTTTGGCATTAGGTCAAGTTAAATTAGTTTAGATTAGGCTAGTTTAGGATTTGACCCCGCACATACAGTGCTTACACCTCTACGTATACGACTCCCCAATCGATAATTGAATGTTCAGTTATTAGTGTGTATATTTTTGTTGACATTTTTGACGTCATTTCTAGGTAGGTGCTAAGGGGGTGACCTTTAGGTAGATAGGGGTATATAGGTTGGATTTAGATTGCACAACAAGGCGTAGGGGAAAATTATAAGATGCAAAGACGAATTTGCTATGGGATTTGTGTGGGGTAAAGTCATGATGCATCCACTTTAGTGGGTTTCCCCAAATCCTTGTTGTTGGTTTGTCACAAGCATGTTTACTTTTTTTTCTCGCATGTTTGATTTTTTTTTTGCAAAAGTGTGTTTTTATTTCTGCAAGTTTAGGTAGCTTACTTTCCTGGAATTTAATTTTATGCAAGTGTTATTTCGGCAAGTTTGAGTGTGTTTATTTTCAGCAATTTAATTTCATGCAACATTGTTTTATTTCATGCAAGAACGGTGAGTTTGATTTATGCAAATATGTTTTTAGTGGTAGGTAGTTTTAATTTGAATCATTTAAAAAAACATTTAAAAAAAATGGGTTGTAGTAAGAACCCCATACACTAATGTTTGTGTGAGACAAGAACACAATGACTGACAAAAGGGATTCAAAGGTAACCATCAATTTGGGACAACGTTTTCAAATCCTAGAAGTGGTTGGAAGTTCTTCTTATTAGGTAGAACACATCTTGATAATAGTTAATACTTTATCTATCTCTCATGACACAACAAATGAACCCAAGTACTAAGATCCGCAAAAATATATTCCTTACCAAATTATAAAAGAAATTGACAACTTAGGGACTACATCCGATGGAGAGAAATCTGAAATTGAGGAGTTCTCGACATGTCTAGGAATAAAAAGATACAACCTGTATTAATAGAATCAATAATCTAGGAGATAGAGTTCTGCACAACATGATGAAGGGAGGTGAATATCAAGACTACATCGAAAGCTGGCTCTAAAAGGTAACCCAACCACAATATCATTCCTTCCTTCAACACCTTCTGATACAGAAACAAGTAAGTCGATTCATTTTCCATATCTAGGAAATCTCCGCAATAACTTTTTCATATGTGGATAAACATATATTTTTCATCTTGCTTCACACTTGGTTACAGTGGAAGAGTTCATATACTTGAATATAAATGTTTTATTTCTTCTTCGATAGAATAGGAAGATATGTATATAAATACAAAGTTGCATGTTTAGTTTATAAATCAATGAAACTTCATTGTTTTACTTTTCAATAAAGAAACTAAGATCTTTAAACTGAATTTATACCTTCTCTCCAATCCATACATTCAAGATATTTATCATCATACCAGCTCATAACCTATAAAAAGGAAAATAACATGGGGAATTCATTCATGGTTTGACTCACCAATTTGTTTTGGAGTTGGTATTTTATATTTTTCAGGAAAAACCCTAAACACTTAAAAAGGGAAGTTATGTTATTTATTTTTGATATTTTATGAAAATGGTTGAAACTTTCTAAATATAGTTATTAGTTGTACCGGGTTGTTAATTTTCTGCTATTAGATACCCATTGTTTTCATATTTATATTCCCTTGTTTATACATAATTTCTATGAGCTAGTCTCGCGTTAATCTATTTAACTTATGAGACCATAAGTATACTATTTTTCTTTGACTTGGTTTTACACATGACTGAGCAAGTAATTTTACAAGTAGTAATTGACAAGGACATTGAATTATTTTTATGAATACACCACAATAAGCTTATAGGAAGATGGATGTTGAGATTAAAGAATCTTTTGGTTACTATCCGTTGGACATAATACATATTACTATATCCTTTCCATTTAATTGGCATAATTGTGAGAGTTAATCGTTCATGCAACCAAACTTCTACAAGCATTGTTCTAGAAAAATATTCCAACCCAATACCATTCTTCTCCTAAGAAGGTTTATAGAGAAGCTCCCCCATTTCACCTCTACGTATGCAATTTATAAATCCCATCTTTAAGGTGAATTTGGGACAAGAGTGTTATGTCCCAAAATAAATTTATTTTGATAGTATGAAGAATTCGAGTCATGTTATCAAATATTTAAAGATGACTAACAAATTGAAGGTCTCTGGGTTTGCTATGGTTGTAAAAATTGTAAGTTTTAGCTTTCAGTGGCTTAGGCGGGGTTATTAACAGCTCATTAGCCACATAAAGGCTTTGTTTCGACAGCTAACAGTTTGATGTAGGATAAAGGTTAACCACCAAAAGCGGGCCCAATCGAGTAAATGGTAAAATAACTTTCGGTGGCTTCGGTGAGACTTTAGACATCTCATTTTCCACTGAAAAGTGTTTCTTTCGGCAGCTTAGTGAACAGTTCAAGAAGGGCATTAACCACTGAAAGAAGGCAAAACGCATTGGGGAAAAAGCAGTTTTAGTGGCTTAGGAGAGAGCTCTGATGTTTCATTAGCCACCGAAAGGATGGGTTTTCATCGGTTAAAGGGGATATCAAGAGAGACCACTATCCACTGAAAGCTAAGTTTCACTGTGACATTGGGAAAATAGTTTTGGTGGCTTGGGTGAAAGGTTTAGCATTTCATTAGCCACGGAAAGCCTTGTTTTCAGTGGCTAGTAGACAAATTCCCGAAGGCCCTTAACCGCTGAAAAGTTAAAAAAGAAAGAAACCATTAGAAACCCATCAAATCAGAGCTTGTCGACAAAATAATGATCAGTAAAGGGCATGATAAACCACCAAAAGGATAGGAGGATGCATCAAGGCATGAGGAAATGAGTGAGGAGGTCATTGTTAAACTGATAAGGACTGATGTGATTTAAAGCCCTCCTTCTCCCTCCATCTACCCAAAGAATGGTAGACAATCCCCAATGAGTATCCAAGTTGATTTTAACATGATTGTTGGGCAAGGGGTCTCGAAAATATCAAATAGAGCCATCACCCTCTAACCTAAGAATCAATCATGCAGTTAAAAGCCCTCATAATTAGTGCCAAATATTCAGTACACTCCTCCCTCAACTTTAGCATTTCTCTCCACCAGAAATCCATCTCTGAGAAGGAGCCTGCTAAAACACTATCCAACAAAACTTGAATTTATTGCGGCTACCCAGGAGTGGCATTCAGCAAAATGAAGAAGGGGGGACCTGCTATCATGTAGGAGTTGGGAGACATTAGCTACCTAGAGGCACATCCAGAAGTCTATCAATTTTTCAAGGATGTTGGCTGCTATAGGTTTTGTGAGAAGATTCAGCGGTCACACTGGCAGGCGGCTGAGGCATTTTCTCTCTCTTTCAATGGCTCCAAGGTAGTCATAGGTAAAGAATAATTCTTGATAGATGAAACCCTAATTACTGAAGTGACTGAACTCCCTAGCATAGGAGAGAAGTGGTTTAAAACCACCATACCAAAGGATGTAGAGTTCATATCTTACCTAAATCCTGAACATATAGGAGTGGTGTGGAAGAAAAGTGTACCGTTTTCCTGGTTAGAAGAAAGGTGGAAGCAACTGCTAATGGCCATTGTGGTCTCCATAAGATGTGAAGAGAGATATAACAGAGCCATGATTTACCATTTTAAATTGATGAACCACTTCATAGGAAAAATCCCACTGAATTTTCCTTTTTACTTACACAGGATTTTGGCAAAAATGGCACACAAGGTGAAGGCCCATCCAACCAAGATTGTTGGCAGACTGTCTCATCATGGCCTTATCCAACTTATGATCCAAGAATTGTTGAAAAGGAGAAATATGGCATGATATTATTTCTTATTTTGGAATGGTTTTGAAACAGGCCTTCAGCCAAAAGAAAAGGGGAAGTCTCCTGCTAAAAAGTCCAGCACACCAAGAAGTGGGAAAAGGAAGAGAAGGGCTTGAGATGTTTATATGAATTAAAGGTGTTATAGCTCAAAATGACACATCTTTTCCTCTATTTATATTCTTAAGGAAGAGTTAGGGGTGAAAACAAAGTAGTTACAACTGAAGGAGTCAGTTGCATAACTACCCAAACTACCCAAAATTCAAAATTCACATTTTTTTTACATTTTCATGAGGCATACATGGGTTACAGAGAAAACAATCATGTACATGAGGAGTACATGTGGGTTTCAATGACACATCTCTGCCTGTGACCACTTTCCTATGTTTTTTTCTCATGTCGACACTTCCATGAAGACACTTCATGAAAGTCACTGAAAAAACACGTAACTTGGAGGACCCATATATTGAGTTTTTAAACTCAGTTTGACCTCATCTCTACGCCATTGGAAATATATTTCTGTTAGCTAAAAATTTCTAGAAGACACTAAAGTCTGAAAATGCCCAGAAATACCCTAAAAATGAGTTTTTGATGCGTACGCGACTTTCCATTAAGGAAACCCACGTACGTACGCGAGTTGCTATATATATGAGTTGCATACGCCTTAAATATGTGAATTTTCTACATTGCAACCCACGTGTACTCCTCGTGTACGCGACTATTGTCTCTGTAACCCATGTACGCCTCCTGAAAATGTAAAAAAAATACGAATTTTGAATTTTGGGTAGTTTGGGTAGTTATGCAACTCACTCCTTCAGTTGTAACTACTTTGTCTTCACCCCTAACTCTTTCTTAAGCATATAAATAGAGATAGGGAGGTCCATGAGAGGAGGCTTGAATCTTTGCATCATTATGCTGAAAGAATTGGGACTCTCTTTTCCCACACCTTTTCCCTAGCGATCATCCCCTTGTGTTGCAGAGCTTGGAGGATGAGTTCCTTGGAGAAGAGAAGCAACAGAATCAAATCAAGGTTTCATGAGGTGTCGAACTTGAAGAGAAGGTATACCTATACTTGTTTTCAAGATTAATAAAGATGTGATGTCCTTCTTCTTCCCAAATTATTGTTCAATGTTCGATTTAATATTTGTTTATGATCATATGATGATGTTAGTCAGATCATTACTTCATGTTTATTTGATTATCATTTATTTATATGTGGTCATATTGGTTTGAGGAAGGTATAAATTGTTTTGCAGGTCTCTTGGAGCAAGAGGAGTGAGAGGAGCAAGAAGAGGATTGAAGGGCTTCCTAGATCAGTCTTCATTTGGCTAAGGTATGAACCATTCCAATATCTGAAACTTTCTTATATATGCTTGCTGAACATTATACATCCACCTTTCAACCCCAGTACATTGATGGCCTCTTAAACCCTAGCCATAGGATACTTTTCTATACAACAAAACTGACGACTCCACTAGGGAGAGCCTTGTCTGTTTGGGGTTTCTCTGTCTTTATTTCAGTCTTTTGCATTGTTTTAGGTCCTTCTTACCACTTAGGAACACTTTATTAGTTTGATAGCACACTTCCCCTGCCTTGCTAAGGTAGTTTTTGACCTTTTTTGGGATTTTTTCCACCCATACGCGAGTTGCAGACTGAATAGTCGTGTGTCTAGTTTGGTACACGTGAATTTCTCTACTATAGACCCATGTACACTACGCAACTTATCAGTAATACAACCTGTGTGTGCTTGTACATGTGACTTGTTGCACTGTTAACCCGCGTATGACACATGACCTGTCAGTAGTGAAAATCACATATGCCCCTTTAAACAGTGTTTTTCCTCTTTTGTGGTTTTTTCTTCTCTTTGAAGGTTGTTGGTAGGTCTTTTGGGGTCCTCTGCAAGTGCATGACTCTAGGGAGTTAATGTCATCCCTTTTGGTTGTTCTTTATCTATGCGGTAAGCCTTTTTATAGCATTAGGGTTTGTTCTTTGCTCTTTCCCCCCACCTCCTTTGCTTGGAATGATTTTTGGCTTATGTTTCTAGTCAACCTTTGTTAGTGATATTTTTCTGAGTTCAGAAGCTTGTTTGTGTTGGTTTCCTTCTTCTTTTGTTGGTTAACTTCACCATGCCAAAGTAGTTGACTTGTGTCTTATGCAAGCCTTCATTTCAAGTAGGGTTTATATTGACTTTAGTTCATTCTAGAGTTTGTTTGGTGGTTGTATAGTAGAGTTCTTTTTGCTTGGTTCTTGTTATTTGCATACTTTTGTTTGTAGGTAGTTTTTCTTTTGCATTTATAAAAGAAAAATAAAAATAACATATACTTGTTTTTGTTGCTTTCCCCCCCACCTCCTTCTTTGGCTTGACCTTGTTGGACAAGGTACTGAGCAACCTCTGTTTGTAGGTTTAGATTGATACTTGGGAATTCTTAACCTTTGTTTATGTCAGTCTTATTGCTCAGTCTCTTCATTCCAAAGTTGTTGGCTTGTTTACCTTTGTAAGCCTACCTTTCAAGAGAGGTTCATATCCAACTTTAGGGAAACCTAGGGTTTGCTTGTGGGGTGTAGAGTAGTTGTCTATTTGCTTTGCTTACATTACTTGCTTGCATTTAGGCTATTTTTTCTTTTGCATTTATAAAAAAAAAGAAAAAAAAAACATGTTTTCTTTATATGTGTGTAGATTAGGTTTTTAGTCTAGATTGCATGGCATATCATTGTTTTTGAAAAATGAAAAAGGAATTTGTTCTTTTGTGGCTTTCAAGTTTCTATTTGAAAAATAAAAGAGGATAGTTTTTTCTTTTTTCATTTCATTTCTCTTTGCTTAGTCATTTTGTTTCAATTTTGAGTCAAAACACCACATAAGTTTCACACCATTTACCCTCTGACTAAAAACAACCCTTAAAATAAATGATATAATTTTAAAATTATTAGTAAGTTTTATTTTATAGGGTCATACACCAACTAGCTCAGGCTAGACTTGTGGACTAGGGAGTCTTAACTCTCCACAAGTATTTAAATCTCAGACATGGTTGGATAATCACTAGGTAAACCATTTTCTGTGTTGATTGTATTTGGGAATCTCCTCTCAAACAGGAGTTAAGCATGAGGCCGCGTGGAGGCTTGGACTGAGGAGATAACCTTCTGATCCCTTGTCAAAGCATAGACCATGTTTTTTGCGCATCTGGGGATTTTGTCTTAGATAGGGTTTCAAGCTTTGCTACCCTGCCCATGTGTATGAACCAAGCTTGCGATTGTCCCCCTAGACTGTCAATATAGTTAAGGTAGCCTTTAGTCTCTTTGACATCGAGGATTCATATACAGGTACACCAGAAGGCTATTTCTGGTTGACCTTGTATGGGCTTGGAAGGTAACCCCGGTAGAAAGTGTGGGAGGGCGGTTGATGATTCCTCCACTTGTGCCTAAGAACATCTACAGGGATGCCAAGTAACTATCTATCAACTTTATTTTGGAAAGCGTATCTTATACCTATTTTTCTATTTGGATTTAGGAATTTTTAGTGAGTGTTGTGTGGTTTGTTTGTACTTAGTGTGCCTTTAAGTGTGTGCTTTGTAATTTTGGTTCCCTATCAACCTCAAAATTTGTCTCCTAGTTTGAAACTATGGGTAACACCCCTTTTAACACCAACCAAGAGATCCCCATACTGGGAACTCTTTGTACTATTTCTCTCACGGGGAATGTTGGTGTTCCCTTGATGGCCACCCTGAATCTACCTGGATTCACCCTTGGACTACCGGTGTGGTTTTTTTCCACTCCAACTGTCCTGAATGATCCTAATGCTTCACAAGTATTCTCCTTGTATCAAGGGCATAAAAAAATTGCTTCCCCTTCACCTGTAGTTGATTCTCATCCTCCTTTTACCTCATGCGGTGAAAGTACTAATACTAGTAACCAGCAGTCTAAAAGGAGTAAAAGAAGGAGGAATAAGAAGAAGGAACATAAGCAAGGGGGCACTCGTTTAACCTCTACAGGTCAAGTTGAACCTCACCACCCAACTTCTGCAATCCATGCTGGGGGCACCCATCCAACCTCTGCAGGTCATGTTGGATCTAAGCACTCAACCTCTAAGGGTCAAGTTGATATTCACCATCCAGTCTCTATTGATCATGATGGTGGGATCCTTCCAACCTTTCCAGGTCATGTTGGATCCAGTCACTCAACCTCTGTAGTTCATGCTGAGGGCACTCGTTCAACCTCTGATTTTCAAGTTGAACCTCCCCATCCATCCACTGCTAGTCATGTTGGATCCATCCACCCAACCTATGTAGTTCATGCTGGGGGCACACACTCAACTGCTACAAAGCATGTTGATCCTAACCATTCAGCCTTTGTTGTTCATGCTGGTGGTGCTTGTCCAACCTCTGCAAGTCATGTTGGACCTAGTCTCTCAGCCTATGCAAGTCATTCTAGGGGCAGTCTCTCAGCCTATGTGTTTCATGCTGAAGACAATCCATCAGCCACTGCGAGTCATGTTTACACTGTTGAAAAGACTAACCATTCAAAACACAAGCTCAAGTTTCCTTGTAAGCTTTGTGAGGGAGACCACCTTACTTATAAATGCGCTTCTATCGCGGAGGTGCAAAGAGTTTGGTTTCATGGTCATCCCATTTTTGAACATTCTGAAGCTTTTCAACAACCAACCTCTCTTAGTCAGGTTAGACCCAGTCACCCAGCCTCTGTAGTTCATGTTGGGGGAAAACTCTTAGCCTTTGCAGGTCATGCTGAGAGCAAATAGTCATCCACTACTAGTCATGTTGACATCATTGAGAAAATTGGTCGTTTGAAGTACAAACTTAAGTTCCCTTGTAAGCTATGTGAGGGAGATCATCTTACTCACCAGTGCCCTGCTATCATAGAGGTGTGAAGAGTTTGGTCCAAGACTCAAGAATTTCCTTCTCCTGAACAACCTATAGTTTCTCAAAAACCTACTCAACCTTTGGTTGATCAAGTGGTTGAACCAATCTCAGATTTGGTCGATCCCACTCTTCTTTCGGAGAGTGATCCTGATGTGATTGAACCAATTTCATCTTTGGTCGATCCCACTCTCCCTTTAGAGAGTGACTTTACCAAAGCGGTTGAATCGATTCCATTTTCGATCAATCCCACTCTTCTTTCGGAGAGTGAAGTGTCTGCTAGTCACATTTTCTTCATTTCTAGTTCAGAACTTACTGAACAAGGGGGCACTAAACTCATTTTGGATCAACCCCAAACAAGCTCTCGGATTACTTCCTTTGATTGGGATAGCCTAGTTGAGCCATGCGTTCCTTCTGATGCACCTTTCCAGATAAAGGTCAAAGTTGAAACATACACTATTGCTCATTGTATTGTTGATGAAGGAGCCTCAGTTAGTGTTTTGTCTACTCGTGATTGGTGAGGCATGGGATCTCCCAGCCTTGTGTCGACTGCTAGTAAAATACTGGCGTTTGATAGAAGAACTTGTATAGCCTTGGGAATTCTTGCTCAAACACCTGTTACTTTTGGTGGGAAGACCGTATTAGTTGACTTCAAGGTAATAGAAGACCCCTTGGACTTCAATATGCTCCTTGGACGTGATTATGTCTATGCCATGCAAGCTGTGGTGTAAACATTTTTTCATGTGATGTACTTTAATCATGGTGAATAAATTGTCACTATTAATCAGTTGGATTTTCTTGATCCATCTCATGACCCAACTAGAGACCAGGTCTTTCCTTTACTGATTCCCAGTGTTTTTATAGACACTACCCCGCCATAGGTGAGCTATGTGGCCTCATGTCCTTTGCATTCAATTTCTACTGAGAAGCAGCCTCTGTTTTCATGCTTACCTTCTCGGGACTTGGTCCCAACAGTTGACCAGGTGAGTCATCCTCTACAGACTATGGAGCCTTCTCTCCACTTTGTCAATCCATTTGAAAGTTTAGATATGTGTCCTACCTCGGATGATGTCCTTCCTTCGGATGAAGTATTCTTAGAGTCTTTGATACTGTCTGATCTTCTTTTGGATGTCGGTTCAGTTGTGACTAAGTATAACCCTGATTTTCCTAGTAATCCTGACCTTTCTTCTTATGTTGGTCTTGTTGAGTCTTTTGACTCTTCCTTTGAACAACAAGTCAGTGATCCTGATGAGTTTGATTTTTCTTATGATTTTTTCACCTCTTGTGATACTGCGTTTGTTCCTGCAAACTCTATCTCCCTGGTTGATTTTTTCTCTCCTTCTGAGGTTGATCTTACTGATTATAAACCCTCAAGTCTTTGCACATAGAGTCCTCTTTCGTTGATTCTTCCTTGACTACATCTTTTATAGATGATAGCAAAGCCACATGTATTTCTGCCAAAGTGACCTGCATCAGATATTTTCTAATGAATATGATTTTGATGTTGTTGTTTCTTGGAGGTAGGATCTTTAGTTGGATTCATAACTGTTTACCAACCTTGCCTTGTTCAAGCTATAACTGCATTTGCATGTGCCCTGCTCATGCTTATAAGCCTGATCCCAACTTTCACGCTTTTATCTTGTTGTATAAGCCCTCATCTTTGTTCTCATCATTGCTAAGCCTTGTATCATTTATCCTATGCAACTTGACACCTTTTCTCCTGAGGAGACATTCCCCGAGTGTCCTTATCTTGCTCACTTTACTTGGATTATGCATAGGGTTGTTCCTTGCACTTGGAACTAGCTTATCCTATCTATGACACTCATCTCCTCGCATTTAGAGCATTCTTTCTGCTCTCCTTCGAGCTCGTTAAAAACAATAAGGAGGCCGCGAGTTGACTTTTCCAAACTCATTAAAACTTCACGGGAAAGATATTGAGTTTCTTTAGGCCCAGGTCTAATTCCTCGAAATAGACTTGACTACCGAGTAAACTTGTCTTTTCAGGCTCATTGAGAATATGTGAATGAACATCCACATTGGTGGTAGGTTATTGCTTTCTCAGACCATGTGGAATAATACGAGAAAGGAACACTCTCTTTTCTTTAGAATTGAGAAGAGTATTCTCAAGCATATGTTTATCTTATTTTCGGACCTGAGGGACTAAACTTATGGAAAATGAAGCCTCGGTATGAGCTTAGTTATCTCTTTTTCGTGCTCTGGACCAAAACATGAAAAAGATTCTGAGTGTACTTTATGTCTGTGTCATGCTCATTAAACCCTAAAGAACAAAGCATCGAGTTTACTATTGTAAGCCCCATTTCTTGTAATCAAATGGATCTTTCCGAGTGATCTTGCCTTTCTTTACACTCGTAAAACTTAGGCTATATGTTGATTTTGAAGGAGCATTGGGTAGGTGGTAATTTAACCTTTTTCGCTGACTAAATACGAAAAAGGTACTCCTTACTTCTTTGGAAGCTAAGAGAGTTCTTTTGTGGTTTGTTTTATACTTTTCCGGCCTCAGGAGACTAAATTGGACAAAAAAGCACCCCCCTGGAGTCTTCTTTAGAGTTTTCAGACTCTCTAAGCTATGAAAACACTGTGGAGGATGTACTAGTTCGGGCTCGTAAAATCCACGAATCAGTTCTTTATCAATCATTTTTCTTTCTTTCCTTCAAGATTTCCAAAAATGAAGATGGTCCTGAGTTTGATTTATTGGACTCGTTAAACCTTTACAAGAAAGAGGGGAAGCGAAGTTCATTCACATGTTTTTTACATCTCGACAACAAGTCTTGTTTCCTTGAACAAAGCACCGGTTTTGAGTCTATCAATAGTTGGGTCCTAGTATTTTGACCTTATCCCAATTTCATAGCTTCTTACTCCTCCGGTTGGTCTCTTTTCCAATTATATGGGGAATCTGTCAATGTCTCCTACATTGTAGATTTGTTTCGTTGGTCCTTTGTGTGTCAAAATCTTCCTAAGTCACTTTTGTGTCATGCTCATTGTTTAAGGATTAAACCTTTTTTGGCTATTTTGCAGTTGCCTTGACCTTTTGTGTCAGCCATTCCCTGGTATCAGTTCATTACATCATGTCTTTGGTGGTGCTTGTCGTGAAATTCAGTACTAATTCTAGATCCAATTAGTCTTTGACTCACCTCATGTTGGATGATGAAGGATGCATTAATTCCTTCCTTCCAATGGATCTCTTCCTATCGACTACAACACATCTTGTGATGGGAATGAGATTTAGAGTTTTATGACAGTACCTTGGGGATTGCAGTCATCAGTGGCAATTTCCCTCGCTATTGGGTAGTGGAAATACCTTAATGTCTCCTACTCGATGGATTCTTCAAGTGTTCAACTTCAAGTCCTTGTAATCACACTTGTTAGAATGTACTAGGTACCTTGGGGACCATTTTCATTAATGGTGGTTTCCCTCGTGTTTGTTAACGATTCTCATTATTGACTGGTAATCAAACGGTTTCCTCCATGTTCAGCTTCAACTCCTTTATTCGCATGGTTAGGATTCATACCTTTTGGGCAAGTTTGGATTGAAGACCTTGGGCCAACAATTGCATTATTATCTTTTTCTATTGCCCAAGTTGTGCAAGACCTTGTTACATTTTATATGAAATTTTGCTAAGACATAGATCCACCTTGTATTTTTGTGGCTATGATCGCTTGTTGACTCCTTTAGATTTGATATGGCTCCTTTTTTCATATTGAGCGACCATGATAGTTTCATCAGTTATACATATGTTGGATCCACCTGTATCCTTATGGCAGTGATTTGTATATGGACTTGTATCTCCTAGAGATCAGTTTTGTCTGACATTTATCTCTCTTTTAGGTACCTTTGTTCGAGCCTTTCGATCTTGGAATCTCTGCTCTCTCCATACTCAACTATTTCCTTTATAATGTATTTTGGCTATCGTCTTCCCCTCTAACCTCACACATTAGGGGGCATCTGTTATAGCTCAAAATGACACATCTCTTCCTGTGACCACTTTCCTATGTTTTCGTCACATGTCGACACTTCCATGATGACACTTCATGAAAGTCACTGAAAAAAAAAAATAAGGTGGAGGAGCCATATATTGAGTTTTGTAAGTCTGTTTGACCTCATCTCCATGCCATTGGAAAGATATTTCTGTTAGCTAAAACTTTCCAAAAGAAACTAAAGTCTGAAAATGCCCAAAAATATCCTAAAAATGTGTTTTTGATGTGTACGTGACTTTCCCTTAAGATAACCCAGGTCTACGTAAGCGAGTTTCTATATATAATACTCGCGTACGCCTTAAATATGTGAGTTTTCTACATTGCAACCCATGTGTACTCCTTGTGTACATGACTGTTGTCTCTGTAACCTGCATACGCCTCCTGAAAATGTCAAAAAGATATGAATTTTGATTTTTGGGTAGTTTGGGTAGTTATACAACTGACTCCTTCAGTTGTAACTACTTTGTCTTCGCCCCTAACTCTTCCTTAAGCATATAAATAGAGGCATGGAGGTCCATGAGAGGAGACTTGAATCTTTGCATCATTATGCTAGAGGAATAGGGACTCTCTTTGCCCACACCTTTGCCCTAGCGATCATCCCCTTGTGTTGCAGAGCTTGGAGGTTGAGTTCCTTGGAGAAGAGAAGCAACAGAACTAGATCAAGGTTTTGTGAGGTGCCAAACTTGAAGAGAAGTTATACTTGTACTTGTTTTCAAGATTAATAAAGATTTGATGTCCTTCTTCTTCCCAAATTATTGTTCAATGTTTGATTGAATATTTGTTTATGATTGTATGATGATGTTAGTCAGATCATTACTTCATGTTTATTTGATTATCATTTCTTTATATGTGGTCATATTGGTTTGAGGAAGGTATAATTTGTTTTGCAGGTCTCTTGGAGCAAGAGGAGCAAGAGGAGCAAGAAGAGGATTGAAGGGATGCTTGGATCAACCTTCGTTTGGCTAAGGTATGAACCATTCAAATATCTGAAACTTGCTTATATATGCTTGCTGAACATTATACATCCACCTTTCAACCCCAGTACGTTGATGGCCTCTTAAACCCTAGCCATATGATACTTTCCTATACAAGAAAAGGTTCTAAAAAATATCATAAAGTTTTATTTTAGGCCATTTAACCAAAGTTAACCCTTTGCTGTGAGTTTTATTTTGAAAATGATTGAAACAGGTATTCTTGTAGCGCAAGCCCAAAAAAGTTACACACGCGCTACAAGAAAATCGTGCTATCTAAAAATCATGATTTTTGGCTCAAATTTTTTGAAATTCGCACATAGGAGAGGTCATTCACACTTGTTAATGAGTTTGATACATGTTTTCGGCAAGAGTGATCATTGTGACAAGTGCTAACCATTTAGGCAAGGAATCATTAGGGTAAGTTGTGGTGGTATAGAAGATATGATACAGAGTAGCGGAACATTGATAATTATCCATGATGAGGAAAATTCACGTTGAGTTACACATCTCCTAAAGCGCATGAAGAGCATATGAGGTCGTGGTAGAGTTTTGGCAGTTTGTGATTAAGGTTTGAAGAAGTTTGGTAATTTAGGACTTTGAAGGGTGACTATGTGACACTGTCGTGGCAGTCAGAGAAGTATTTCCGAATGAAATTGGACACCTAGGAGATAGGAAAATGTATTTCTAGCAGCTGAATCCACTATTCTGGCAGGTGTGAGGCGAATTACTAGCATATTCCATGTATTCAGGTTTACATTGACAGAAGATTAATTATGGAGTTAAACTAAGAATGCTAGTATATAAACCCAATTATTACTTAATGTCGATTTTTCTCTGTCAACAGAGTTAAGGTTCCTATCAGTTTGAGTGATAAAACCCAGTTCAGGGGTTTAGTTTCTCAACATATCATTATCTGTTAAAATTGCTAAGATTTGAATAGAGTTAAAGTCCTTGACTAAAGGGAGCAATTTTAAAGTTCAGTTATCTAAAATGAAGAGGAGTGGGAAAACAAATAGAGATGAACCCTCATATATGTCTTGGGTTCAAGCTTTCCTAGACTGTGCAAGATTGTTTTTAGAAGTAGGATGGTTAAGCTTTTTTGAGAAGATTGATGGGTATCACACATAGGTCTCATATAAGTTTGCTCAGTGTTTGGATAAATATATTGTTACTTTTGACACCTTAAAGATTGAGTTGACCAGAGAACTAATAACAGAGGCCACGGGGATCCCAGATGAAGGCAAATATTGGTTCAAAAAAGAACCTTTTACCTTTGATGCACAGAATTACTTGCTTCCAGATGTGGTTGCAGATTGGGGTAAAGGAGTACATATCCAGAAATTCAAACCAGAATGGAAAGAGCCAATAAAAATTCTGCAAAGTTATATCACTTGTGAAGGAATATTTGCATTTGTTTTTAAGTATCATTTCATATTTTTGCAGCATCTTAACCATGAAGAAAAAATGAATCTTCCTTTCTTTTTCCTTAAAATGTACAAAAGATATCTATCAGGGTAAAGGAGCATCAAGACCATACTAAACAGTCTATATTTCATCATGGTATAATAAAGCTAATCATAAGTACTGTTCTTCGCAAGAAGGATAAAACATGGGATTATTTTCTATTTTGGTTTGGATTTCAAACAGAGAAGGAAGGCCAAGGTCAGAAAAGACAGTTGAATAAAGGTCATAATTTTGTCAAGAAACTAAAAAAGAGAGTCATAGTTAAGATCGAAGAGGATAATGTACTAGAAAAATCTATGACCCAAAGAGATGAAAATGTTGAAGATGAACAAGAAACTAATCTTGAGGAAAATGAAATATCGAAGGAAGGAATGAAGGATTTGGAGCCTATGGAAGATAGTTTTCATGTAGAAGTAAACCAGGAAGTAAAGGAAAATGTGAAAGAACAGGAACAAGTTCCTATGATACTACAGTCAGAAGATGAGGAAAATTCATTGTTTGATGAAGCTAGGGTTGACACTGAGTAGGATGTACACAAACAGTTTGAAGAAGGGGTAATGTAACAAGGGATAAAAAGAAAGGTAGTTCAGTTAGCTTCTATCAAGCATCAAGGAAAATCTTTGAGCATGTTAGGGGAAATTGGGGTAGGATGGAGGCCTAACACTAGACCCAAGAATAAGCTCAGATTGAATATGAAAAAATTGTTAAACCCTAAACTAGCTCAAAAGAAAATTACAGTAATTGAAGACTCTTCATCTCAAGAAGAGTTAGAAGACAATGAAGATCTGAATGTAAAGGATATGAAGGGTAAGAAACAAATTATTTCAGAAGACAAATTATCTTTCACTGAAACCAAAATTTCAGAGATATTTAAGGAAGTTCAAAAGAAGGTAATCTTAGACCATCATCAAGATGATTCAAAGAAGCAGCATTCAGTTATATCAAGTATTTGTGCAGAAAAAGGAAGGGTTGCAGAGCCATCAACCCAATGCAGTGTTGAAGTCAATGAATATTCAGGAGTCCCTGTGGCTATGATAGAGCAGCTGGAAGAAGATGAAGAGATTTTTAAGAAGTTGAAAATCCCTTGGATGCCAGAAGAAATGCATCTAGTATCAGAAGGGAAGTGCATTGATTCTGAGAATGAGAGTTTGTAGAGGAGTATTAAATAGTACAAATATCATATTGAGTACCTGAATGAAACAAATGAGGGATTAGTGACTGCTAATAGAAGATTGAGAGAAGATTTAGAGGAGGTAAATATCCACTATCAAGAATTAATTGCAATTTCTAAGGATGCTTTGAAAAGGAAAAGATAGACACAAAGTCTGTATGCAGAACTGAAGAAAACCATTCAAGACCTAACACAGCAAAATCAAGAGCTTTCAAAAAGAGTTGAAGAGCTAGAAGCTGATCATCAAAAATCAAGAAGGAAGACTCAAGCTTTAGAAGGGATAGCTCTTTTGGGAGAGGCTGCTAAGGACTTGTAAAGTGCTTTAATAATAGTGGTTATTAGTTAGTTTTTGAAAAAGTTAGTTTATTTTGTATGACTATATTCTTATTGAATAATTCGGTAGTATGACCTAAAAGTAGTTTTTTCCGTTATTTAATTGTCTTTGAGAAACCAAGATAAAAGTAAGGTTGGAAAAAGACCGAGGGTTTGAATTTTTGTACAAGGGGAGGCTATCAAGCTACTATTTTATGGAGCTAAGTGTTAAAAACTCTTATGTATTTTGAATGACTGATTATGAAATATATGCAAACTATAAGCCATGTTTAACCTATTTGTTGGTTTCATTTTTGATTGGTTTAATCACTCAGTTGATATATTGAATTCTTGTTTGAGGTTATTATTCATGAAATGCTTGTTAACTATGGATGAAATTCAGAACTGTGATTATTGTTTCTGGTTTATATTTTATATATTATGCATCCCAATCCTTCTTTGTGTATGATTTAGTGTTTTCCTTAGCCTTGTGAATTTTTTACTCTCTTGTTTACAAACTGCATAAACAAAACCATAAAAAACCCTATTTTATTTAATTTTGTTTTATGAGATTGTGTTGGCTTGTTCTTTTGTAGTATGAGAACAATTTTTGGCACTAACAGATCCAATCCCTGGTGACTCCACTGGGATATGTTTACCACCGTCACCTTCTCAGCTACTACCTACATCAATACTACCTTCCTCCACCCTTTCCATACCCATTTCCAATATGGTTTCCCCTCAAATGACCAAAATGGAAAGGATCTTGGTAGCTAGGTATTCCCCCCTAAATTTTCCTAATGCTCTCTCGGCCATTCCCACTAGAGACTACCTCAAGTACATGCCTAAGTTCATAGGAGAGGGAGATTCCATAGCTGAAGAACATCTAGAGGCATTTTACAGTTATGCTAAGAACATTAATATAAAATAGGAAGATGTGTCGACTAGGGTTTTGTACAAATCCTAGATGGTCAGGCTAGGAAATGGTTCAAAGAACTACCTCCTAGATCAGTAGCAGGAATTGAAGCCCTAGATGACATCTTTCTAAAGCATTGGGGAGAGAGGAGAGACCACCTCTATTATATCACCGAGTTTAGCAACTTGAAAAGAGAGAATGGGGAGTCTATATCCAACTTCACCAAGAGGTTCAATAATATGTACAGCAAGATCCCCACTGAAATCAAACCCATTGATACCTCCACCAAGATAACTTATGCAAATGCCTTTGGCTCTAATTTCTTCCTGCTTCTCAGAGAAAGGAGGTCTGCCTCCTTATCACTCATGTAGGATGCTGCCATAGAGGTAGAATATAACATTGTGTCATCTCAGAAGGTCAAAGGAAAGATATATAGGAAGAAGTAGCCAGTAGACCCTATTGGGGCTTCTTCATCAGAGAACAAGATTGACAAAATGACCAAATTGTTAGATAACCTGACTGCTAAAATGTCTAAGCTAAAGGACCAAGGGCAGATACCTGTGAGAGGTAAAGGTCCAAGTGATTTTGTTCCTCGAAACCCTAATTTTTTCCCTTATGGAAGAGGCAACCCACAGTTTAGATCCTCATAAGGGAAAGGAATCAAGGGGAATATTAGAGAATCATAGCTCCTTTTTATAATGCTGTACTAGAAGAAGAACCTGCATATTGATACATATTGATACTGACTTTGTAAATCTGCAAGATGATAAACCTTTTGTAACCCTAGGCCCTATGATCGAATACCTAAAGGATTCATGCCCACCTTTCTACATATCCTTGAATATCCATGATAAAGTCCTTCATAATTGTCTGCTGGACTTAGGATCTTCCCATAACCTAATGCCAAAAGCTGTGATGGATGATCTTGGTCTCAGCATTACAAATCCCTACCATGATTTATTCTCGCTTGAATCTAGAAAGGTCAAGTTCTTGGGTGTAATCAAATACATTGTTGTAAACCTATCTCAGTTGCCTTCAAAAAGCATCATGATGGACATTGTAGTGGCTGATATCCGTCCCAAATTTGGTCTCTTGCTGTCTCGATCATGGAGTAAAAGGATAGGTTCCACCCTTCATATGGACCTTACATATACTACAATCCCCATGTTTGGAGGGGAGACCAAGAGGCTTTACATACAGAATCAACTTGCCTACATCATAAGCAATGAAAGGAATTCAGTGAACCACCCCATCTATGCAGTAGACACTGATTTTGGATCATGCATTCTACAAATAGATGATTCTCAGCAAACACCAGTCCATCTTACCAAGGCCACCTGTCAGTAGCCTGCAGAAGTGACGACAACAGTCTGGAACATGTATTTTGATGGGGCTATCACTCAAAACTCAGTAGGTGTAGGTGTAGTATTAATCTTTCCATCCAAAGAGAATATTCATCTGTCTTATAAGCTCTACTTTAAAACCACTAACAATATAGCAGAATATGAAGCCTTGTTGCTAGGATTTAAAGCTACCAAGGAGATGGGGATCATGTGCATGAGAATATTTAGAGATGCAGATCTATGCACCCCGATGACCCAGAGAAAACTCCTTTTACCACCCCCTGGGGCACTTTCATGTATGCTAAAATTCCATTTGGGTGAATGAATGCTGGGGATACTTTTTAGAGAGCCAAGGACCTATCTTTTGTAGTATTGAAAGATAAAATTGTGCTTATATACCTGGATTACCTAAATGTTTACTCTCACAGCCATCATGACCATTTGCAACACTTGAGGAGGGTATTTCTGAAGTGCAGGAGGTTTGGGATATCAATCAACCCAAAGAAGTCCCAATTTGCACTCAGTGAGGGGAAAATCTAAGTTCACATAGTCTCAACTGAAGGTGTAAAGATTGATCCGGTAAGGATGGAAGCAATCTAGAAGCTGTCCATACTGAGGTCAAAAAGGGATACTCAGTCCTTTTTGGGTAAGATAAACTTTGTCAGGAGGTTCATCCCTAATTTCTCTGAGCTGGTAAAGCACATAACAACCATGCTTAAAAAGGATGCAAAAATAAAATGGACTGACTAGGAAAGAAGATCTTTTGAAGACATCAAGAAGGCTATCATGGAAGCCCCAACCCTAATTAGTCCGGACTATACCAAAAGTTTATATATATTCTCCTTTGGATCGTATGACACAGTGGAAATTATGTTGTTACAAAAACATGATGAGGGTCTCGATCATCCAATTGCACTCTTCAGAAAAACCTTGAGAGATGTCGAGTTGAAGTATGATCCAATTGAGAAATAGGCTTATGCTCTCATCAATTCATTGAAGGCCTTCAGGATTTACATTCTCCATGCAAAATTTCTTGCATATGTCCATTCAGCTGCTATGAAGGATGTTTTAACTCAGCCTGGCATTGATGGAAAGAGTGCTAAATGGATTTCCAAGATCATTGAGTTTCATATAGAGGTGAATCCCAATAAGCTAGTAAAGGGACTAGGTTTGGCCAAACTCATGGCTAAAGAAAACTGTGAACTAATGGGGATAAACTTCACTTGTGTCAATTCAGAAAAATTGCAAACTGTAGTAGTAGCAGAAGTAGTTCAGTATCAGAATGACATTCAATCAGTGGTTGAAAACTTGTCTTCATGTGAGTGGTACTCAGGTATTATTCATCTTCTCCAGAAATTAGAAGTTCCTCCTGGTCTCACTCCTAATCAAGCACGAGCCCTTAAACTAAATTCTGTTAAATTTTGCATAGTTGACAAACTACTGTACTGGAAAGATCTGTCTGGGGTTTTGTTGAGATGTCTAGATAAAGAAGAATCAGATCAAGTCACGCACCACTTTCATTCCAACACATGTGGGGGGAATCATTATTGGAATACCACAACCCACAAGATCCTGAGGCTAGGATAATATTGGCCAGTCTTTTTTGCTGATGTGTGTACCTTTGTGAGGGATTGTGATCAATGTCAAAGGTTTATAGGGAAGCATCATCTCAAATCCTTTCCCCTTAGGCCTATTGTAGTGAATGGGCCTTTTTGGCAATGGGTTCTGGATTTCATAGGTGAAATAATTCCCTCTTCCAGTGGGTAGGATAAATGGATCCTAGTAGCCACAAACTACTTTACCAAGTGGATAGAGGCAGAGTACCCACCAGGAATGCCACTCATCATGTCATCATGAAGTTTTTATATGAGAATATCTTTATCAGGTTTGGCTTCCCAGTAAGGTCAGTGATTGATAATGCACCAGCTTTCAAAGCTGGGGCATTGGTTAAAATGTGTGAGTCAATGAGCATTCATCTGGTGCATTCCACATCCTATTATCCTCAAGGAAAAGGCTTGGCCGAGTCATCCAACAAAATCCTAGTCAGGATCATCAGAAAACTATTGGAGACAAATAAAAAAAGCTGGGATTCTAAGCTAAAGTTTGCTTTATGGGATGAAAGGGTAACATACAAAATATCTATAGGGACTTCTCCATTCAAATTAGTTTATGGTACTGAGGCCATTTTTTCCATTCAGCTCATTCTGTCAGTGGAAAAATTCTTTTAGGAAGAGGAAGATAAACCAAATGATATGGTGAGGAGGATGATGGATTTGGTGGAGTTGTAACAAGTCAGGGAACAAGTGATAGGAAAACCAGAAGCCCATAAACAGAGGATAATGGTCATGTTTTACAAAAGGGAAAAAGTGGACAACTTTCAGGTTGGAGATTGGGTCCTCATGTGGGATACTGCTAGGCATGACAAGGGAAAACATGGAAAGTTTAACTGTTTGTGGATTGGCCCTTTTGTGATAGCTCAAGTACAGAAGAAAAACACCTTCAAATTGTAGAATTTGGAAGGGGAAGAGGTGTTTGATGGCCCAGTGAATGGGAGTTTTCTGAAACTTTACTTTATTTGAGGCTTTGAGGCCTTGTTATTGTAAATTAGTAGTTAGTAGGTTGTTTTTGCTTACAGAATAAAATCCATGCCCAATGGAATAGTAAACGTTAGTGTTAAGTTTTTAGTTGTTTTCAGGGAAAGGAATTTTGGTCTGGGGTTCTTGGGACCTCACAGGGAGGTTCCCATCCCCAAGTAGGACCCAGATGTTATCTTCCCAAAAAAAATTATTTTGATAGTATGAAGAATTCAAGTCATATTATGAAAGATTTAAATGTGACTAACAAATTGAAGGTCTTTGGTTTTGATATGGTTGAAAAAATTGGAAGCTTTAGCTTTCAGTGGATTAGGCGGGGTTATTAATAGCTCATTATCCACTGAAAGGATTTGTTTCGATAGCTAACAATTTAATGTAGGATAAAGGTTAACCACTGAAAGCGGGCTCGGTCGAGTAAATGGTAAAAGCACTTTTAGTGTCTTAGGAAAGACTTCAGACATCTCATTAGCCACCGAAAAGTGTTGCTTTCGGCAACTTAGTGAACAGTTCAAGAAGGTAATTAACCACTAAGAGCAGGAAAAAAGAGTTGGGGAAAAATTGGTTTCAGTGGGTTAGGTGAAAGCTATGACATTTCATTAGGCACTGAAAGGACGTGTTTTCAATGGTTAAAAGGGATATCTGGAGATACCACTATCCGCCGAAAGCTAAGTTTCAGTGCGACATTGGGAAAATGGTTTAGGTGGCTTGGGAGAAAGGGTCAGCATTTCATTAGCCACCAAAAACTTTGTTTTCTATGGCTAGAAGACAAATTCTTTAAGGTCCTTAACCGCCGAAAAGTTAAAACAGAAAGAAACAATTAGAAACCCATCAAGTCAGAGCTCGTTAGCAAAATGATGATCACTAAAGGGAGTCATAAACCACTGAAAGGATAGGAGGCTGCATCAAGGCATGAGGAAATGAGTGAGGAGGTCGTTGATAAAATGATAAGGAATAATGTGATTTAAAACCCTCCTTCTCCTTCCATCTGTCCAAAGAACTACAGACAATCCCCAATGAGTATCCAAGTTGATTTTAACATGATTGTTGGGAAAGGGGTCTCGAAAATATCAAATAGATCCATCACCCTCTAACCTAAGCATCAATCATGCAATTAAAAGTCCTCATAATCAGTGCCAAATATTCAGTACACTCCATCCTCAACTTTATCATTTCTCTCCACTAGAAAGCCATCTCTGAGAAGCAGCCTACTAAAACACTATCCAACAGAACTTGAATTTATTGTTGCAGGTACCCAGCAGTGTTATTCAACAAAATGAAGAAGGGAGGTCCTACTTTAAGGAAAGCGTTGGTAGACATCAGCTACCTAGAGGCACATCCAGAAGTCTGTCAAGTTTTCAAGGAAGCTGGCTGCTATAGTTTTTGTGAGAAGATTCAAGGATCACACCAATAGGTGGCTGAGGCATTTTGTCTCTCTTTCGATGGCTCCAAGGAAGTCATTTTGAAAGAAGAATTCCTAAGAGATGAAACCCTAATTACTGAAGTGACTAAAATACCTAGGAAAGGAGAGAAGTGGTTTAAAAAAACCATACCAAAGGGTGTAGAGTTCATATCTTACCTAAATCCTGAACATAGAGGAGTGGCATGGAAGAAAAGTGTACCATCCTCCTGGTTAGAAGAGAGGTGGAAACAACTGTTGAAGGCCATTGTGGTCTACATAACATGTGAAGGGAGATATAATAGAGCCATGATTTACCATTTTAAATTGATGAACCACTTCATAGGGAAAAGACCACTGAATTTTCCGTTTTACTTACACAAGAGTTTGGAAAAAATGGCACACCAGGTGAAGGCCCAACCAACCAATATTGTTGGCAGACTGTCTCATCATGGCCTTATTCAACTTCTGATCCAAGAATTGCTGAAAAGGAGAGATATGGCATGCTCTTATTTCTTATTTTGGAATGGTTTTGAAACAGGCCTTCAGCTAGAAGAAAAGGGGAAGTCTCCTACTAAAAAGTCCAACAAACCAAGAAGTGGGAAAAGGAAGAGAAGGGCTATATCCCTAGCAACAGCAGAACAACCTCCTTCCTCTGCCAAAGCCAAGAAGGTCAAAGAAACTTGGATTTCAGTGAAAAGGGCCAGGAAGTTACAACACACAGTAAGAACATTTTGACCCTGCCCTACTGAGATTTAGAAGAGGAACAAGAGGAAGGTGCAGACCTAGCATTGCAGGTTGTAGCAGAGATTGAAGAACTACCATCACCTACACCAAAAGAGCAAGATGAACCAATAGAGAAGGCTTCCTATAGAAATCCCAAGACTGAAAGGATAAATCAGTTGCTGAGGTAGGTGTATGAGAAGGATATTTTAGAAAGGGAGATCAAGAAAAATAATGCTGCATTGACTAGCAGGAACAAGCTATCGCATAAATCTTACCTAGACCTAAGAGAAAGGTATGCTTTCTTAAAAAGGATAAATAAAAGGTACCTGAAAGACAACACAAGATTGTATAGAATGATTAGGTTTCAAAGACAACAGATGAAGGAGGCCAATCTAAACCCTAGCAATAACCTCACATTGGAAACCCTAGATGAAGCTACAGTAATCCTTCAGCCTCCAGAAGCAAGACATGCTATTGTTAACCTTCCTAACATAGAGCCTGCTGAAGAGGAAATCTAGGTAGACAAACTTGAAAGAACAATTTTGGAGGTGGCTTAAGACTTTCTGAAGTATAGGGATTTCGGTGGCTTAGGTGGACGCTGAGGTAGTTCATTAGCCACCAAAAGCACCACTTTCGGTAGCTAACAGTTCCGATATTTTTGCCGCTTAACCACCGAAAGCAGAAAGAGACATAGGATCAAATTTTGACACGAAGGACCAGTTTTGGGTGAACATGGATAGCTCAGGGATGAAGCATAAAGATAAAGGATGATGAAGAAAACAACATGGAAGATATGCTTCGGTTTTTCCATGACATAACAGTAGAAAAGGTCACCGACACTTAACTATCAAAGTGAAACATTGACTTAACTAGCAGAGGACTAGTGGCAGTGAGTTCTAGTACTTACTTTAGTTATCAAAAGGTTCAAACTGTGAACAAATTCTACAGTTAGTTAGACTAGTAGTTAATTAGGGTTTTTTTACCTAATTAAGCAAAAACAATTATTTTGTCTATTTTTTTGTGAATCAAATCCAATTTTTCAGGATCTGAATATTTTTGTAAAGGCTATAAAGCCTAAGACTTATTTTATTGAAAGGGTTCGACTTCTAGGACTTGTAGACCATTGCTATTGTCAAGCTTCTCATATTTCTCATGACCTAATATAAGCTCTTTTGTTATCATATGTTCAACTTCCATTTTTTGTCTATTCTATTGTGATGCTTGAATGTGTTATTCAGGTTTTATTCAAGTTAATTGATGTCCTATAGCTGTCATCTTATTGGAATATTAATGATTTGAATTATAAGTGCTTTCCTTGTCATGATTATCCATTTATATATATATATATATATATATAT
>LPNX010667139.1:205142-234611 GCA_001517045.1 Pseudotsuga menziesii
GCCTTATCCCTGATTGAGTTTCATGCATGCCTTGAGAGTGTGAGGTCTTGTAGGTCACCTTACTTGATCCACTTAGAAAACCATAAAAATATTTAAGTTACCAAGAATCCTTGAGCTGCAACCTAGAGGAGTTTCCTAGAGTGATAACAAATTGGCATCATTGTCGGGGAGAGGAGACTGAAGCTTAGCTTCCCTGGGAGATGACATAGGTCCTTGCTTTGATGATAGAAAAAGCTTGGACACTATTCTGGTTGTAATCATCTATTTGGAGACTAAATTGAAATAAGGTGGCTTCAAGAAGACCAAGTACCAGACCAAACACTCAAGGGTCACCAGCAACACCGGTTTAATATCTAGAAGAGATTCTGAGAAGAGCTAGGATTTCACTAAGGAAGAATGACAGTGTTGCAAAGGAAGCTACATCAGGTATTTCAAGAAATATTTCTGCTATTATTTCTTTTTCCGAAACACTTAATTCTTAGAAATTTATAAATACATCAGAAAATTTTAGGGTTTGGGCATCTTCAAGCACTGTTGCTTGTGAATATCTAATCCTTGGTGACTCCACTGGGATAAGTTTACCACCATCACCTTATCAGCTACTACCTACATCAGTACTACCTTCCTCCATCCTTTCCATACCCATTTCCAATATGGATTCCCCTTAAATGACCAAAATGGAAAGGATCCTGGTAGCTAGGTATGCCCCCTAAATTTTCCTAACCCTCTCTCGACCATGTCCATCGGAGACTACCTCAAGTACATGCCTAAGTTCACAGGAGAGGGAGATTTCATAGCTAAAGAACATCTAGAGGCATTTTACAGTTATGGCGAGAACATTAATATATAACAGGAAGATGTGTGGACTAGGGTTTTTGTACAAATCCTAGATGGTTAGGCTAGGAAATGGTTCAATGAATTGCTTGCTGGATCAGTAGCAGGAATTGAAGCCCTAGATGAATTCTTTCTAAAGCATTAGGGAGAGAGGAGAGACCACCTCTATTATATCACCGAGTTTATCAACTTGAAAAGAGATAATGGGGAGTCTATCTCCAACTTCACCAAGAGGTTCATTAATATGTACAACAAGATCCCCACTGAAATCAAGCCCACTAATATCTCAGCCAGGATAACTTATGCAAATTCCTTTGACTATGATTTCTTCCTGCTTCTCACAGAAAGGAGGTCTTCCTCCTTATCACTCATGTAGGATGTTGCCCCGGAGGTAGAATCTAACATTATGGCATCTCAGAAGGTCAAACGAAATATACATAGGAAGAAGCAACTAGCAGAACCTATTGGGGCTTCTTCGTCAGAGAACAAGAGAGACAAAATGACCAAACTATTAGATAACCTGACTGCTGAAATATCTAAGATAAAGGACCAAGGACTGATACCTATGAGAGGTAAAGGGCCAAGTGATTTTGTTCCTCGAAACCCTAATTTTTTCCCTTACAGAAGAGGCAACCCCCCAGTTTATATCCTCAGAAGGGAAAGGAATCAAGGGGAAGATCATATAATCAGAGCTCCTTTTCAGAATATTGTACTAGAAGAAGAACTAGAGTTCATTGAGGAAGAAGGAGAGGCTGAAGAAAACATCCACTGCATGGAAGATGAAGTTGACTATTCTTTTCTGACATAGGAAGAATATGAGGAAGCACTAATTGATGAGCAGATCAGTGAAGAAGCAGTATATCAGGCTGATGGTCAAGGAGGGTATAATATACAGTCCGGGATGGTTTCTCCTATTAAGAAGAATGTTGTTCCTATCAAACAGCCCACTGCACCAGCTAAAAGGGCTATTATTTTACCAAAGTAAATGGCCATCATTTCCAAACCATTGCAAAAACTAGCACCTTCATCAAGCCCTGGCCATGTCAAACTCAAAGCTCCAGTACATAAGGTAAGGTTTCTTGATAGACTACATTATTCTTTCAACCTTGAGTCAGAGATTGATAAATTGAAGATCCCTTTCCCATTAATTGAGCTAATGAAAAATGATGCATTCAAATCTTCCATACTGAATTCTCTTCAGCCCAAGATACATATTGATACTGACTTTGTAAATATGCAAGATGATAAACCTATTGTAACCCTAGGCCCTATGATTGAGGATTCATGACCACCTTTCTACATATCCTTGAATATCCATGATAAAGTACTTCATAACTCTTTGTTGGACTCAAGAGCTTCCCATAACCTAATGCCAAAAGCTGTGATGGATGAACTTGGTCTCAGCACTACAAATCCCTACCATGATTTGTTCTCCTTTGACTCCAGAAAGGTCAAGTTGTTGGACCTAATAAAAGACCTTGTTGTAAACCTATCTGAGCTGCCTTCAAAAAGCATCATGATGGACATTGTAGTGGTTGATATCCCTCCCAAATTTGGTCTCTTTCTCTCTTGATCATGGAGTAAAAGGCTATGTGGCACCCTTTAGATGGACCTTACATATGCTACAATCCCCATGTTTGGAGGGGAGACAAGGAGGCTTTACAGAGAGAATCAACTTGCCTACATCATAAGTAATGATTGAATTCAGTGAACCACCTTAACTATGTAGTAGACACTGATTTTGGATCATGCATTCTGCAAATAGATTATTCTCAGCAAACACCGGTCCAGCTTACAAAACCCACCTGTCAGCAACCCAAAGAAGTGACCACAGCAGTCTAGAACATGTATTTTGATGGGGCTAGCACTCAAAACTCAGTAGGTGTAGGTGTAGTATTGATCTCTCTATCGAAAGAGAATATTCATCTATCTTATAAGATTGACTTTAAAACCTCTAACAATATAGCAGAATATGAAGCCTTGCTGCTAGGAGTTAAATCTGCCAAGGATATGGGGATCATGTGCATGAGGATCTTTGGAGGTGTAGACCTTATTATACAGCAGGACAATAACATGTTTAAAGAAAAAAATGTCAGACTAAAGGCCTATAGGGAGGAGGTATGGAAACTCAGAGACTCCTTTATGTTTTTTGAACTGTCATATATATCTAGGGATTTGAATCACCTGGGTGATTCCCTAGCTGTCTCTGCAAGTTTGTTTGTCCCTCCTTTACCTCCAAAGCTCATATATGATGTTCAGGTCAAGTATAGACCTTCCCTTCCATATAATGTAAAATTTTGGAAGGTGTTAGAGAATGATGATGAGCTTATAAATTCCTTCAGCTAGTAGATGAATTCTCTGATATACATATAGATCAGGAAAACCTAAACATGGAAGAATCCCATCAGCTCAAGTTGAAAGGAAAAGTAACTTATCAGAATATTGTCCAATTATCCAACCATTATATACCTCGGGGTCTAGTACCTATGAAAGAGATTTTTGATCATAATGATATCCATTTAAAGCCTTCCAAAAAGGAGCAAGACCCTACTATCCAAGAGCAAAAAATAGGTAGCCAAATCCATCCAAAACTTATAAATCTGTCCACTGAGTTGACTGATGATCAGAGGTCCAAATTTTGCAGCTACATTAGAGGAAATTTCAACTCAAAATGGGCCTTTTAACTTTTATTCAAATTCCATGTCATCATGTGTTAGCCAATGAAATTTCTTTAAATTTGAAATACCGTATAGGTCTTAAACACTTTTTTAATGTAAATTTGGGGATAGGTATCATAAAAAAAACTACTTTTTTTGTTTGTATTTTTGACATATCTCCCCATGTTTTTACTCAAATTTCAATCAACAGAGCTCGTTGGATGTGGAATTAAATTCTCCATCCAACGAGTACCCTCTCAGCATACTTTTGACGGACTCCACTACCCCAAAAACAAGAAATACTTGAAAAAATGAAATGATGACATCATCATTCCATTTTTTCACGTATTTCTTCTTTTTGGGGTAGAAGGGTCCATCAAAAGTATTCCGAGTGGGTACTCGTTGGATGTGGAATTTAATTCTGCATCCAACGAGCTCTCCTGATCAAAATTTGAGTAAAAACACGGGGATATATGTCAAAAATACAAACAAAAAGTAGTTTTTTTCTTTTCTTCCTCCAAAATTAATAAATATTATTTTATTATTTTAACTATTATTTTATTAATTCATTTTAGGAGGCCCATTTTGAGTTGAAATTTCCTCTAATGGATAAAATAATGTACTGATATCTTTGCCCCAGAAGTACAATGAACTAAAAACCTATTACACTAATATCATCTAGCATAGGATCCCTTTGGAGAAGGACACCATCCATTTGAAATAGAAGCCGAGATCCATCAGTCCTGTCCTACTACCTGTAATTGAGAAAGAAATCCACAAGCTCCTCAAAGCCAAAATCATAATCCCCCTCAGGTATTCCAATTGGATTGCAAACTTAGTGGTGGTAAGGAAGAAGAATGGGGATATCAGGTTTGTGTGGATTTTAGAAACCTGAACAAATGTTCCAAAAAAGACAACTATCCACTACCCAAGATGGAACACCTGTTGCAAAGAGTCTCATGGGCTAATGTCATGTCATTTTTGAATGGATTCTTTGAATACAACCAAGTTTTTGTGCACTTGATGACCAAGAGAAGACTGCTTTTACCACCCCCTGGGGCACTTTCATGTATGCTAAAATGCAATTTCGGATGATGGATGCTGGGGCTACTTTTCAGAGAGCCATGGACCTAGCCTTTGTAGGGTTGAAAGATAAATTTGTGCTTATATACATGGATGACCTAACTGTTTACTCTCACAACCATCATGACCATTTTCAGCCCTTGAGGAGGGTATTTATGAAGTGAAGGAGGTTTGGGATATCGCTCAACCCTAAGAAGTCCCAATTTGCACTCAGTGAGGGGAAAATCCTAGGTCACATAGTCTCAGCTGAAGGTGTAAAGATTGATATGATAAGGGTGGAAACAATCCAGAAGTTGTCCATATTGAGGTAAAAAAGGGACATTCATTCCTTTTTGGGTAAGATAAACTTTTTTAGGAGGTTCATCCCTAATTTCTTTGAGCTGGTAAAACACATAACAACCATGTTGAAAAAGGATGCAGAAATAAAATGGACTGACCAGACAAGAATCTCTTTTGAAGACATTAAGAAGGCTATCATGGAAGCCCCAACCCTAAGTAGTCTGGACTATACCAATATTTTTTATATCTCCTCCTTTGCATCCTATGGCATAGTGGCAGCTGTGCTGTTACAAAAAGATGATGAGGGTCTCAATCATCCAATTGCATTCTTCAGCAAAATCGTGAGAGATGCGGAGCTGAAGTATGATCCAATTGAGAAACAGGATTATGCTTTCATCAAGTCATTGAAGACCTTCAGGATTTACATTCTCCATGCAAAATTTATTTCCTATGTCCCTTCAGCTACCGTGAAGGATGTTTTAACTCGTCCTGACAATGATGGAAAGAGAGCTAAATGGATTGCCAATCTCATTGAGTTTGATATAGAGGTGAATCACACTAAGATAGTAAAGGGACTAGGTCTAGCCAAACTCATGGCTAAAGAAAACTATGAACTAATGGGTATAAACTTCACTTGTGTCAATTCAGAAAAATTGCAAACTGTAGTAGCAGCAAAAGTAGTTCAGGATCAGAATGACATTCAATCAGTGGCTGAAAACTTGTCTTCATGTGAGTGGTACTCAGGTATTATTTATTTTTTGCAAAAAATAGAAGTTCCTCCTGGTCTCACTCCTAATCAAGCATAAGCTATTAAACTAAAGTCTGTTAAATTTTACATAGTTGACAAATTGATGTACTGGAAAGATCTATTTTGGGTTTTGTTGAGATATCTAGATAAAGAAGAATCAGATTAGTTCATGCACCACTTTCATTCCAGCACATGTGGGGGCCATCATTATTGGAATACCACATCCCACAAAATGTTGAGGGCAAGATACTTTTTTCTAGTCCTTTTTGCTGATGTGTGTACTTTTGTGAGTGCCTGTGATCAATGCCAAAGGTTTATAGGGAATAAATAAATCAAATCCTTGCCCCTTAGGCCTATTGTAGTGAATGGGCCTTTCTAGCAATGGGGTCTTGATTTCATAGGTGAAATAAATCCCTCTTCCAGTGGGAAGCATAAATGGATCCTAGTAGCCACAGACTACTTTACCAAGTGGAGAGAGGTAGTACCCACAAGGAATGCCACTCACTACATCATCATGAATTTTTTATATGAGAATATCTTTATCAGGTTTGGCTTCCTAGTAAGGTTTGTGATTGATAATGCACCAACTTTCAAAGCCGAGGCATTGGTTAAAATGTGTGAGTCAATGGGAATTCAGCTGGTGCATTCCACATCCTATTATCCTCAAGCCAATGGCTTGGCTAAGTCATCCAACAAAAGCCTAGTCAGGATCATCAGAAAACTATTGGAGACAAAGCACAAAAGCTTGGATTCTAAGCTAAAGTTTGCTTTATGGGCTGATAGGGTAACAAACAAAAGATCTATAGGGACTTCTCCATTTAAATTAGTTTATGGTACTGAAGCCATTTTTCCCATTCAGCTCATTCTGCCAGTGGCAAAATTCTTTTAGGAAGAGGAAGATGAAGCAAATGGTATGGTGAGGAGGATGATGGATTTGGTGGAGTTGTAGCAAGTCAGGGAACAAGTGATAGGAAAATCAAAATCCCATCGATAGAGGATAAAGGTCATGGTTAAAAAGGGGGAAAAGTGCACAACTTTCAGGTTGGATATTGGGTCCTCAAGTGGGATACTGTCAGGAAGGACAAGGGAAAACATGGAAAGTTTGTCTCTTTGTGGATTGGCCCTTTTGTGATAGCTCAGGTACATAATAAAAACACCTTCAAATTGTATAATCTGGAAGGGGAAGAGGTGTTTGATGGCCCAGTGAATGGGTGTTTTCTGAAACTTTACTTTATTTGAGGCTTTGAGGCCTTGTTATTGTAAATTAGTAGTTAGTAGGTTGTTTTTGCTTACAGAATAAACTCCATGAACAATGGAACAGTAAATGATAGTGTTAAGTTTTTAGTTGTTTTCACGGAAAGGAATTTTGGTCTGGGGTTCTTGGGACCTCACAGGTAGGTTCCCATCCCCAAGTAGGAGCCAGATGTTATCTCCCAAAATAAATTTATTTTTATAGTATGAAGAATTCGAGTCATGTTATGAAAGATTTAAAGATGACTAATAAATTGAAGGTCTCTAGTTTTGCTATGGTTAAAAAAATTGGAAGTTTTAACTTTTGGTGGATTAGGAGGGGTTATTAACAGCTCATTAGCCACCGAAAGGCTTTGCTTCGGCATCTAACTATTTAACGTAGTATAAAGGCTAACCACCAGAAGTGGGCCCGGTCAAGCAAATGGTAAAAGCTCTTTTGGTGGCTTAGGCAAGACTTCAGACATCTCATTAGCCCCTAAAAAGTGTTTCTTTTGACAACTTAATGAACAGTTCAAGAAGGGCATTAACCAGCGAAAGTAGGAAAAAAGTGTTAGGGAAAAAGTGGTTTTGGTGGCTTAGGTGAAATCTCTGAAGTTTCATTAGCCACTGAAAGGATGGTTTTGCGGATGGTTTTTCGGCGGTTAAAAGGGATATTTGGAGAGACAACTATCTGTCGAAAGCTAAGTTTCACTGTGACATTGGGAAAATAATTTCCGTGGCTTGGGAGAAAGGGTCAGAATTTAATTAGACACCAAAAGCCTTGTTTTCAGTGGCTGGTAGACAAATTCCTGAAGGCCCTTAACCACCGAAAAATTAAAAAAGAAAGAAATGGTTAGAAACCCATCAAATCAAATCCTATCAGCAAAGTAACGATCAATAAAGGGTGTAATAAACCACCAAAAGGACAGGAGGATGCATTAAGGCATGAGGAAATGAGTGAGGAGGTCATTGTTAAACTGATAAGGATAGATGTGATTTAAAACCCTCATTCTCCCTCCATCTATCCAAATAACTACAGACAATCCCCAATGAGTATCGAGGTTGATTTTAACATGATTGTTGGGAAAGGGGTCTCAAAAATATCAAATAGAGCCATCAACCTCTGACCTAAGCATCAATCATGCAGTTAAAATCCCTCATAATTAGTGCCAAAACTTCAGTACACTCCACCCTCGACTTTAGCATTTCTCTCCACTAGAAAGCCATCTCTGAGAAGCATCCTGCTAAAACACTATCCAATATAACTTGAATTTATTATTGTAGGTACCCAGCAGTGGCATTCAGCAAAATGAAGAAGGGGAGACCTTCTCTTAGGTAGGAGTTGGGAGATATCAGCTACCTGGAGGCACATCCAGAAGTCTATCAATTTTTCAAGGATGCTGGCTGCTACAAGATTTGTGAGAGGATTCAAGGCTCACACCAGCAGGTGGCTGAGGCATTTGCTCTCTCTTTCGATGGATCCAAGACAGTCATAGGAAAAGAAGAATTCTTGATAGATGAAACCCTAATTACTGAAGTGATTGAACTCCCTAGAACAGGAGAGAAGTGGTTTAAAACCACCATACCAAAGGTTGTAGAGTCCAGATCTTACCAAAATCCTGAACATAGAGGAGTGGTTTGGAAGAAAAGTGTACCATCCTCCTGGTTAGAAGAGAGGTGGCAACAACTGCTGAAGTCCATTGTGGTCTACATAACATGTGAAGGGAGATATAACAGAACCATGATTTACCATTTTAAATTGATGAACCACTTCACAAGGAAAATCCAATTGAATTTTCCTTTTTACTTACGCAGGAGTTTGGAAAAAATGGCACACCGGGTGAAGGCCTAGCTAACGAATATTGCTAGCAGGCTATCTCGTCATGGCATTATCCAACTTCTAATCCAAGAATTGCTAAAAAGGAGAAATATGGCATGGGATTATTTCTTATTTTGGAATGGTTTTGAAATAGGACTTTCGCCAAAAGAAAAGGGGAAGTCTCTTGCTAAAAATTCCAGCACAATAAGAAGTGGGAAAAGGAAGAGAAGGGCTATATCCCTAGAAGCAGCAGAACAACCTCCTTCCTCTTCCAAATCCAAGAAGGTCAAAAGAAACTTGGATTTCAGTGAAAAGTGCCAGGAAGTTACAACACATAGTGAGAACATTTTGAACCTTCCCTACTCAGATTTAGAAGAGGAACAAGAGGAAGGTGCATACCTAACATTGTAGGTTGTAGCAGAGATTGAAGAACTACCATCACCTACACCAAAAGAGCAAGATGAACCAGTAGAGAAGGCTTCCTCTAGCAAGCCCAAGACTCAAAGGATAAATCAGTTGTTGAGTCAAGTGTATGAGATGGAGATTTTAGAAAGGGAGATAAAGAAAAATAATGCTGCATTAACCAACAGGAACAATATGTTGCATAAATATTACCTAGAGCTAAGAGAAAGGTATGATTTCCTAAAAAGGATAAATAAAAGGTACCTGAAAGAAAACACAAGATTGTATAGAATGATTAGGCTTCAGAGACTGCAGATGAAGGAGGCCAAGCTAAACCCTATCACTCACCTCAAAATGGAAACCCTAGCTAAAGCTGCAGTAAGCCTTCAGCCTCTAGAAGCAAGTCAGGATGTTGTTAACCTTCCTAACATAGAGCCTGCTGAAGAAGAAAGCTAAGTACACAAACTTGAAAGAACAATTTTGGAAATGGCTTAAGAATTTTTGAAGAACAGGGATTTTGGTGGCTTAGAAGGACACTGAGGTAGTTCATTAGCCACCGAAAGCATCTCTTTCAGTAGCTTACAGTTTCAATATTTTGGCCTCTTAACCACCAAAAGCAAAAAGAGGCATAGGATCAAATTTTGACACGAAAGACCAGTTTTGGGAGAACATGGATAGCTCAGGGATGAAGTATAAATATAAAGGACGTGTTGGCATGCAACAACCCTCTCAATTTTATCTTTTTGACTGAATAAAAATAATCAGTTCTCTTCTATGATTTATCACAAAAATTATATAAGAGTGTCTTCAGAATCTTCGATTCTGAAGGTACTCTCAATTAAAGAAGAGTTAAGGGTTATACTGGAAGTTTAGGGAACACTTTCATAAATTTAATAAGTTAGCAGCTGTTAATCTTGTAATTTTACATATATAATCAATTTTATTATTATTATCAATACCTCTTATTATATATTGATTCAAGATATTTAAATTATGGTTTGCTAAATAGTTCTTTTGATTAAAATGAAAATGCATTTTGAACTTGCTACAATTTGGTTTTATTGGTTTCTTTTGACAAGGTATTCATCATTAGTTTTTTGTAATTTATATGATTAGGGTTGATGAATTAATTGAAATATGCTATTTTAGCCCTAATAATATATTTTTACATAAAACTTTATCTTTTAATACTATGCCATTTTACAAATTGTGGAAAGTGTATATATGTTTCTCAAATAGCTAAAGTTAATTTTTATATATCATTTTGAATGTCCATAAAAATATTTGTGTTATAATCATAAGTGATCAATTTTCGATCAAGTATTTAGTTCTTAATAAATTTTCCATCTGATCATACTTTGCAATAGGTCAAATGATGATTTGGATTCAATAAGTTCATTCAAAACTATATAATTTTCTCCTCGAATCTATTACATGCATAAATATGGTTTTGAACATTTAAATTACTATCCAAAGCTGATCTTGGTACTTGGTTGTATTTACAAAACCCTAAGAGACATCATTGCTTGTAATGACAACTTCACATCATCTGGTTTAATAGCATGATTTCCTTCCACGTATAATCCTTTCTTATTAACTTTTGATAGTCGTGTATATGGTACAAGATACGAATTGTTGGTTTGATAACATCTGTTCAAAGGAGTTTTAATATGTAATAATTATCTTAGTCAGATGTGTTCATATTAACACCATCCTATCTGATAGTCATATTACATTCATGAAAATATTTGATTTCGAATATCTTGTAATGATTTCAGATCACATCAATTTGTTTGATGAATACTTGTGGTGCTTTGATGATGAAGTTCTCACACATAGAAACCAGTCTAGGCTTACTCATTAGCTCCTCAAGAAAATTGTGAAGGTTCATAACATGTTTGTGTATTCACGTATCCCTATTCCTTCAGTCTTTACAATGCCTTTCAATCCTCTGTTACAGAAATAACTGATAGTTGAACAGATGGATCCTTTAAGTCGTTTTGAGCTTTCTGGTCCTGAAATGTTAGAAGTTGACCTTGAAATTCTTGCCTTGTTTGAGAAAATTGACTGGAAACTCTTCTTTTGGGGTTTCAGTGGACACAATGCGGAAGTTACTAGATGATTTGCATTGTCTTTTGATGTAAATGTTGCTCATATAGGTGATTTACAACTAGTCATAGATGAATAATTTACTTTGAAAGCTATGAAGCTACCTCGAACTGGTGAACGCTGGTTCAAAGGGTCAAGAATTGGAAAGAAAAAGTTTAAGCAGTTCCTTCTTCCATTGTCAAAGGAAGATGCACACCTCAAATTTAGTTTTCTTGTAAAATATTTGAGGAATCAATGGCGTGCTCCTTTTGAAGTCATTTCCAGGTGTACATATTGTTGATATGTTGTAAAGAATGGAGAGTATTTTTGCTTGTTGTTGGCATTCGCTGGTGCTTCTGGAAGAATTGGATACTAAAGACAGCCACGTCATAGGTCGGTACAACTAGGCAGAAGTTAATACAGGCCAGTCATATAATTGACATTATTGTTTGATAGGATAAAGCATATCTGCCAGGTGCCTTCTTTGAAGAAATTCGATGCAACATAATAGGGATAGAATTTTTGTCTTTATTATGTAGTGGTTGTTAGAAACTGAAGGGATATTTTTAGAATAGTTGTTACACAGAAACTGAAAGGAGTTACTAGTCTTATTATATAAGCTAGTAAGCTCAGTGTAGTTTGGGTGGATGACGTATTGAAGGAAAAGACTTATTAGAAGTATAATTACACTTTCTGGTTTTAATTTCTTTACTGAAGTTTTACCTTCGCGGAGGATTGTTACTAGAGTTCTCAAACTGGTATCATTCCTTGTTACTATTTTGAAAACTTAATATATATATTTCGATATATTGTTTTCTCACCATGTATTTTTATGCAATTGTACTCTGATATGATTGTATTTATTATCTGAAATTATACTCTGTTTGCACAATATTGATGTTTGAGTGAGAATATTACCGAGTTTTGTTAATTGATATTTGTATTGATAATTGATATTTGGTAATATATATATTTCATATTTATTCTTGATTTCATTTGTATTTTCTACCATGTTTTCAAGAATGAATAAAATACTGTTATTCAAATATTCGGTATTGAATATTAGTTATTAATTAATAGGGCATCAAAGAATAAATAATAGTAGTTCTCTATTTTAATGTTCTGTTGGTGTGCATATTCAACAAAGTGATTTTAGGATAATAATTTAAATATTTTCATTTAAATTATTATTACTTAACTCTTTGTTAAATTCAAATCATTAATTGACAATTGATTTAGTTTTCAAGTTGCTCTGAGCTGAGATAGGATAGCTAGTCGATTTTTATTTTTTTTAGTTTAGTTTACTTTAATATCTGTTAAATAGAATAAGATTAGTTTGATAAAAAGTAAAAGATCTTTTAGTTAAAATATCTTAAAACAAAACTTTAAAACAAGAGATTTTCCTTCAGAAAGCACTTTAGGATAACTTAGACTTAGAAAACTAACTCTAGGGTTTATTTTAGAAATTAATAAAATTTAGGATAATTTTTTACTGAATTTTTACGTTCTCCTTAAGAGGATAAATTCAGTTGGTAGCAGGACCATTCCCTCTTATATTTTTCCATTCCAAATACACTGGGAGCTGTTCTAAGAAACTTGTGTGGGCTTAATCTCCTTAAGTTGGCCAAGTCAAAAAGTCTAGCCAATAAATGGCGCTAGAAGGAGGGCATGTTAAGGATTAATGGTAGGTAGAAGTAATGATTAAACCTCAACTAGTCAAAAACATCCATTGCAATTTGAATTTAGTAGATCAACATTCATAGAAACTATTAGGAGCATCCTTGAGTGTGACCGCATTACATGTCCATTCACTCCTGAACAGAGTACTCAAAATTTAGAAGAATCATGTCATATTCTTATGAGAGAATATGTTCATCAACTTGGTTTAACTCCAATAGACTATGGTCTACCTAGACATCAAAGACGTAACCCTCAATTGAATATAATTACTCAAGATTCAACAGAAGTCGATAGAACTCCAAGTTATCAAGTTAGAAGTCATCATAGAGAAACTACTAGAAAAAATACTGCTAGATGATTGAATTCTATAGGAGATTTTGATCAACCACATTCTCCTCCAGAATCACCACCTGATAGTCCAAGATCATGTAATTCAAGGAGTTCTTTAGATTCTGAAGGAATTCCTATGGATGGAAACATACCTGTAGGAGGAGGAGGTAGCCCTCCACCTAATCCTCCACCCAACCCACAAATTCCATAGCTGAGAACAACTCCTATAGTTGTGTCTGGTGTACAACATCCTCTACCCAAACATTCAGATAAACTTCTTCCCAAGTTTAATCCAGATAACAAGGAACCTGTAGAGGTACATGTAGATAAATTTATGTTAGCTGTTCAAACCATGAAAGTTCAGCATGAAGATATATTTTGTTGTTTGTTCCCTTTAACTTTTGAAGGGAAAGAATCTACTTGGTATTTTTAATTAGTCCAAGGATCAATTACAAATTGGGCTGAATTCAATAAAGATTTCCTAGATAAATTTGGGGAGGATAAAGCACCTGCTCTTTTAGCTCTTAAGTTATCTCAAATTAAAATGGAACCTAAAGAAAGAATTAAATATTTTAATCAGATATTTCTTACATTGAAAAATAAAATCCCTGTTGCTTCTCAACCACCCGAGGATATTATCACTGAAAATTATACTTCAGCTTCACCAAAGTATCCTGGGATGTTTGTTAAAAGAGCAGGTAAAATAACCCTTATTGAAACTTTTGAGGAAGCTATTAAGGTAGAGAAATATTCTATGTCTTATGAACTAGATAGAAGTGGAAAAGTTGATACTTTCCCTCGTAAGAAAAATGAAAGACCTAATTTGGAAAAAGATAAGGCCTTTGATGTAGAACAATTATAGAATGCTATTCTAGCGTTAACTAATGAAGTTGTAGGATTAAAGAAAACCGTAATTCTAAAAATGCCTCTTTTAGAGGGTATTTCAGAAATCAGTTTAGGCAGAATCCCAACACTAATAATAAGAATAGTAGACCTCCTGATATAGCAGTAAATGAAGAATTTTTTTATACTATTCGAGCAGTCTTATCTTTATCCTAAACTCCCTCAAGTCAAGAAACTGTAGATAATGAAGAGGAGGAGGAATCTGAAAATGAAGAAGAATTGGAAGAACATCAACAAGTAAACAGTCATTTCTGGGACAGTCTAGTAAATGATTATGAAGGTAAAGATCCTCCTTCAAGACAACATGCCTATAATACTCGTACTAGAATATTCACAAATCCTCCTAGAGCATCATCAAGTTCTACCCTGAGTAACGATAACAATAATTAACAACCCAATAAACAGATTCAATCTATCAAACAAAATCAACCTGTGAGGACTTCTTAGCCTATTCAAAATGCTCCAAAGTTAGATTTACAATATGACATAATTGAATATTTAAAGAAGACATGTGAAAACATTAGTATGTATGATCTTCTTCAAATTTACCCAATGCCTAATAGTCCTATTATAGATCCTACCATCAGTTCTATAATTCCTAATGCTAAGCAAAATCTAGTTTCTAATAGTTCCAATAGTGATTTAACACCAACTGATAAAGGAAAGTTAGCAGCTGATAAAGATTTGCTAATAGGGAAAAATTCAAAACCAACAACTCCTCCATTCCTACTTACTTTCGAGATTTTTAATAGGAACGTTCAGAATTGCATGGTTGATTCTGGAGTATATTCTAATGTAATGCCTTTGTCTATGTGCAAAAGGTTAAATGGAAAGTATGTTCCATCAAATTTACTGATTACTCAATTGGATAAGACAAATGTGAGGGTTGTAGGAGAGATGAAAGATGTTCTAGTAAGGATTGCTTGTAACCCTTTAGTTTTTCAAATCATAGATATTGTGGTTGCAAACATTCCTGATGCATATGGGCTGTTTTTGAGTAGGGATTGGTCTCAGCAATTGAATGGATTCTTTGCGACAGATTGGTCAACTTTATGGTTACCTAAGAATGGAAAATAAAATCAAATTAAGATGAACAGAGAAAGATATCCGAAATATACTGTGACAAAATTACATGATCCCAGTGAACCGGTTTTATTTTCAAATTCTATAATGGGGAACTATATGTATGAACTTGGGTTTGGAAATTTTAAATCTGAAAATTCTATTTTCTCTAACAATAAACAGCTATCTGAAATTCTTAATGTTACAATTATCTCTCATTATTCTTCCTTCAAGGAAATTGTAAATAATGTATATAGTCATAATTATGTAAATATTATAGAAAGTAAAGTCGTTGCAAATAGTTCTACTTGGACTTTATATTTCGATGGGTCAAAGTCTAAAGAAGGAGCAGGAGTTGGTTGCCTGTTAATTGACCCTAAAGGAAATAAAACATGTATAGCATGTAGGCTTGAATTTAATTGTACAAACAATACTGTGGAATATGAAGCTCTAATTCAGGGTTTGAAGAAAGCGATTGATTTGGATATTAAAGTGCTAATTGCATATGGTGATTCTGAAATCATCATCAAGTAGGTCCATAATTCTATTCACTGCATTTCTGAACATTTGCAGAATTATCAATGAGAGGTATGGAATATCATGTCACATTTTGATGGATTCAATATAATGTCAGTTCCAAGGTTTCAGAACCAAGAGGCATATTTATTAGAAAACATAGCATCAAAAATGATTCCTTCAGAGAGTTTCACACCTGATTCCTTTTCAGTTGAATTCATTTTTAGGCCTTCTATACTAGATAATATCTTTAACTGGCGTGTTTTTGATAATTATGTGTAGGTGCTGAATTTATTAACAAATGATGATACTTTCAAAGGTTCATCCATTGATGAAGTTACACATGATGAAAATATGCAGGATTTTTCGGTAATAAATGATTTTTGTTCAGTTGAAAAAGCTTTTGAAAAGGTAAAACCGATTCCTAATTCAGTTTTGAGATTAAAAAAGTTTTTTGATCTTCAAGATAATTTTAGGTCTGTTCCTAATTGTAAAACCAATAGCTCACAAATGAAATATGAAACTATAAATTTAGGAACAGAATTGAATCCCCAAACTGTAAATCTAGGGATAGAATGCACTCCTATAGAAAAATCAGCATTCATAAAATTATTCAAAGAATTTAAGGATGTATTTGTGTGGACATACGATGATTTGAAAACTTTTAATCCACAAGTCATGCAACACATTATTCCAATAAAACAAGAATCAAAACCTTTCCAACCGAAACTTAGGAAGTATCATCCGTGACTAGAACCAACAATTAAGAAGGAATTAAATAAATTGTTAGCTGCTAGGATTATTTTTCCTATTCGACATACTCAGTGGGTAGTTAACTTGGTTCTAGTTAGGAAGAAAAACGGTGATATTCGACTATATGTTGATTTTAGAAACCTTAATAAGTCTTTTGAAAAAGATAATTACCCAGTTCCTCCCATGGAACAAATCCTTCAGAAATTTTCTAGGTCTGAGATACTGTCACTTCTTGATGGTTTCTCGGGATATAACCAAATATTGGTTTCCCCAGATGATCAACTGAAAACAGCTTTTAGAACTCCATGGGGAACATACGCTTACAGAAAGATTCCCTTTGGGTTAATCAATGTTGGGGCAACTTTTCAAAGAGAAATGGGTATTGCTTTTAGAGGATTAATTAATCATAATTTCAGTAGTTGTCTATTTAGATAATGTTACTATATTTTCTAAATGTCGACATGATCACATTAATCATCTTGGAAAAGTATTTCAATGTTGTAGGAAATTTGAAATTTCTTTAAATCCAAAGAAAACAATATTTGTTGTTTCAAAAGGTATTTTATTAGGCTGTGTGGTTTCAAAACACGGGATCATGATTGATCCTGAACGAACCCAAGCTATCTTGAAAATAACTTACCCTTCTAGCAAAAAATCAATGCAATCATTTCTTGGTAAAATAAACTTTGTTAGGAGATTTATTCCTAGTTTTTTTGAAATCGTCTGTCCTTTATAAAAAATGATTAAGAAGGATGCTATTTTTAATTGGGGACAAACTAAAAAAGAATCATTTCAAAGAATTTTAGATGCCATTTCAGAAGCCCCTAGTCTTTTGAGCCCATATTTTCACAAATATTTCATATTGTATACATTCGCTTCTGACATATCATATGCAACAGTTTTAACTCAGCTAAATCAGCAAAATAGTGAAGTGCCAATTTATTTTATGAGCTCAAATTTTAAAGGTGTTGAACTTAATTACCACGAGGTTGATAAGAAAGCTTTTGTTGTTTTCAAAGCTGTCAAACACTTTTGTCCATATTCATTGAAATTTAGAACGAAAGTGATAGTTCCTTACCCTTCAGTCATAAATTTGCTAGTCCAAAAAGATTTAGGTGAATAAAGAGTGACATGGATGACAGCTCTTCAAGAATATGACTTAGAGATAAAACCTTCAATGGTAGTCAAGGGTCAAGGATTATGTAAACTTGCTGCTGAAGCATCTCATTTTCCCAATAACAGTTCTCAAGCTGTCATTGATGAAGTCTTACTAACTAGGGAAATTTACTTTTATCCTCCACCACAGGATTCTTGGTACATAGATTTAAGGACACTTCTAGAAATAGGAACTACTCCTGATTACCTTGAACCAAGGAAAAGGAGAGCACTTAGACTGAAATCTGCTCCTTATTTACTAATTGATAATATTCTTTTTAGGAGAAATTTAGATGCTGTTTTACTTCGATGCCGAGACAAATATGAAACATAAGTGATTTTGAAAGAATTACATTTTGGACCAATAGGTGGTCATTTTGGTGGAGAAATTAGGTCACATAAGATTCTTAGGGCTGGCTATTACTGGCCCACTTTATTTTGAGATTCTTATGCTTTTGTCAAGAAATGTCAAGAATGTCAACTTGCTACAGGTAGGGTAAAGAATTCTGCTTTTCCTTTACAACATGTTTCAGTAGAAAGACATTTTCAGCAATGGGGTATTGATATAGTAGGACCAATAAACCCTCCCTCTTCTATGCAACAAAAATACATTATAACTGCAACTGATTATTTTACCCGATGGGTAGAGGATGCACATTTAAGGGTTGTAAACACCAATCAGGTTATCTTATTTTTAGAATCTTTTATCATAACGAGATTTGATGTTCCAGATTCCTTCATTTTTTATAATGCATCATATTTTTTATCAATTGAGTTAACTCTTTGCTTTAGAGAAAGGTATAAGGGTTAGGTATTCATCTAACTATCATCCTCATAGAAATGGTTTAGATGAATCAACAAATAAAAATTTGTTGAAAATTCTCAAAAGAACTATTTCATCTCACCATCGTGATTGACATACAGAGTTGTTTAATGCCCTCTGGGCAGATAGAGTAACTCCTAAAGCTGCAATAGGTAACTCACCTTTCTTCTTGGTTTATGGAACTAAAGCTATTTTACCACCAAATACATTTTTACCTTTATTATAGTTAGCCCAGTCTATTCAGGATGAATATTGTCCAGCTATGGAGAAAAGGATTATCACTTTCTTAAAACTAGAGGAGGAAAGAGATAGGTCAAAACAACATTTTACAAAACATCAACAATTTTTTAAGTCCTGGTTTGATCAATCCTCAAGTTAAAACCGAGAATTCCAGGTGGGGGACTTGGTGTTAAAATGGGACAAAGTCCATGAGGACAAAGGAGATCATACCAAGTTTCAAAAAAATTGGTTAGGTCCATTTGTCATTGCTGAAAAGATAGGTCCAAGCACTTTTCATTTGCAAACCCTAGAAGGCTAGTTCGAAACATTTCTGGTAAATGGACCGATCTTAAAAAAATATTTTTGCTGACTTTTCAAACCCTAAATTTATATATAATATATATATAATATTTTTTTCTTTTTAAATTAGTTTCTATCTGTAAATAATTTTATTTAAATTTTAAGAACTTCCTGTATATATTATTATCATAAAATTTTATAAAATTGTTGATATTCTGTACAATATTTTATCAAATAGAATTATGATAAATTCATGATTCTTATGTACATTCAAATATCATTTAACCCATGTAAAATACTCTTGAAACTTATTTTCGATTTTCTTAAATTAAGATTTTTCCAATCAAGCATTAACATATCAATCATTTGTATCAAGGATTGTCGAATCTCTGTATATATGTTTCAAGATAATCGGTCACTAATGTACATACGTTGTTGAGAGGACATGTGTAAATAAATAAGTCCTATGGTTTAAACCCAGTTTGTTCCTTAGTTTAAAATTATGGTATTAGACTAATTCTTTTAAAAATTGGTTCAGAATGATCAAAATTTCTTAAGTGTATTAAGAACCTATCATTATTTGTAAATATTTGTAAATATTATTCAGATTATCCCTCATTCTCCTATTTTCTTTTAATAGTTAGGATGGCTGGTTAATGTCATTTTCAAAACTTGTACTTTGAAAAATATTTATGGATCTCTATCATCAGTCATTTCTTTTAAATTTATTTACAATCTAGAAAAAATTTAGGCCTGTTCCATTCAATAAAATTCTAAAATTTAAAATGAGAGATGGAAGGTCTTAGTAATAATCCGATCTGATCAGGATCATAAATATCACTGGCATGACTTTATTAAGAAACTAATAATGGCTTTTGATTGCAAGGTCAAGAGATAGGGGGTCTCATCACGAGCCAGATGATTCATTTTCTAGTGATATTAGTGACTGACATTACCATTTGGTTAGCATGCTAGGTAATGATCTCTTATTTTATAAAATGTAAACTTCCAAACTCAATAAAGTGAAACATAACTTTGATTGAAGAATAGGAGGTCTCATCATGAGCTAGCCTAAGCATGATCAGCAGTGCTGTCTAGTATAACTTCATTTCTGATCATCGGGGTGATGGCTCTTGGTTAAAATATCAAGAGACAAGAGGTCTCATCATGAGTCGGCCTGCTTATTCTAGGCAGTTCTCGTGAATGATACTATTACATCAGGTTATCATGCCTAGATAGTAGTCTTCGGTCAAAGTAATTGTTTCTGATTTTTAGTTTATATTTAAAGCGAAAAGAAAAGAAAAGAAAGGAAAATCATTGTATTAATGAAACAGATTCTAGAAATTTATCAGTAAAGTAGATTCTTATATCTTATTCTGATGATTTAGATTATTATTATTATAAGTACTTTGTTTTGATTCAGACATTCTTAAGTTTATCTTTAACAAAATTCCTAGTTTTAAAGATGGGGTAATGTTGAATTATATTTGCAAATATAAATCAGGTAATGGTTTTTATTAGACTGAGAAGTTTTGATTGTTTTGAATAGATTTTAATATTTTGTTTATACCATCGTTTGAAAATTGTGTGAGCAGACATAACTGGTTCACCCAGGTCGTCACCATTTGTTGGCAGGCAACAACCCTCTCAATTTTTTCTACTTGACTGAATAAAAATAATCAATTCTCTTCTATGATTTATCACAAAAATTATATAAGAGTGCCTTCAGAATCTTCGATTCTGAAGGTACTCTCGATTAAAGAAGAGTTAAGGGTTATACTAGAAGTTTAAGGAACACTTTCATAAATTTAATAAATTAGCAGCTATTAATCTTGTAATTTTACATATATAATCAATTTTATTATTATCAATACATCTGATTATATATTGATTCAAGATATTTAAATTATGGTTTGCTAAATAGTTCTTTGGATTAAAATGAAAATGCATTTTGAACTTGCTACAATTTGGTTTTATTGGTTTCTTTTGACAAAGTATTCATCATTACTTTTTTGTAATTTATATGATTAGGGTTGATGAATTAATTGAAATATGCTATTTTAGTACTAATAATATATTTTTACATAAAAATTTATCTTTTAATGCTATGCCTTTTTACAAATTGTGGAAAGTGTATATATGTTTCTCAAATAGCTAAAGTTTATTTTTATATATCATTTCGAATGTCCATAAAAATATTTGTGTTATAATCATAAGTGATCGATTTTTGATCTAGTATTTAGTTCTTAGTAAATTTTCCATCTGATCATACTTTGCAAATAGGTCATATGATGATTTGGATTCAATAAGTTCATTCAAAACTATATAATTTTCTCCTCGAATCTATTACATGCATAAATATGGTTTTGAACATTTAAATTACTATCCAAAGTTGATCTTGGTACTTGGTTGGATTTACAAAACCCTAGGAGACAACATTGCTTATAATGACAACTTCACATCATCTGGTTTAATAGCATGATTGTCTTCCACGTATAATCCTTGCTTATTAACTTTTGATAGTCGTGTGTATGGTACAAGATACAAATTGTTGGTTTGATAACATCTATTCAAAGGACTTTTAATATGTAATACTTATCTTAGTTAGATCTGTTCTTATTAACACCATCCTATCTGACATTCATATTACATTCATGAAACTATTTGATTTAGAATATCTTGTAATGATTTCAGATCACATAAATTTGTTTGGTGAATACCTGCGGTGGTTTGATGATGAAGTTCTCATGCATAGAAACCAGTCTAGGGTTACTCATTAGCTCTTCCAGAAACTAGTGAAGGTTCATAACATGCCTGTGTATTGACGTATCCCTATTCCTTCAGTCTTTACAATGCATTTCAATCCTCTATCACATAAAGAACTGATAGTTGAACAGGTGGCTCCTTTAAGTCGTTTTGAGCTTTTTGGTCCTGAAATGTTAGAAGCTAACGCTGAAGTTCTTGCCTTGTTTGAGAAAATTGACTGGAAACGCTTCTTTTGGGGTTTTAGTGGACACAATGAGGAAGTTACCATACAATTTGCATTGTATTTTGAGGGAAATGTTGCTCAAAGAGGTGATTTACAGCTAGTAATAGATGAAGAATTTATTTCGAAAGATACGAAGCTGCCTCAGACTGGTGAATGCTGGTTCAAAGGGTCACGAATTGAGAAGAAAAAGTTTAAGCAGTTCCTTCTTCCATTGTGAAAGGAAGATGCACACCTCAAATTTAGTTTTCTTGTAAAATATTTGAGGAATCAATGGCGTGCTCCTTTTGAAGTCATTTCCAGGTGTACATGTTGTTGATATGCTATAAAGAATGGAGACTACTTTTGCTCTTCGTTGGCATTCGTTGGTGCTTCTGGAAGAATTCAATACTAAAGATAGCCACGTCATAGGTCGATTCAACTGGGCTGAAGTTAATACATGCTAGTCATATAATTGACATTATTGTTTCATAGGATAAAGCGTACCTGCCAGGTGCCTTCTTTGAAGAAATTCGATGCAATAGAATAGGGATAGAATTTTTGTCTTTATTATGTAGTGGTTGTTAGAAACTGAAGGGATATGTTTAGAATAGTTGCTACATAGAAACTGAAAGGAGTTACTAGTCTTATTATATAAGCTAGTAAGCTCAGTGTAGTGGGGGTGGATGGAGTATTGAAGGAAAATAATTATTAGAAATATTATTACAGTGTGTGGTTTTAATTTCTTTACTGAAGTTTTACCTTCGCAGAGGATTGTGACTAGATTTCTCAAACTAGTATCACTGCTTGTTACTATTTTGAAAACTTAATATATATATTTCGATATACTGTTTTCTCACTATATATTTTTATGCAATTGTAATTTTATACGATTGTATTTATCATCTGAAATTATACTCTGTATGCACAATATTGATGTTTGATTGAGAATATTATTGAGTTTTGTTAATTGATATTTGTATTGATAATTGAGATTTGGTAATATATATATTTCATATTTACTCTTGATTTCATTTGTATTTTTTACAATGTTTTCATGAATGAATAAAATCCTATTATTTAAATATTCGGTATTGAATATTACTTATTAATTAATAGGGCATCACAGAATAAATAATAGTAGTTCTCTATTTTAATGTTCTGTTGTTGTGCATATTTAACAAAGTGATTTTAGGATAATAATTTAAATATTTTCATTTAAATTATTATTACTTACCTCTTTGTTAAATTCAAATCATTAATTGATAATTGATTTAGTTTTCAAGTTGCTCTTAGCTGAGATAGGATAGCTAGTTGATTTTTATTTGTTTTAGTTTAGTTTATTTTAATACCTGTTAAATAGAATTAGGTTAGTTTGATAAAATGTAAAAAATATTCTAGTCAAAATATCTTAAAACAAAACTTTAAAACAAGAGACTTTCCTTTAGAAAGCAGTTTAGGATAACTTAGAATTAGAAAACTAACTCTAGGGTTTATTTTAAACATTAATAAAATTTAGGATAAATTTTTACTGAAATTTTGTGTTCTCTTTAAGAGGATATATTCAGTTGGTAGCATGACCATTCCCTATGATATTTTTCCATTCCAAACACACCGGGAGCTGTTCTAAGCAACTTGTGTGGGCTTAATCTCCTTAAGTTGGCTAAGTCAGAAATCCCGGCCAACAAGACATTGAAGAAAACATTAGGGAAGGTATGCTTCAGTTTTACCGTGATATAAAAGTAGAAAATGTCACCAACACTTAATTGTCAAAGTGAAGTAGTGACTTAACTAGCAGAGGACTAGTGGCAGTGAGTTCTAGTACTTACTTTAGCTATCAGAAGGTTCAAGCAATGAAAAAATTCTATAGTTAGTTAGACTAGTAGTTAATTAGGGTTTTTTGACCTAATTACGCAAAAACAATTATTTTGTCTATTTTTTAGTAAATCAGATCCAATTTTTCAGGATCTGAATATTTTTGTAAAGGCTATAAAGTCTAAGACTTATTTTATTGAAAGGGTTTGACTTCAGGGACTTGTAGACCATTGCTATTGTCAACCTTCTCATATTGCTCATGACATAATATAAGCTCTTTTGTTATCATATGTTCAGCTTCCATTTTTTGTCTATTCTATGCTTATGCTTGAATGTGTTATTAAGGTTTTATTTAGGTTAATTGATGTCCTATAGCTGTCATCCTATTGGAATATTGATGATTTGAATTATAAGTTCTTTGCTTGTCATGATTAGCCATTTATATATATTTGTTTTATGTATGAATCTGCCAGCATGATAAGTTCTCCATCTCTGCACCATATTGTCATCCTCTGAACTATGGTAATTAGAATCCTTATCCCTGATTGAGTTTCATGCATGTCTTGAGAGTGTGAGGTCTTATAGGTCACCTGACTTGATCCACTTAGAAAACAATAAAAATATTTAAGTTACTAGGCATCCTTGAGATGCAACCTAGAGGAGTTTCCTGGAGTGATAACAAAGATCCTATGAAAGGAGAATGATATAAAAAGGTTAACCCATTGGGATGTTGAACAAGTCTATTGGCAATGGGTACCAGTCTATGGTATGACCAGGAAAAACCATCAAGGTACTGAACATGCCTGTTAGAAATAGGGTATACTTCTTGGGGAAGACATTTCTTGGATATTATATCTACCCCACTAGAGTTCTGAATAGGCTCACTGGCAGTGGGTTTGACTTTATTATCTATTATCATGTTTTATTTATACTTTCTTGTATGAACGAGGTAATATTGTAAGAGCTAAAAGATGTGTTAGGATAAAATTAAATTTAATAATACTTATTTAACAACCAATGAATAATATCCCTAAGGTAATTCAATTCTTTACTTTCAAATCCTTCCATATAGGAGGATTATGCCTCTAGAGTGTTCAAATAATTAATGATTTAATGAACTTGACAAGGAACCTTATATTTATCACTTGCACATTCTTTTGTAAATATGAACCAATTTGACTGGTATTTTTATGAATTTCAGTAGGTGGAACTCTTTTTCAAGCAAAACATGTGGATCCATGATAATTTTTTCTATATAAAGAAAGGAAATAAAATTGCATTTGAATTGCATTGAAAAGTATTTTTAAACTTTATTTGATTGTGATTTTAGTTTGCTGATCAATTATTTTTCTGTTCAAGAAATGAAAAGGAGATCTTTGTACTTTATCCTTAGTATCTTACTAATGGAAATAGCAACAATCCAGGAATATTTCAACATCTTAGCATCAGAGGTACTAGATGGAGTACTAGATGAAGTACTGGATAAGGTGTTGGATTGAGTACTGATAAATTTAAAGAATGCATAGGTAAAAGTAACTTTGGGACAGTTAATAATTACTAACATTCAAGTTTGATAAAATTCAAAATATGACAAAGATAATTAGTACACAACTACAAACTACCTTCATCTCCATCTTTCACAAAAGTTAGATTTGTTAATTATGTGTGGATTTATCATTTTTTGGGTTTTTAATAACTATTCTTGTCACTAGATCTACATTTACACCAAGGAAGAAGGAATACATGATGAACTTAACTTATTCTTATATTAAAAATTATCAATGTCCAAGTCTTTGGTTTGGACAATGATCTATGATTAGTTTCCAATTCATTATGAGGTGAAAATATTTAATCTGGTTTATCTTGAACAAATATTTGAGTGCCTAAATTAACTATTCAATTGTTAACATCATTTTGGAACTCAGTTAATGGGTAAGTTTCCAATTCAAAGTCTTTTAGTGAGTGATGGAATATTTCATATCTTCAGGTAGCTCAAAATTTTATGTCAAAAATGGTTTAACTATAACACCTCACATTTTTAAAAGTTTGGGGTATAATTTTCTACTTATATTTGTAATACCTCATTGAAGTTATTTTTCATATGTTATAGTTAGCTTATGAGTTAAGGGATATATTATTTTATCAAAACATTATCCTAAATTTGATATGCCTTTAATATATATTGTGCCTTGGATTAAACTTTAAATCACTTAATTTAGTTCCATTTTTTAATCATGAATCGGTTGTTGTTAACCCATCATTCATGTTATACATCCCAGTGTGTCTCTTTAGGCCCTCTATATTCGTTAGAATCTGTCAATGAATCTTCACTACCTAAACATTCTGCTTCTAATCATTTGCATACATCTACTCCTACAAATCCATTTTTCAAATCCTTCCATTATTCTTTCAGAGCTGTTAGTGAATTATTACTTTCAAAAGAATACTATTCATTTAACTAGAGAAGTTCAGGAGTATGATCTCCTTACTTTACATCTGTTACAAATAAATATCATCCCCATCATGATTTGAGGCCCAAAACATCATAAATTTCACTTGATTCCCAAACCGTGAAGTTGGACATTGTCCCAGACTCTTATTTTACCATATTTGAGTCCACCACCGCCTTTTTCTCTAATGCAAAAAGTGTTACCCTCTTCAGTAAATCCTATTTTCTCTTGACAATAAGCAATGCACTGCCATTTTACTTTAAATAAAAAGTGGTTCAACCTTTGTAATGCTCGGTTTACATAGAGGGAAAGTAGTGCTGGAGTTTTAAAGAGAAAAAGAGAAGATTCATGAATCTTTTCAAAGGAAGACTCCATGGCACCCTCATCCCTATTCTTGTGGAACAACTGGAGATTGAGATACTTCATTTTTGGATCCCCCTTCCACCTCATCCACCATTTTATCAACCATTCCTATCCTACCAAGTCCTATAAAACCAGGCTCATCGTCTATGGTTGAGCGAGAGAAAAGTTATGCCGTTGCATTGAGGTTCTGGCCAAATCTAGGGTGAGGATAGTGAGGAAAATACATGTGTTGGTAATAACTCCCAATTCAATATTCTATTGACGACTAAAACATTAATTTATAGATTACAATGAGGCGGTTGAGAACCAGCCTTTTCACCTTCCTGGGAAACTATTCAAATTCCTATTTAATTATTTATTTACAATAATCCCGATGGATTATATTCTAACAATCCCCCTCTTAATCTGAAGGGGTGTTTGTAAGTCCGAGCATGTTTCTGAATCTTTCAAACTTTTCTCGTCCAAGCGCTTTGGTGAAGATGTCTGCAACTTGATCATTTGTGGAACAATGTCGAAGATGGACTGTCTTGGCCTCTACATGATGTCGAATCAAATGATACTTTGTGTTGATGTGTTTGGTTCGATCATGGAATCTAGGATTCTTTGCCAGCTTGATTGCAGAAGTATTGTCGACCAACAATGGAGTGGAGTTCTCTTGTTTTTCTTGCAAATCTTCAAGTATCTTCCTGAGCCATACTATTTCTTTCGTTGCTTCAGCTGCAGCCACATATTCTTCTTCGGTTGTTGAATCTGCTAGAACTGACTGTTTGTGTGATCTCCATGAAACAGATGCTGATCCAAGACTCATAGTGTATCCAGAAGTTGATACTCCTGTCTCCTTATCACCATCAAAATCTGAGTCTGAGTACCCAATAAGTTTGAAGTCATCCAATTTAGAGTACTTGAGTCCAACGTCTTGAGTCCCTTTCAAGTATCTTAGAACCTTCTTTGCAGCTGACCAGTGTCCTTCACAAGGTTCATGCATGAACCTTGAAAGTATGCCAACAACATAAGAAATATCTGGTCTAGTTGTTGTAAGGTAGATAAGACTTCCTACAAGTTGTTGATACTTGGTCGCATCTTCAAATTCTTTTCCTTTGCTTGATGTGAGCTTCATTTTCTGTTCCATTGGAGTAGATATAGGATTGCAATCTGTCATGCAAAATTTGTTTAGTAGTTCTCCAATATATTTTTTCTGAGATAGGAATATGTACTTAGGATGTTGAGTGACTTCAATTCCTAAGTAATAGTGGAGATGTCCCATATCTGTCATTTCAAAGATATTTTTCAAATCTTTCTTTATGGATGATATATATCTCTCATTGTTCCCTGTCATCAAAAGATCATCTACATACACCACAAGATACACAACAGATCTTCCAACTTTCTTTATAAACAGTGTTGCATCATCAAGATCAAAATGTTCGAAATTTAACTTCAAAAGATGCTCGGTTAACTTTTCGTACCATGCACAAGGTGCTTGTTTTAGGCCATACAAGGATTTGACAAGCTTGCATACCTTTTGTTCTTTTCCTTTCACAACAAAGCCTTCTGGCTGAGACATGAAGACATTCTCTTTCAAGTCTCCATTCAAGAAAGCAATCTTCACATCCATTTGATGAAATTTCCACCCTTTCTGAGCAGCCAAAGAGAGTAAGGTATGGATGGTAGCCCATTTTGCTGTAGGAGAAAATTTTTCTTCATAGTCAATTCCTTCTTTCTGTGCATAGCCTTTTGCTACAAGCCTCTCTTTGTGCTTGTCAAGTGAGCCATCTGATTTGTATTTTTTCTTGTACACCCACTTGCAGCCAATTGGTTTGGTTCCAACTGGAGGGTCAACCAGCTTCCAAGTTCCATTCTTTATGAGTGCATCATACTCATTTTGCATAGCTTCTTTCCACTCAACACGAGTAGAAGCTTCTTCAAAGGAATTTGGTTCAAAGTTAGCAGATAAATTAAATTCACAATCAAATGATACATCCATGTCATCACCTGAATTATCTGCTTCTCCTCCATTTCTTTTCGAACTTCTCGTTCCCATCTTTCCAACTTCATCCTGATGGACACTTTCAAGTGTCTTTGTGGCCCATTTAGGAATCTTCCGTGATGGTCCTGGTTGATCAGCTGGTGGTGCTTCATCATTGATTGAGAGTCTTTCAATTCTCTCAATCACATCATCCAATTGAATCTCTTGATCAGGTGAAGTAGCAGGAAATTCTTCATGCGGGGGACTTGGTGCTTCATATGGAAATTCCAAAGGTTGTTCCAGAATAGGAATCCCCCCTTCAAGGTTTGGAATTTCATATTCATTTTCAGAATATGTCTTTGGATGAGGATAATTTTCCAAATGATCAAGCTGTCTCTCAATGGACTGGTCATTTTTATTAGTTTCAAGAAAAATGACATCTCTGGAAATAACAAATTTCCTTTTTACCTCATCATACAAACGGTATGCCTTGGAGTATTCTTTGTACCCCAGGAAAATGCATCTTCTGCTTCGAGCACCAAGCTTGTTTCTTTGCTCCTTCGGAATCAAGGCATAACAGGTGGAACCAAAAACTCTGAGATGCCTGACTGAAGGGAGATGGCCAAACCACATTTCATGTGGAGTCTTGTCCTCAAGATCATTTGAGGGACTTCTATTTCTCAAATATGCTGCACATTTTACTGCATCACCCCAAAACATTAGTTTTACATTCTTGAAAAACATCATTGAGCGAACCATATTCATTATGGTTCTATTCATTCTTTCTGCTACACCATTTTGTTGAGGATTGTAGGGAACGGTAGTCTGATGTGCAATTCCATGTTGGCGAAGATAAGCTTCAAAAGCATTTGAAGTGTATTCTTTTCCATTATCAGTATGAAGTGTACCAATTTTTGATTGTGCTTTCTTTTCAATCAATGCATGAAAGTCTTTGAATGTTTGAAATGCTTCTGACTTTGTCTTTAAACAATAAATCCAGCACATTCGTGAGTAGTCATCAACAAATGT
>LPNX010667139.1:235728-379799 GCA_001517045.1 Pseudotsuga menziesii
GGTCACAAGCAATACATAAAAATATTATGCAGCTCTTCAATGCAGCATGTAAATTCAATATATACCTCAAATTATAAAGCTGGTCTCACTTGCTTACAACGCTCCTTCAGCAGCATACAACTCGGCCTTCAATAGGTTTTCAGTAGTCTAGGTTTACAAAGCTCAAAACACCAGCAACATATAAAAGTTTCCAAGTAGCTTCAATTTTTATATCAATCAATAGAATAAAACCAGAAGATTTAATTATTCTTCGAAGGCAGCCTTCAAAATAGTCGCCAGACTCTCTTCAACGCAGCCACCAGTAAACAGTCTCCACGCTCAATGCAGTCACACCAATCCTACCTCATTTATCAATAAGCAGTCTCCAATAGTGATACAATAGTGCACAGTCTTCATAAAAAATCAGTCTAGGGTTTGTGCATTCCCCAAAAAAACATCATCTCCAATACAAGATGTAGTCCATGCTCAACATATGATAGTGAAAGAAAAACATTCCATGCAGATATAAACTCAACACAGTATTATATAGCTAGATCAAAAAGCAGCTATCTCAAAACAATATATGAGTCACAATATATATCAATATATATCAGTCTTCAGACTCTCCACACAGTCTTTAATCTCCACGCAGTCTATCAATGCATTCTTACAAACACTGTCTTCAACGCAGTTCCTGCAAATCTTTGCAGGTGGAGGCAACCACTTCGCGGCCTCTTCATTTCATGCTGCTGCAATCACATAATAGATTGTTAAGGCATTCTGCGTGCAGGTTGTGTCCGCTGGAAGCTCTCTTAACAGTTATACGTGAATTTGTTTCAAGTCTTTAAACAACATGGCCAAAGGAAAGAACAGGAAAAGATCACGTGATGGCCAGCAAGCAAATGGTGGAGCGAGTGTTTGGGTTGCCACCAGCCAAGAAAGATCTTGTTGAAAAGGTCAAAACTGGAATGAATCTTTTCTTGTATGATTTAGACCCACACAGTCTCTGGCAGGGTATACAGGCTCATCAACGCAGTATATTATTCTACAGGCAGAACAATATAGTTTCTTCTCCACAGCATTACAGCTCGGGCTCTTCAGGATTCACGCAGGCAGTCTCCCACTGCACAATCTCTCCATGCAGCATACAGCCTTCACATCTCTCGACCTTCACCATTCAGGCTTCAACGCATTGTTCAGGCTTCACAACAAATGATCTACAACCTACAGGAATTTTGGTAGGATTGATTGCAATTCTGGTATGAAGGCGCACCAGAGAGAAAAGTATGTTAAAAATAGGGTTTGCAGCACACATATATTGTACGATATGTAGTCTTCAATGTAACATTCAATAACAAGGGCTCACTCAGAAATCGAGGAGGAAAGAAGAGGTCGCAGTACAAAGAAGAGGTCGATGTCTATCAGGATGAAAATGCAGCAGAAGAATAACTCAGGATTAGGGTTAGGTATTGCATGCACGCAGAGAATAAACTCAGGCAGATGGAGTAACGCATACATTGCATGTGACTCCACTGGCAGACTAATGGAGCAGTCTGGAAATGGACTGGCAAGCAGAATGGCAGCCAGGAGTTATGGCAGACAGCCCTGCTCTGATACAACTTGTTGGTAATAACTCCCAATTCAATATTCTATTCATGACTAAAACATTAATTTATAGATTACAATGAGGCGGTTGAGAACCAGCCTTTTCACCTTCCCGGGCAACTATTCAAATTCCTATTTAATTATTTATTTACAATAATCCTGATGGATTATATTCTAACAACATGGAATGTGAAGGAGCATCACAACACTAAGGGAAATGGTTGTAATCTCTCTTCTTCATTTTAATGCAAAGATGGTTCCTTTCCCATAAAATTTATTATGTTGCAATCATTCATTTTATTATTGGATTCCTTAGTCACTAATATAGAAATGTATACCATTTTCTAGTACCTTTGATCTTGCTTGTTTATTTGATGTTTTTGTGTAGGTACATATGTGCAGAATCAACACCATAGAAGGAAATTACATTACACTGCAGGATAGATGAAGGATTCATTCCAGATATCTACAAGCTCTAGGGGAAGTCTTCCATCCTTTTTACCACTCATTTTTTTCTAGATCTAAACCATTTAGACCTAGGGAAACAACTCTTGTCAGCAAGAGGTGAGAATTTCTAGAAACAAATCCAGTGACCATACTAATGACAACATTCAACACATGTGATCTTCCTTGGTTATTAAAATCTTGTATGTAATCTAAACTATAACCTTTTAGTGATTAGATATACTAGATTTGTAGTTAGATTTTGGTTCACTTTAACCAGATATGTTTAGGTCCGAATCACATATGTTTTCTGTACTAAATTTCTCCTTTTATTTTCATGATTTGATGCCATTATTTAGACACTTAAATTTCTCTACTTCACCATTTTTTTTGTTTTGACATCTACAAAAGTCACCTCACATTCAGTGAGGATAATAGGCGATGCCACCGCACTTTCTCAGTAGACATCAGGCGATGCCACCGCTTTGTCATAGTGGACAAAAGGCAGTTCCCAAGAAGTAACACCCTATTACCAAACTTCTACAAGCGGTGTGAGGTAGGGTTTTGATACCCCTGTGATTTCAGAGCTTAGTTATATTTTCTTTCTGTTCTGTGTATTCTTTTGGCTTCACTTTTGAGATCTAGACTATTAAATTCAAAATTTGAAAGTGGTAAAGGATTATTTTGTCTTGATTCAAAGACCTAGTTTGTTTTCATTTGTTTAGCTTCTAGTATGCTTGGGTTTATTTTCAAAAGGAGTTCTTGGAATTCAATATAGTTAAATATATTTTACTTTCTGATCAACCAAAAAGGAATATTTTCTTTTTGGTTTTTACTTTTTTTCTTCATGAGTTTATGAAAGATTGCTTTTTGTTTTTTATTTGAAGAAAATATGATATTTGAGCATAGTTTTGTTTGAATATGGGCCACTGAATCCTTGATCAGCCTCGCAAGATTTCAAGCATTCACATTCTTCTTTTCCTTTTATGTTCTTTTCTTGCTAAAAATATATCATAGTTGTAAGTTAGATATTTTCATTTTTTTTTAAGAAGGATAAAAAGTGCTTAGTGTGCCATTTAGTTATAGTGTCTTTCTTTTTGGGAAAAGAGATCTCACTCCATTCTTGTTTTCAAGATCAGTTTAGAAGTTTTGTTGCTTGTTTGCATTTTTGAAAGATAATTTCGGTGTGACTATTTGGGAATTTTTGTTTTGAAACAAAATTAAATCACTCTCTCCTTCCTGTAAGTAGGGCATAATTTGAATGATAAAGTGAAAAGTTTGCATATCATGATGCATGGTTTTACTTTTCTACCCACACATCATGCATTCACCCAATCGTTCAAGATAAAATTAATGTTAGCTATAGGTTAAATTGTTTTAGTAACTTGAGTGATACGAGATGTGTTTTGATGTCTTAAAACATAGGATTTGTCATTCTATTTCCTGCACTGCATCCCATGACCTTTGTGGTTCTTCCACATACCATCAGTATATTGAACGACCTTTCACGTACCCTTGAGGTATATAGAAAGGTATTTCACGTACTCGATTTTATATTGAAAGGCCCCTGTTGGATGAATGTGCATTAGACAACACTAACATGGATTTGAGCTCCCATGTACCTTATGTATATCAGGTGACCCTTCTAGGATTCCCTAAACCATCTGATAAAATCCTTTTGGTCACCTTGTCAAAGAAATACACCAAGAAAAACACTCAGGGAGCTACTACACAAGTATCATACAGGTAATTGGGTATTTAGGAAATAGTACAATCCCAATCCTCCTTGTTGTGCATTACTGTTGGACCCTGTGGTATATCGTGAGTTGCAAATACTTAACAATCCTATCGAGGAACTGGCTTATATCAGCTCCTCTTATCACCTAAGTTTTCTTGTGACCTTTATCTTGTGTAGGAGAGGTTTTGTGTGTGATTCTAGTTTTAAACCCGAGGTTATTTTTTTAGTGACTGAAAATCTGGTCAAGTTACCTTTGAGACGGTCTTGAAGATCTTAAGGATTACCACCTGAATCATCTCCTATTTTAGGAGAGAGCCAAATGGAATCCACAGACTAAGGTGCCATAATTGATACTCATGTGGAAGGGACTCCAATTGTGGAAGAATTCACTACATATAATAATCCCTTGGTCGAAAAGATTCCTACGGATGATACCACCTTTGATTTTCCAATGGAAGGTCATGTTGGTTCATCAAAGTGGTTCTCCAAACACCCACCTGATGACATCAAGGGGTCAGAATTTGGCCCTAATTCTCCTTTTTGGAGAACTTCTTTAGGTCAAACTATTTCTGAATATGGGGTGACTTGACCTTCCTTTATCAATACTCCATCGAATGAGGAAATGTTTAGAAGGTTTGAACCCATGATTTGAAAATTTACGTAACTTTTAAGAGAAACTTGTGAACATTATTGCTTCACCTGTTCCTCATCGATCACCTATGTCTGTTCTTTTACCCCATCTTTCAGAATCAACCCCCCCGGATATCATTCGCTTTTAGTGTCTCAAGTAGCTCCTAATATAGCATCACCAACTACTTACCTGAGAAATATGGCATCTGTAAGCAATGTGAAATTTCAACCTACCTATACATGAATGGTATATCCTGACATTATTTACCTCGGAAACATGTTTACACCATGGGGGAAACCTATTTGGTCATATAAACCTATGACTGGAGGGATACCTATGAATACTGCCAGAGCTTATGGTGTCCCTCCTTTTGGAGGGCCAACTGATGGAGGACTGCTTAGTGGAGGTACACCTTCTAAGAGAACACCTTCTGAAGAGCCACCTCTTAGAGGACCACCTCATCGGGGACCACCACCTAGAGGACCACCTTCTTGGGGACCATCTCCTAGAGTTCCACCTTCTAGAGGAACACCTCCTAGAGGACCAACTTATGGAATACAACCTTCTATCAAGCCACCTTTTGGGATACCACTTAGTGGAGGCCCACCTGGCGGAGGACCACCACCACCACCTAGAGGAAACCCTCGTCTTGGAGGCCCGCATCCATTTGGAAAATATTTGGAGGGATTGACTGTGAATCCAACTCCCCAAAATATAGTGTATCAATCGACCCACAATCCTACTGGTATACAAATTCCATATCAATATTGCCAGTACATACAGCCTAATCGACAACTTCCCTTTTTGGAAACTTTGGACTTGCCTAATCTATCCAAGATGATTAGTGACCCCATCGAGCATAACCCTTCATGGCTTGCAATTTTGGTTAAGTTACTATCAAATATTCTGAAATTTGATGGGAAGCAGGGAGATGATCCAAAAAACCATGTTATGACATTCCATCTATGGTATTCTTCCAACTCCTTGATAGATGATTCAGTCCATTGAGGCTCTTCTAGTGAACTTTGACTATAATAGATGCCAAGTGGTACATTGAACTTCCACAACATTCATTTGTGGGATTCAAATCATTGGCAACATTTTTTATTACTCATTTACATCTACCCATCCGTTATGAAACTAGTACGGATATTTTGACATCACTTCATCAGAATACTTCCACACATATACCAGATCATATTCATGAGTGGAGGAGATGACGAAGCATTATTAAAGCTCTTATCCCAGACCAATTGTTGGTTGATTGGTTCACGAAATCCTTGTTTCCTCTCATTTCCTATGATGTGGCTATGGGTGGTGCTATTACTGAAGAGCAGGCTATTAGTTGTACTCAGTATCTAGACTTGGTTTATTCCTAGTCAAGAACTTTGTATGACCTAATCCCTCAGGCTCCTTGTTCCAGAACAGAACCTACCAAGCCACCTACAAAAAATCCTATTGATGGAGTTGTCAATTCAATCCAACCCTTGTTAAGAGAAAATCCTTCCAAGCAATAGAGTACTTCTACGAGTACCCCTTCTTATCCTACAGTTTCTGTCAAGGTGAATGCTATTCAAAGCACGCACACACTTGAAAACAAGAAAAAAAGAAAAGGAAAAGGTAAGAAACCTGGAAACCAACAGGAGAATCCCAAGGCTACAGCCCTAGAGAACGATAATAAAGGAAAAAGGAAGGCTAAGCATCCCTACCTATTGTGTGGTGGTGACCAATTTATGAAGGAGTGCCCTCATCATGAAGAAATCAGTAAATTTTTGAAAAGTAACCCTACACTGATAGTCCTTGCTGACCCCTTTCTCTCTCAACAATAATTGATAGATCATATGTCTTCTCAAGGAACCTATAATTCTATAGAATAAATACGAATGATGTCCTTAGAAACTATTAGCTTGACTACTCGTAGTCATTCATACGACAAACCTGTAGAGAAGAAGGACAAGATTCCTTCTCCCGAGAAAGCTCCTTCCACTAGTTCATCTCCTCCTTCGTCTAATGGTCATGTTATAATCGAGAAACATAACCTTGACTTGATTTTGTGCCCACCTAAGAGTACTCTCTAGAAGTATATTTTTAATCCAAATTCTCCAGCTCCACAATTCTACAACATTGTTGATGATTTAGCTCAAGCACCTTGTGAGATGTCTACCCTGGAGGTACTCCAAAGTTGTCCTACGCAACGCAAAAACTTGTTGAAATCCTTAGGGGCCTTAGACCCATATAACACTCATTTCATTCATTTTAATGTGGTGAATTACAAGTCTAGATTACCCCACAAGCTTGTGTTTCAAATCGTGACCAGAGTAGTTGGGAGAAAGGTCCATAGGACCGTTTTGGATGAAGGGGATTCCACCTCGGTATTTTATTTGTATTGCTAGATAGTTATTGGTTCTCCTGAACTTACTAAGTCACGCACAACTTTAAAATATTTTGAAAGATGAGGTTTCTAACCTCATGTTCTATTACTGACCCTTTCAGTCGAGCTTGGGGGCAAGACTATTTCCATTCAATTGGAGATAGTCGATTCTCCATTGGATTACAAACTTATTTTGGGGAGAAAATGGTTCTATGCTATGGAGGCTATCTCCTCGACGGTTTTTTGGAATCTCTAATTACCTCATTTGGGGAATATTGTGACCATCGATCAACTCAATTTGTGTTCACCAGATGTTGCTACCTCCACTACAAATAATATTCCAATGCTAGGACAATCCACTCCATCTTATCAATCAGTTGGGGTAGCTATGTTTAAGGATTCAACCCTTATGGGAGTGTTCCCCTCAACCCCTCCTAATATGGAAGTGGTAGCTATGAACATGATTTCCATGATTGGCCATAGTCCTAGAGGAAAATAAGTTATCAAGTCATCTCCTCTAGGCCGTTACAAATCACTCTATGATGTTTTTCAATCTGCTTTCGAGGTCCATTCTGATGATATTCATCTGGTGGCATCAGATCCTTAGCACCTACCTTATTAGATAGAACCCTCTCTCCTCAGTCTAGACTATCTCTCGTATAATTTTCCATCAGATGAGTCCATTATGGATATCAAGAGTTTGGATGAACTTGTATGGGAAGATCATCCCCATAGATCCTCTTTCCTTCCCAATTATAGTTCGGTAGGATGTGATTTTGTGTCTCTCATTAGTACTAATATTATCGACCATCCTCAAACACTTGTACTATTACAAGGAACTGATTCTGAAGGAAACCTTTGTAACATTACTCAAATAATCCCTACTGACATATCAGTGAAGCCCAGAACTGTTGAGCATGTTCATGTAGGCCATAACTGTTCAACAGAAGAAACTGAAAGTTATAGAGCTCTATTCAAAGAGTTCTGAGATGTTTCTTCCTAGAAATATGAAGAAATTCTTGGGATTGATCCATTCATCATTGTACACAAAATTAAGACTTATTCCATGGCAAGGCCAGTCTGACAAAAAATGCATCAAGTCCATCCTAAGAAGGCTGTGGCTATTAAATCCGAAGTGGAGAAAATTATGAAAGAGGGGTTTATTTATCCCATAACACTGATGGAATGGATATCTAATATTTTCCATGTAGCTAAAAAGCAAGGCATTATTAGGGTTTTTATCGATTTTTGATATTTATATAAGGCTTTCCCCAAGGACAATTTTCCTACTCCACACATTGATCAATTCATTAATAACATTGCTGGGAGCGTAATATTCTCATTTATTGATGGATTTTCAGGATAAAATCAGATATAAACTCTTCCCTCTAATCGAGATAAAATGACATTCATTTTTCCATGGGGAACCTTTGCATATCAAAAGTTTCCCTTTGGTTTGAAAAACCCCAGAGTTGCATTTCAGCGCACCATGTCATTTTCTTTTAACGATATTAAACACATCATGGAGCTGTATTTGGATGATCTCGTTGCTCATTCATAGAAACAAGAGGACGACCCAGGGAATCTTAGGGACATTTTCCTTAGATCTCATCATTATAATATTCAGCTTAATCCACACAAATGTGTCTTCTATGTTGAGACTGGACATCTTCTTGGATTTGCGGTTTCCAAATATGGGATCCAAAAAAATCCTTTGAAAATTATGCTATTTTTTCTTAACCTGCCTCGACTAATATCACTGAGCTCCAAAGTTTACAAGGGAAGGAAAAATTTATTCGTCGTTTCGTATGCAACTTCATAGAGAAAACACATCACTATCTGCATCTCCTTAAGAAGGAAACTCTATTCTTTTGGGATGACCAATCCCAATGAGCTTTTGATAATTTGAAACATGCTATGTCAAATTCACTGGTGTTGCACCCCCCAAATTATTCAAAAGACTTTCTACTATATGTTTCTTCCTCCACTACTACTATCAGTATGGTTCTAGTGCAGGAATATCTTAATGTCCAAGAACACGTGATTTATTACCTAAGTAAGAGTCTCCTTGAATTTGAAACCCTTTTACTCACGTGTGGAGAAGCTAACTTTGGCTACGATCATTGTTGTGCAATAATTTTGTCACTACATATTACTATAGACCACGATTGTTCTTGTGTATCAAAACCCCATGTATTAAATTTTGACTAGTCAAGTACTAGGGGTCAATTATTCTCGTTGGATCATCATCTTATAGAAATTTGATCTCGAGTTCTCTAAGGATACTTCTAAGAATTCCTTAGTTTTCATGGAGTTAATATGTGACCTTCCCTATGCTCTGATGGAAGCCGATACCAATGATTCATTTCCAAATGAATCTTTGTTCCTAATTAGCACAACCCATCCATGATATGGATATTTGATCATTTATCTCCAGACCCAAAGGTTTCAGCCTAACATGTCCCATGACGATCGTCGTCGCATCTATCACCACGTGAAATATTATATCATTTTAAATGATACATTATATCATCGTGGTATTGACTCCATTATTCGACGATGTCTTACACAAGAAGAGGCTGAACATGTTTTGAATGATTTCCACTTTGGAGCATGTGGCGGTCATCTTTCTAGGATAGTGACATCTCATAAAATTCTTCACACTAGGTATTTTTGGCCCTTAATATTCAAAGATTGTCATGAGGTAGTTAAGAAATGCCCACCGTGTCAACTGTTTTATCCCAAAAAGTGCATCCACACTTCTCTTTTACACCCTGTCATTGTCGTTGTCCCTTTTTCCAAATGGGGTATTGATTTCATGCATTGTAAGCCTACCTCAGCCAAGGGGCATGGTTACATCATTGTAGCCATTGATTATTTTACAAAATGGGCTGAGGCAATGCCTACATATGCATAGGATGGAAAAATGCTCGCCCTGTTTTTATTTAATTATGGGATTTCATAGTCACTGACCATGGATTTCATTTCCATAATCAGATGATGGATGAGTTAAGTGCTAAGTTGGGTTTTTGTTGTGAAAACTCAACTCCTTATAATTTATAGGCTAATGGTCAAGTTGAGGCCATTAACAAAATTTTGAAATCAATGCCACATAGGATGGTTGAATATCACAAATCAAATTGGCATTTGACTCTATTTTCGGCACTATGGGATTATAGGACTTCAGTTAAAAAATCAACTGGTTTCACACCATTCCAGTTGGTCTATGGACTAGAAGTTGTTCTTCCTATCAAATGTGAGATCCTGTCACTCAAACTAGTAGTAGATCTTCTCCCGAACACTTCTACCGAGGAAGAACAATTTTTGTACTTGACAAACCTTGATGAAAATAGAAGAGATGCTTCCTTGGCTAACAAGGCACATAAAAAACATGTTAAGGCTCATTACAAAATGTCTGTTCAACCTCATGTCTTTAAAGAAGGTGACATGGTTTTGACTGATGATCATAGGCATGCTAAGCTAGGGAAGGGGAAGTTTGAATCCATGTCGTATGGTCCCTTTATCGTCAATAAAGTGTTAGAGAAAGGGACCTACAAGCTTGTAGACTACGATGGGATACCTTTCGATTAACCTTGCAATGGGTTGTACCTGAAAAGGCACTATGATTGAAGTCATTTCTGTGTGGTACATTGTTTATATGTACATTGATTGAATTTTTGGTGTGTTTTTAGTATTTCAATATGGTTTTGAGTTTTTTCAGTACTATTTATACCATGTTTTAGTTATACAGATCAGATGGATTTTTATGGTTTTGTTGATGGTGCTTGACGTCATACCTTAAACCTCGCTTCAATTGCTTGGGTTTTGTATTCCCCAGCACATGACTTAGTCAGTTCAAGAGTAGTTTGTATAGGTCCAGCTACCAATAACATCGTCGAGTATCAAGCACTGATAGGTTTGTTGACCGAGGATGAATCTCGAGACATTCATGACTTGGTAGTATTCATGGACTCACATCTAGTGGTTTTCCATTTGAACCACGTTTATGCCATTAGAAATCCTACACTCCTTTGTCTTTTTTTGAAGAGTGAATTTGTTGGAAAGGTCGTTTGAATCAATCAGTTATAGGCACATTCTTAGGTCTTATAACACGGTTGCTGACTCATTGGTAAACTACATTTTAGACTGGTATATTTCCCATACATAACTTTTTAAAATAAAAACATGGTTCATTGTAAAATAAAATAAATAGTAAAGGACACAAGAAACCCATGTAAATATCATTTTCCATTTGAACACATAGAAACCGCCGTAAATAAGTCCGTATACATATAAAAAAAGTGTTTTACAAAATATGGTCATGAGACCCCAATTGAAGAACTCTTGCTTTCAGATATACAAAAATGGAAAAAATCCCGAAGGTAGCTAGCTTTGAGTGTATACATAATGTAGATTGACTTGTGGTTCTCATGGTAACACATGATAACTCTTTCTAACCTCCATAGCAGGTGGCTAAAACAACCTGACACTACAGCTATATGTCTATGGTACCTCCTAGGGAGTTCATCTATGGAAGCATCCAGAATGCTGAGAGTTATCTGGTTGAGGTTTTCCTCCAACTCAGTTAAATCATCATCCCCTTTATGAATGAAGTGGGCCCCCAATATTCTATCAATTGGGAAATATCCCGTAGGTCCTGCATCTCCAACATCTACATTAAAACATTAGGTCTCATCATCATTCATAAAAATTATAAAACAAAAAAATGCAAAAAATAATAATCAAAGTCTTGAGTATTCTTCTTACCAATATCACCCCATTGGGAACCTGCCTGTAAGGGTAGATCAGGGTCTCCCCTAGAGCCACTACTAGTGTATTCATAGGCTTCCACCATGAGAAGTTGGTCATCCAACCAATGAAAGAATGTTTTCCCATACTTGAACTTGGCCCCACCTCAACTGGTGCGAGCCATGATCTCTACCCACCGCACCATGAGAGGGTATTGTGCTCTCATCTTGGTGAAAGCCACTTGAGGCCTCCGATGAGGAACTCACTCAAAGAAGAAGGATGCAAGGATGGTCCCATAACAAAACTGTTTTAACTCCCCCTTCCAAAACTTGGTCAGATGATCCTTGAACACACCCAGTAGAGCCTTGGCCTAGTTAGAGACTATAGGTGCCATATCCTCCAAGGCATAATGCATATGGGATTTAGAATCCTAGTGATCCCCTTGGCTCCTTGCAACCTGCTGCATGGTGAAAATAACTGTACGGAGAGGGAATTCCATCACATCCTTGATGGGGATGTTTTTCCTAGACATCTGAGTGTCAGGAAAACAATGACGATCAATAATCTCCTGTGTGGTGATGTCCCCTCCATGAGGGCATGTAATGAGATATGATATCCTTTCCTAGATTACCCTGTGAGGAAGTAGATGTCCTATACTTCCACTGTAACGACATGGACCTCTACCTCAAAGTATTGCTGCTTTAGGTTCCACATCCTCTATGTGTACTACAGTAGTATGATCTGGGACCTCATTCTAGGGACATGGAAAAAATTTAGGAGGAAATAACCTTGTAAAGCATATATAGAAATGACATCTTCCCCTGCTCTGGCATCATCATCCTCATGCTGTCTTTCTTTCAACACAACCATTTTGACTAAAATGACCTACCAAAAACCAAAATTAGAGTATTAGAACACATAATCAACCTTTGAAAATACTTTAAAAGCATGATTTTTGATGGGTAGTTAATCTTTTGGGTGCACTTTGCAGCACCACTTCTTTCTCGTTGAGACAGTGAGGTGCCACCACCTGTTCAGGTATGAAAAGAGCAGTTCTTCTTGGGCACCGCCTTTCTCGCAAAGGGAAAGAGCATTACCTTGAGTGCGAATTTTACCCTTGGGTTAAAAACATCAAAACCAAAAAAATGTGCTTGGAAAAGAAAATTTTGACCATGAAAATGTTAGTGATGGTTTTAGCTCTTACCCGGAACAGACAAATCAAAATTTTGATGGGTAACGGCTCTGGAACCTTCACTTGAAGTCTACACACAATTTTGTCCAAGTAGCTCTCCAAACCTCGTAAATAGTAAAATGAAATGATTTTACTATTCCTTTGGATTTTATATGATATATTCTTAGGGTTTTATTGGATTATTTTAATATTTTTAATTATTTCACTAAAAATGCCCTTTTTATATAGTCATTAAAAGCTATTTTTTAATATCTTGGAGATCTAATAGTCTTTTTAAAAGGTTTTTGTAGGGATGAAAGTAAAAAGTTTTGATTATGGGTGAGTTTGTTTTTTACTTTTTCATACTTCGATAAAATGGAAAAATTCATCGAGCGCTAATTTTGACATTTTGTTCGTGCTCTTTAAACCCAATACCAAAGTTTTGAGTCAAATTTTTCTTGTTTTCGGGCTTGTTAAACCTACTCATCGCAAAAAGAAACCCTAATGGAGTCTTATTTAAACTATGTTTGGACTCCTTAAATGTGAATTTTTTTTTGAGTGAACTTGTCTTCTTCACGTGCATAAAAGTACTTGAAGAGTTGTCTTTACGATGGTAGTTTACCCCTTTTTGGGTTCGGATTTAATAGTTACGAAAAATGAATACTCCATCCAATCATGACTAGAAGAGTTATCTTGGGAATTATTTTATACTTTTTCGGGCCTTAGGGACTAAATCATACAAAAAAGGACTCTTTGGAGTATTCTTCTATCTTTGTTTAGACTCTTTAAACATGAATGATACTGAGTTAACTTTCAATGGATTTGTTAAATAAAAAACTGAGAGACCCTCTTTTGGGAATGAGCCCATCCTTTCTCAGGTTCATGAAATATATGAGAATGGACTTATCTTAAGATAAGCTACAATGAGTTTTTGTTACCCTCTTTAAACTCGTAAAAATGAAAAGAGGCACTCATCAATTATGATGGGGAAATTAAGGGAAGGGAACTATTTCATTTTGCAAATAAATGGAAGTTAATAGTCACCTTTGAACATGGTGCTTGTCTGTATCTCATTCAGTCAATTGGGTATTCATCTTGCTTCCAAGTCAATCCACTTTTATGATTCATGTCACTCCTTTGAGTCTTTGAAAGAATGTATCATCTACTGTTTCATTATGTCTTGGTATCTACCTGGTCTAGTCAATACTTTAAAGTTTTTCGTCATGCCACCTGAATTTCAAACGAAAATTGAGAGTTTACCTCTGCAGTCAAAAAAACCTTTGTGTCAGTACCTTTTGAGTCAGTCCTATGGTTACATCGTACTCAAAATTCTAGATCTGTGTTCCAATTTTCATGTCATTGATGTGGGATTCATCATGGCCCTCCTTCGACGAGACTATTCCTGTCGACTTCAGCTCATCATCCAGGAATTAGTCTTAGAAACAAGTTAGTACTTTGAGATCTATATGCATTAATGACAGTTCCCCTTACCCTCAACATAGTTTCACATCATTGACCTTTAATTGAAAGATTTAACTGAGTGTTTGATGTCATATCATCTTTTCACACTGAGGAGATTGTACTAGGGTACCTTGGGAATCATTGACATCAATGGTGATTTCCCTTGCACTTGTTAATAGTTCTCATCATTGACCGATAATCAAGTGGTTTCTACCATGTTCAACATCAAAACATTGTAATGACATGGATAGAATCATACTTTGTGAAAGACAAGACGAATACCCTGGGAATATTGATAAGCTATCATTACTTTCCCCAGGTTGCGATGGAGTATTTTATGTAAGTACTAGAATGGATCCACATTTGTATGGTCGTTTCTATGCTCAAATTTGTGTCAATTTGACATAGATCTAGATTGTATGTCTGGTATCTATGTCCAATTTTGCGTCTTCTTCACATTGATCTACATTGTATTCTAGTAGCCATGTTTATTCATTTCTCTCTTGGATCTCTAATATAGGCATCAAAAAGAATAAAAAAAACCTTATGGTGAATGTATATTACCATACAGAGACATAGAAGTTTTGTTGATACCAGAACCTACATATTTCACCATAAATTGTGCATTCCATATTTTAAACAAAAAATAGGGAAACTTAGGCTATGGATGTAGTTTATTTGTTAACTATTTCCAGGGTTAAAATTGTACTCGTTAGGGTTTTATGATTAGCACACTATGTTGGCTATTTCGGAATGAAAACAAAAAACGTTTTGTAGTCTTTTTGAATACCTTTCTAGGTTAAATCCACCATCAACCCTGTTTGGTAACTCTCCAATCAATTTCTCTTCCAAACGAATACCAACAGACTTTATTTCTTTGACTAAGAAAAAATTACCTTTCCAGATGCGTTACTAAGCTATTGAAGTCGATTTCTCTGCACCTGAATTTCATGTAGCGATCTACTCAGAAATTCATTGCTTCAATTTGATGAAAATGCCCTTTGCATAGTCTAAATTCATCAAAACGTGAATCAAATAGTTTTAATCCTTTTTCAATTATTAATTGATCAATGTAAAGATCAATTCACAAAATCTAAGCAAATACAACACTTTAATCAAGCATATACAAAAGATTTCACCATATAGATCACCGGTTAACTGGAGATAGATTTTTTTCAAACCACACATAGAGTAAAGACTCTGTTTCCTTTCTATTCCATCAACCCCCTCTGTTTGATTACATTTTGACTCTTAAAGGAGTCATAAAAATCTGTTTGAGATCCTTAAAAATAGTATCCACAATCTTTTAGATCACAATCAAATCAAACAAATCATTAATACTAAATTCCTAAGATTCAAGATTCTATTTATGTAAATAGCCATTAGTACAAGACACGCCTCACCAACACTCAATCTAATCTTCATCTAATTTAGAAACATAATGATAATCATAAGTTTTTTTCTTCCTTCCCAATGCCCTTGCATCAATCTTCCTTGTATTGGTATGCATCCAGGATGAAGAATCATTTGAATATGATTCAAAAGTATTGATGTATTGAAGAATCCTAGTTGATGATGATCTCCAATTGAGCGATTTATTGCCTTGAAGTGATAACTTTCTCTTTCAAATCTCTCGGTTTTCATATCCCTCTATCCTCATGCTTTGCAGGGAATTCTGTTACACTTAAATCTCATCACCATCTTGTGTTGAGGCCAAAAACATCAGAAATTTCCCTCAACTACCAAACTATGAAGCTGGACATTGGCCCAAACTCCTATTTTACTATATTTGAGTCGACCATCTCCTTTTCCTTTAATGTAGAAAGAGTTACCCTCTTCAGTAACTCATATTGTCTCTTGACAATAAGCGGTGCCACTGCATTTTTCCTTTGAAAACAAGTGGTTCTACCTTGGTAAAGGTATGTCTACATAGATGAAAAGTGGCGCTAGAGTCTTAAAGAGAAAAAGAGAAGATTCACGACACGTTTCGAAGGAATACTTCATGGCACCATCGTCCTTACTGTTGTGGACCACCTGGAGCTCGAGATCCTTCATTTTTGGATCTCCCTTCCACCTCATCCACCATTTTCTCAGACATCCCTATCCTCCCAAGGCCTATAAAACGAGGCTCATCCTCTATGGTTGAAGGAGAGAAAATTTATGTTGCTGCATTGTGGTTCTGGCCAAATCTACAGTGAGCATAGAAGAGGCAAGTTGGAGCTTTTGAGGGAAAGACATGACATGTGAAGGAGAATCACAACACTAAGGAAAATGGTTGTAATCTCTCTTCTTCATTTTAATTCATTTCCCATAAAATGTATTATGTTTTAATCATTCATTTTATTATTCGATTCCTTAGTCACTAATATAGAACTGTAGACCATTTTATGGTACCTTTGATCTTGCTTGCTTGTTTGATGTGTTTTTGCAGGTACATCTATGGAGATTCAACACCATAGAAGGAAATTGCATCACACTGCAAGATAGCTAAAGGATTCATTCCAGATATGTACAAGCTCTAGGGAAAGTCTTACATCCTTGTTATCACTCATTTTTTCTAGATTTGAACCATTCAGACCTAGGAAAACAACTCTTGTAAGAAAGAGGTGATAATTTCTAGAAACAACACCTTAAGAAGGAGAATGTGATTCTCAAAGCTAAAGTTACTTCATTACAGAAGTTAGTTAATGCCATGAAAGGATCCAACAGGAGTTTGAGAAAACTATTGAAGAAAAAGGAACAATAGTTCGAAGAACTCAAGAACAACCAACCAAAACCATTTCCTTCTTGTATACAGGTGTTGGTGTTGGTTAATGCCTTGGGGTTCTCAGTGGGTTATCAATTTTTCATATCAATTTTGTTTTCTTGCATTGGGGCATGCAAGATTTTTGGGGTGGGGGAGATGATGGAGCTCTATTTTTTCCATGTTTTTATCTATACACCAAATCTAGAATTTAAGTATTTTATATGAATTTTCACCTATGTATTGTTACTTAGGCATCATTTGCATGGTTTTAAAGATTGTTCAATGAAAATTCATAACAAGGTATAATCTTGTCATTATTTCATTTTATTTCTTCATTTTTAAATGTAATTTTAAAATATTGTATATATACTAATGAATTGTTTGAGGTTTAGCTTTTTTATTATATTGCATATTTCTTTCACTAATCTGGTACCCAATCTTGCACTCAATCTAGTACCTAATCCTCCACTCAAACCAACACTTGTTCCTTCACTGCTATGAATGAGAATGATTTATTCTCGTAGTTTTGGGTCTCTTCAATCAATTTGGAAACATGGGTTTTCTTTATAGATGTCCTAGTATGGATTTTTACCTATCATACCTCACCTAAAACCTTTAAAATGTGAGCAAATCACAATTCAACGATTATGTAAAAAACGGTTTTTTACTAGACAACATATTTTAGTATATTTCAGAGTTATGGAATCATTTGTGAGAAACTTGTGTCTCTACGTACGTTTCGGATTGCAAGCCTGCGTCCATCTTCAGTAGAAATCGATCTCAAGGATAATAATGTAAAAGAGAATATATTAATAATAGTTTATAGTTTTTTAAGATTATGGTTTTATCATGTGGGCCAACTACAAAATATTATTAAGAATTCTCATTCTTTCTTAAGGTTTGGATTAACGGTTTCCAAGAGTTGGAAAGGTCTAGTACATCATCTCTGTTAAGATTTTGAGGATGTTTTTCAATATCGATAGCTTCCCTGATGCACCTTCTGTTGTAGTGATATTCTGTAGCAATTACCTTGGCATCTTCCATACAAATATGCTGATTTGTGTCTTGAGAATGCTCTCCTATAGTCGATGTTTTGGATCGACCATGGAAGATATTAGCACAGTGTTCCTTTAACCTCACTTGCACTGAACGTCCGGTCTCGCCAATGTACAATCTACCACAAGAACAAGGGATTACATACACACCTTTCTTATGCTTGGGATCAAAAGGATCTTTATCTTTATCCAACATGTTTCTGAGCGAGTTTGGCGGAGAGAAAGCAATCTTTATTTTCCTTTTTCTAAGGATCTTTGCCACCCTGTCGGTTGTTCCTTGAATGTATGGGAGCACCATGATACTTTCATTTACATTATCAAGGATCCTCATCTTGGGATCTTGAGCCTTTTTTAATGCTCTTGTAATATCATTATTATCATAGCCATTATTTTTTAATACTGTCCTTAGATGCTTTAAGTCACCATTTATGTGTTCTTTGTCAGCAATTCTGACAGCCCTTGTGGCTAGTGTGTTTAGAATACCAATCTTGTGTGAAGGATGGTGATGTGAATCTGTTTGCAAATACTTGTCTGTGTGGGTTTCTTTTCAAAAAAATTGTCGTGCAATAGTACCATCATTTTTTCTAGTCAAAAGAACATCAAGAAAGGGTAGGCTATGCTTCTCCTCGTCTTCCATTATGAATTTTATATGATCAGATTGGTTGTTTAGGTGCACAAGGAAAGTATCAAGGTTTTCTCTTCCATGTGGCTAAATAATGTTTGTATCATCAACAAATATCTTCCACATTTTTGGATTGATAGGGTAAGAGTTTAATAATTTTCCCTCAAAATATTCCATGTATAGATTCACCACTATTGGGGAAAGTGGCGAGCCCATTTCCACACCATCCATTTTCTCATACAAGTCACCCCTAAAGCTGAAGTATGTCAATATTAAGCAGATATAAATGAGTTTGGTCATTTCATCATTTGTGATATCTTTTATGATACTAATGGCATCGTCAATTGGAACTTTGGTGTAAAGGGACACCACATCAAAGCTTACTAAAAGGTCATTATTATCTAGCAGTAAGTCTTTGATTCCCTCAATGAAATGGGCCGAATTTTTTATATATGATGATGTGTGACCCACTAATGGTTTGAGAGACTTAGAAATGAACTTAGCCAATGGGTAAGTCACTGAACCGATTGTATTTACAATTGGTCTCAAGGGAATTCCCTCTTTATGAATCTTTGGGAGGCCGTAAATACTTGGTGTGATAGAACTTTTTGGAATGAGTCATTTCTTAGTATTATCATGCAGGTTGGACAATAGGATGAGATTATTTACCTTATCCATGATCCTGGCTAATGGATCTTTCGCTAGTTTTCTGTAGCTGCTAGTGGTAGACAAATGCTCACACATTTTTTGTTCATACGCCTCCGCGTCCATTATCACTGTAGCATTACCCTTATTCGCTTTCATGATCATTATCGCATTGTTCTATCTCAGATTTCTAATTGCAGATTCCTCTTGCCTACTAACGTTTGGTTTGGGAGGCTTGGATTTTCTTAAGATGCGAGCGCACTCCTGTCTTACATCTTCCGCGTCAGCATCAGGTAAAACAGATATGGCATTTTCAATGGTGCAGACAATTCTTTCAATCGGAATATTCTTGGGAGATACAGGGAAATTTAAGCCTCTCTTAAGGAAGTGCATCTCATATTGGCTTAACATGTGCCTAGAAAGATTAACCATGTTGCTCTTACACTGATATTTTCTTTGTCGTTTTTGCCCTTTCTCCAGTTCTAATAATTTCTTGATATGGGAATTTTCCAATTTTTCTAGGGTTGCATCCACCTTTGAGGATATGCGTGCATTTACTCTCATCCATATGTCAAATCTTATGGAGTTTGCTAGTTCCAGATGAAGCTTTATACAGTCCTGTGATGTATTTGCTAACCTCTTTCTATGCAACCTGATTTCTTTTCTAACCAACTCCAAGATCGCGCAGGTGAAGACATCCTTGTTCTTATTAGAAAGGTGATGGCAAATCAATGCAAACTTTGGTATGAGCCTGTTATCTCTGCACCTTTTAAGAAAGGATAAGTGTACGTATTCTCGAGTTAAGACAACACGAATTTTCTCCAAATGCCTGATATGCTCCAGCATATCCCTTCCATGGAGGGAAACGATGTAATTGTTTAGGTTTTCATAGGTTGTTTGATATATTTTAGAGTTAATATTTTGAGGATGTTTTGCAATCTCTATAGCTTCCATAAATCTGAAATATATCAAACAACCTGTGAAAACCTAAACAATTACATTGTTTCCCTCCATGGAAGGGATATGCTGGAGTGTATTAGACATTTGAAGAAAATTCATGTTGTCTTAACTTGAGAATACTTACACTTATACTTTCTTAAAAGGTGCAAAGATAATGGGATCATACCAAAGTTTGCATTGATACACCATCACCTTTCTGATAAGAACAAGTATGTCTTCACCCGCGCGAGCTTGGAGCTGATCAGAAAAGAAATCAGGTCGCATAGAAAGAAGTTAGCAAATACATCACAAGACTGTCTAAAGATTCATCTGGAACTAGTGAACTCTACAATATTTGACGCATGGCTGAGATTAAACACATGCATATCCTCAAAGGTGGATGCACCCTTAGAAAAACTGGAAAAGTCCCATATCAAGAAATTCTTCGAACTGGAGAAAGGGCAAAAACGACAGATAAAATCTCAACTTAAGAGCAACATGGTTAATATTTTGAGGCACACGTTAAACCAAGATGAGATGCATGTCCTTGAGAAAGGATTAAATTTTGCTATAGCTCCCAAGAATATTCTGATTGAAAGAATTGTCTGCACCATTGAAAATTACCAAGGATGAAAATTACTAGTTTCCTAGGTTGGGGGTGGAAGCTTTGGGATTTGGAATAAGGGGGACAATAAATGATGTTAAGAAATTATAATGGAATAAATATTTGATAATTTATATTGTTAAATAAATACAATATAAAATTGAAGTGGCAATGGAGCATGGAGACACATGGAGACTATGGGGCCCACATAAGCTAAAAAATTGGTGCCACATGGCATCCTCCTCTTGCAATTTCGAATCAATGGGAAGATTAAAGGTTCTTGGATGAGTTATATGGATAATAAACTTGGCCATATGCTTCATAGGTCGAATTTTATATGAAATGTAACTTACATGGGAAAGGAAGAGTCATTTTGGAGCCAGTGAGACACTTGGACTAAATTCCCTAGCTCTATGACAACAATGATGAAGATGCTATCAAACCTGTGACAAAAATTAGATATGAAGGATAAAATATTACATATCTAACTTTCCAGGTCGAAATATACCATCCAGGAGAGCTTTCATGTGATTTTGGGAACATCAATTGGATCCTACGCAAATTTGGGGAAGGTGGAAGGCTAGGAAAGAGGGGACAAGTGTGAATTCATGAGAACACACCATAATTTGACTTGGATTGAGTTTGTATATGGATTTGGAAAATTATAAATCTAAGTAAGTTTATAAAATACAAGAATAAACCAAGAGAATGGATTTTGATCATTTGTAAAATTGTCATTTGTGAATTGTGAGAGCTAGTGGATGACTAGTTTTCTTGCCTTAACCAATTTCGAGGGTGAAAGATTCCCATCCAAGTTGGTTTTTGGAGAGGCCACTCAGTTATTTCATGGAGAATTAATGGATTACTATTTACAGGTGTAATATACATGAAATCATGTGGATTCTTCTATTGCAGCACTTTCTCAACTACTTCCAGTTTTCACACCATATTCATGCCAATAGAGGGATTGCGCTTTGGGTGAGATATTGATATCTTTGGGGAAGATTATAATTCCCATTGTATTGATTATTATGTATATTCTCTGTATTTAAATTTAATATTACTCTCAGGTCGGAATACCCAACATCATTCATGTAAAAATGTTGAACAATGAAGAAAGAATGTCATTTCCCCACTATCTTGTTGTGAACCATCATTGTAATGATGATGATTTCGAATTGGCAGAGACTTTAATTGTACATTTATGATTTTAATCAGTTAAATTTTAAGTTTTATTCATTCTTAGAAATTTTCATGTAGAAATTCCCAATATTTGTATGTCAAAATGACTTTTAATGAGCAAACAATGACCATTTCCACTCTATTTTTATATATGCCATGGTCATGCTTATTATTTCGAATGGAGGAATGTATATATGATAAATTCATGATGGATGGACTGTAATTAATGCTTATTTCAAGTCTCATTTTCAGTACTTAAGCATTGGAATCCATTTTACTCATTTTTATTGCACTGGGAGAAGATTTGGTGCATTTTCTCCAAGGGTCGAAATTGTGACTCGGGAGTTGTTTTGGAAAGAGTCATCACAGCCTGTATAAACTAAACCATGATGCATATGATAATTTGAAAAGTTTCCTACACATTCCCATCCTCTTTTCAGAAATTCAAGTGACTTTGGGATCGTTTGTGAAGCCATATCCGACATTTACCCAAGGGGAATTGGAGCCCCAATTTGCTACTAAAGAATCAGACTTTGAAAAAAACATTAAACAAGTTTGCATAAGTAATTGGGGGGTCCTTAAAAATATATAAACATCATATTTAAGTTTTAATATCATTCATGTACCTTTAGATAAAATTTGTGATCCTTTGGGCCAATTTGTAGGTGTAGACATCAAAACCAGTTAAGGTCAAAATTGGGGAAAAAGCGAAAAAAATGATCATTTAATAAAAAAGTTTCAAAAAGGGACATACAGTATCACATGGAACTCTGAATTCTCAATTTGGATTAATTATGTAAGGAATAAGGAATATGGTGAATGTATTCAAAAAACATTTCTCGTCCAATCACAGCTTCCAGAATCGCTTCGTTTGAAGGAAAAACCATATCCAAGCAATCATAGGAATATGTAGAGTTCTCCGCCTAGGTGGGAAGATAGGATTCATCTGACTCCTTTGATACTAAAGAAGGAGTCACAATGAAATCAACATAAAAATTAGATATATCTATCTTAATAAGCTATTTCCACTACTTATGAAGGCACTTTATGCTATTATTGTGAAGGAAGGACCCAAGGGCCAGTTCTATCTACAACTATCATGATAAAATTCCCTACACTCATTGAACCTAATTATTTAATAGTGAATGGTGTTATGAATGTTCCCATTAATTATGCATACATTCAAACCCCTGATATCTCGTTCACCAGTTTCTTCTGATCAATCATTGGTTCCTAAACGGCCTTTCTGAGTAAAACTGAGCTGATCAAGTGTAACTAGCTTCCCTTCATGTGGAAACACTACTACTCAGAAAATAGATGAGGGAACAACACAAATGGTGTAAGTCCATCTTTTTCCCAACAACAAATTATATTGTAAAGGTGCATTGATCACTTCAAATTCAACATACACTGCTTTCCATGCCAAATTTATTTCGAAAGTTGGTAGGATACCATGCAGACAGAAATATATTCCATCAAAAGAAGTAAGTAGAGTGTTTTATGGGACCAAATCTGGAGATCCCAAATATTTCCAACAAAATATTGACATGATATATGTGGAAGAACCTTCATCAACCACTATTCATCCAATGCTTTTTCCTCATTGCACAAAATGAATTGATAAGGCCACATGGTATGGAAGGCACATTTCAACATCAGAAAGATCAAATTTTGCCAGAATTATTGTTGAGCCCATGCTACCTATGGCTTCCAAGGGTGCATCCCTTTGAGAAGGACAACCCTATAGCACCTCCAATGTTGACATCGCACAAGGTGTTTGAGCTAAATCTTCTACCACAGATTATTTAGAAGCAACCCTAGAATTAGGGTTGTGAAATGTTTTCTTGAAGACACCTTTCGGTATCTTGGGAATTCGTTCAGTTGGTTTCTCAATAGTGAGAGGGGTTGAATTTTCACTACTAGACTTCCCTTTATATCAAAGCCTCTGATTCGTAATTTTTGTTTCTTGTTTGAAGGAAAGTACTAGACCGTACTATGTTGATATAATTTTGATCAATAGGAGCACTACCTATTCCATTGACATCTTTCAAAGTAGAAGTTGTATTCTGTCCTTGGGGAAAGGGACCTTTAGGACAATCGGTTGTTGAGTTTTAAGCAGCTTCTGTGCATGTTCCATTAAGGGGAATTGAAAGGTAAGATGGTCTCCTTGGAAAAATTTACAAGGAATGTTAACCTTATTCTTGTCTTCCTTTCCCCCATCAACATTATTTGTGGGATTTTGTTTGTTTTGGTTACCCTCACCCTTCTTCCCCTTATTATTTTTCCCACTGGTTTGTTGATTTCCCTTTTAGGAATACTATGCAGAATATACATTAGCAGTTTTCAGTGAGGGAGTGGTAGCTTTAGCTGCCTCTAGTGAAGATTGTTTCACTGACAACTCATGGAGTTTCTTGGCCAGCAATTCTATAGTGGGAGTACTAATTTAACCAAACAAACCATGGACATGGGGTCCAGGCTTGGGTTTATTCTTGTCATTCATATACCTCGATGCCTCAGGGGCAATTTCACATAAAATACTAGACTGAGCATATATTAGATCTAACTGCTGGGCCCCGAGGATTTCCTCTTCCTTCGTGGTAACCCATGATGTGGACATGTCTTTAGAAATATAAGGAAATAGAGATTTTAAGAACCAATCCAACAAGAACTAGGGTCTTATGGAAGCTTTAATAAGCCTCTTCTCCTTCTCCATTCTTGAATATGATCAGATATGTGTGTGGCCTTATTCTGTTGAAAAGTCGACAACAAGTATGTACTAGCATCATATCGGACATGAAGTCGAAAGTGATTTAGAAACACGGTTACTAAATCAAGGAAGCTATCATATGCGCCTGATAGAATCTCTATGTACCATTTGGTTGTGACATGTGTTAACGTTCTCTGAAAAATCCTAAACTGACCGAAGTCATCGTTTAGTGAGTCGGAAGAGAACTAAAGGTGAAATGTGGTGATGTGAGCACTTTGATCCTCACTAGTTTAAAGTTTATAGGGAAGGAATTTTCTCCCTATATTAGGATTTATATTGAGTATGAGGTGTGGAAGTACATTCCCCAGGGCTCTCGAATGAAAAGGTGGGGTATCCCACAACCACTGGCTGTGATGTTGTAGCACTATTCTGAAATGGGTTCCATCTGAAATCTAGAGTATTACTGACTTTTGGTGTGTTATAAGTGGTTTGTCTTTCTCCAGCCGAAATTGGAGTTTGAAAATGAGTATATATTCCCCCACCAAATAGTGAAAAGGAAGAGCTCCCAAAAGGGGAGGATGAAACCTGAATAGAGGTATGAAATCTGTAACTTATGAAGTTACTTAGGCTCATAGATGACATACCCACATAAGTAGTTGATGGACATACATAAGGTGTAGATGGAGGAATTTGTCCTCCATTGCACGAAAAACCATGTACAAATGAAGTGGACCCCCTTCGACCACTCTGAGCACTTTGCATAAAAGGTACATTGGGAATCATAGTGATTGCCCCACTGTGACTAACCTATAACATTATAAGTTTCTAAGGGATTAAAAACTCGAGCACTCAGAGAAAGAGGTGCAGTAGATGCACTAGGTATTGGAGAACTTACTAGGGAAGGTGAGACTCTAGAAACCAACATGGTTGAGGTAGGGGTAGACATACCCTCTCCTGTACTAGACATATATGGGATCAAAGAAACACCAAAAACATGTGAACTGAAAGGAAGGACTTGGAATATCACAAAATCATTCAAGTCAGTTAGAGGTGTATTACAATTCCCTGCAAACTCGTTAGAATGCAAGTCTTCTATCTTACTGATGGGGTTTCTTCCTCATTAATTCTAAGTTCAGGTTCATGTGGAACTTCACTAACATCAGTTGGTTCGAAACAATTTATTGTGTCAAGTATTCTCCTTTGAGGTGGCGATGGAGGCTCCAATGTAAAAGATGGAGGAAGCTTTTGCAACCTTCTATACCTACAGAGAGGATGGTCCTCCATAGCTAAAAATATGAAACAAGCACATAAAAGACAACTAAACACAAACAAAGCAAAGAGAACACACTAAAAATTTCCTAAGTAACACAGACACACCAGATAAAATATACTCCTTTTAAAGGAAAGTATGGGATGATTAAGGCCCAAATATAACTAGTGAAGATCAAAGGATGGTTACCTGAAATTTTGTGAATATTTTTCTGGGTACAAGCACTGGAATCACCCAACCTCCCTACCAAATTATCAACCAAGGTTAGCTTCCAAGTTGGTCCTAGGTGCACTGGAAATATCCTTCCAATGCCACTTGTGTAATAAACTAGTGTCTGGAGACTAAGGATACCAAATCTACAATGAGAGTCTGGAAAATCAATCCCTAGCCTAATTGATGTGCATGGTCAGGGTATCTAATCCATAAATACTAAAAATACCAGAATCTCATGAGGCCAAATAACTGGTATTGATAGAACCCCCATACACAGAACAATCTTATTATATGATCAAACAAGGTAGTGGAGGGTTATCTCTGCAACCAAGCTCTCACACGACCTCATGTTTGACTCTTGTATTAGAGTATATTTCCAAATTATCCCTTGTAGAAGTGGATTTACCTAAAGATATGCCACTATGTCTGAAATCAAAGTTCTTTTGGAAAGTTTAAATTTCCTAGTCTAAAAACTTAGCCTAAGCTAGTTGATGATCAGACCTATAAAAATAAAGATTACTAATACCTTTTTCTTCTAAATGAAACTGATGAAACTTTTCTAAATGATTTTGAAAAACACAAGAGTTGAATATTTTTTTATTTTCTTAAAATATTGAAAACAAAACTAATGCAAATATATGCAAATTAAAACTTCCTTTTTTCTTTCTTTTCAAAAAATTCAAAATTTTTATGCAATTGAATGCACCTTAAGCAAGCTAAGCAAACTGATCATATATACACGAAAATGATACTAGTAAGATATTTTTAGAAACAATCTTAATCAAATCAAACAAAGTTGACTCAAACCCTAACTTAGATAGAACTTTTGACTTGGTAAGTCCAATAGATAAAAAATTGGGAACAATCAATAACCTAGACCACTGCAACATCAATCCAAGGAAAATTAGTGTTCTTAAAGGACTTATAGACACCATCAACCTACTAAGACACCAACAATCAAATGAAACTAACAAGAAGGAAAGACCCAACACATTCACACAAAAAGGATTCTGACCTAACTTACTCAAAAACAATTGATTAACAAGTAAAAGTGAAATACACACACAAACAACAACAATACCATGCTAAAGACAGAACCCTACATGCACCTTGGAAGACAGAAATAAAAAATCAGGAAAACCCCTAGAAATTTAACCTATACCTATAGGAAATCGCAACTGTTAGTAAGACAACCCACGAATGGATCATGAATGTATTTACAGTCAACCCAGAAATACAACAAAGCACTCGTGAATGTATGTATAAACAACCCATTATTATAGTCAATTTTTTTCAAAAATAAAAAGAAATGACTAAAGGATCCCGAATCTTAAACACTGAAAATTGAAGGTAAAAACCAAGTAAAACACTTACAACGTCAAACAAAGAAAATTGGAAAGGAAAACCTATGGAACAAACCAAAAATAGGTTTGAATACCTAGTGGATTCATTAGTTCCATTGTTCAAGGAAAATCTACCTTATGACCTAAGGGTCTGTGGTCACCAATATACAAAAATTAAACTTGCAGAAATTCAGCTATCTAGAAATTTGAGAGAGAAATAGGGAAAAAAGTTAGTGTACCTTATTAAGGATGGTCCTCTATTTCGTGTTTAATCCAATTACTCCAACAGCTTCTATAGATCTTCACACCTGCAAAAGAGACATATAATTTCCTCCAAAAGCTTAGATGTTATATAAGAGATAAATGAAAAATTATGATTGGAATAAGACGACAAGATAATTCATAAATCATAACATATAAGAACACTAGTGCACCAATTTGGAAGAAAAACTCTCTTTATTGATAAGGAGTGATGAAAGATACAACCAATATCTAATACAAGTCCTCCTCTGCTAGCCAAGGAACTCAGTTCTGCTGCTCCAAATATCTAAGGGTATTCCACCAACATAACCTTGCTCTCTTGATATATATCCTTAACCTCACCTCCTCCCCTCTATTTATACATGATGAACAGGAGGAGTTACAAAGGTTAATATGGTTAGGGAAATTGGGAACGTTATGATTACGAGCCCAACTATCCCTGACTAATCATGTTTAATTTTTTAATTTTTGGCTTAGTGTAATCACACGTATGAATACTAACAAGTCACGAGTGAACCATGAATTTTATAAATGCAACGAATGAGTGCAAATTTTTATCATCTAATCGTGAGTTGTATATATGGATACCTGTGAATGGTTCATGAGATACAATGTTAATATTCATGATTACACCTTAAACACTTTATAAAACATGAGAAAGACTGGCAGGATCAAGATGCATCAAGGCACATGTTATGCTCATCTATAGGTTCTGGAATAATTCAATCCCTTGTGTCATTTTTTGTACCAACACATTGAGTGTCAATAATCAGATGGAGAAGTTCCATTTCATAAGATAACAATAGGGGTATCCATAATTGGGGATAGCTGGTTTTTCCAGAAGAGGCACAACTTGACAGTAGTAGAATATTTCCTTGCATAAGGAGAGTGTGTGCAGTCAAGATCCAAGGGAACAACACTGGAAAAACTACCAAGACCTTCAGAATAGGTTTCCATATTTTTGAAAAGGTACATTACTTGTGAAGGAAGGTACAAAGTTATGTATATTTATGATTTCTTCCCGCTTTCTCATTTGCGTCATGGTATATTGTTGAAAATTCCATTTTATCTTCCACGAACGCTACAAAACATGGCACATTATGTGAAGACATATCGACACCCATTATCCTATATAAAAAACCATGGATTGATTAAAATGCTAGTTCAATGAGCCTTAGCACAAACAAACAAAAAATGGGAACAATTTATTACCGGATTTGGGGTGAATTAGATGCCCGCAGTAAAAGGTATTGAAGAAGCAGATGTTGAGTAGAGATCCTCAGATTTAGCTGTGGGAAGGGGTGAAGCACTGGAAGTATTGGGAAATGTTTGGGAAGAAATATCATTGGAAGCTATAGGAACAACACATCCAGTAGAATAAATGGATAGGGTGGTGGTGGTGGTAGAAGAAACTCTGTCAATAGTAGTTGCAACAACAAAAGAGAAAGATGGAGCAGTTGTAGAAGTAGAAACAACATAATATGTAGTTATGGATGCTACAGTAGGAAAAGAAGGTACAGGGACAAAATATTTTTAGAGAATAAACCATGAAGTGTTGAATATTGCATATTCCTATGAAGTAAGAGGAACTAGAATTAAAGAAGAACTTTTGGAAGAAACAAGAGAAGTTTATATCCCTTCTAGGCCACAAAGAAAAAAGGAAGAGATCATATCTTAAATGGAAATCATTTAGTCTCACAAAAATAAGGGGAACCAGAGCTTCATCTGCAACATAGGTGACAAACTTTGAAATTCCCACTTTAAAACCAAGATTACTCTCTATAACACAAGAACCAAAGGGTAACACACCTATGCGATCGACCTATACACAAGAACCTATTGCAAACCAACACCAATTGGAAAATTTTCTTTGTGAGAATGATTTGCTAAAGGAGGATGTACAGGAACTTAGGGAAGAACTGCAGTGGTGGAAAGAAGCATGTAAAAAGAAGGAAACATGAATCTTAGACATGTTGGAAGAAGTTTTTGATCAGCTTGAGAACCCACCTTATATTTCAAAGAGTGGGGAGAATGATGAATTATTCTGTCCAAAATGCGTAGATTTGTTTAAACTTTCATGGTACAAATTTACAAAGATGGAAGTGTCAGCTTGGAAATTGACACATTTAAGCTAAGGTGGAGGTGAGACACTAACGATGGAATTAATAAAGGAAAGGGAGCTAGAGGTGAATAAAAATCCTCATCGGGAGTTACAAGAATAAGAATAAATGAAACCTCAACAGTCACAAAACATTGAGTTTATTCCCTCTTGAAGCAATTTAGGGGACACCGAGTTATTTCCGAACTAGGCTCAATATTCGGGAGAGACAAAAATGATCCAGTAGAAATATCAGTAGTCCAAATGTATGGAAACAATTACGAAATAGAATGTTGTTACACAAGAACTAACATTCTTAAAATGTGTTGCTAAAGCAGCAACTCAAATATATGCTACTGAGGCCTAGGTAGAAGAGTTGAATGCTGTTACACAAGAACAAATGTTCTTGAAACTAGTTTCTAAAGCAGGAATGCAAACGAAAGCTGCTGAAAATCAAGAAGAAATAATGCAAATGGAAGCTATTGAAACTAAAGAAGCAACAATGCAAATGGAGTTGTTGAAACATAAGAATCAACAACACAAATGGAAGTTGCTGAAACAAAAGAACCACCAGCACAAGAGAAAGTTGTCGACTCAGAAAAAATATTCATATATGAAGGTAATAAGGAGATGATGATAGAGATTTTACTGTTGAAGCTTGAATTAAGGAAATGGAAATATAAAGTTGGATAATGTGAGAAAGGAATGATTCCTTTATATGAGCACAAGAAGGCTATTTAGGGGCTCAAGGAAACATTCTTTAAGGATATTTTTTCCCATAAAATTTGTTGGGTGAAGTTATAGGAAGAATTGAAGGAGTTAAGGAAGTAATAGTACATGGAAAGAAAAAAAGAAAAAATGTACACCGTAACTTAGGAATTAATGAGCTATAGAGATCCATAACTGTCTTACCCTATTTTTATATTTGAACAAATGACTATGTTTAAAATGAGGTCTTTGAAAAACGAAAGACCTTATCAAATGATGACCACGGGGACTTCACTTAGTGAACCTCTCACATAGCACGTGCGATCGTGGGATATTAAAGAATACCCTTATTTTCAAGAGATATTGACCCAAAATATTTTTGTTGAAACCCCCTCCCAATGCTTAAAACCTCCTCCCCACCCCTTTTTATACCTCAATCCTTATAAACCACCCTACCCACCCTGACCTTAAACCCCTCATCCCCTCAATACCTGCAATATATTGGTTCACTTTTTGATAATTTTAAAACCCACAATATGAACTTACGTGATAGGATATTGGCCAACAAGTGAAGCCTCCGTGATGATGACAACCCATCATATTATGAAAACATTTACTCAGAGTGAATTTTCCAAATAGAATATGTTATTTGAATTATACTTGCATGAAATGGCACATCTTATGGACCCTCAGTCTAACCCAATTCCTTATATCAGGGACATTCACCTAAGGGTGTTCAATTCTTTTGTCACCAACCATATGCACTGGGAAAATGCTTCTTAGACCATTGATAGGAATGAGGATAATTCCACTCTCTAGATTTCAAGTGAACCTTAGGACACTGTGCCCCTGATTGGCAAACAAAAAAGACATCTTTCATCCCTTGTCAAGGTCATTTAGTTAGTTTCATTTCAGTAGGGAATTCTGTGTACTTGTGTCAACATGATTTATCGACAGGAGGTTTATGCCATGAAAGGAAGCAACTATCCGTGGGAAGTTTCTTCTATATCCTTAAAGGAAAAGGATTTGTATTTTTTTGAGAATTTTTTAGTATGCTCCGTCCCAAATACCGAGATATGTTAAATGCATGGAGACATGTGGGTCAAGATGGTTGGGGATAAAATTCATATTTTCACTCATTTGGTGTCCAGAAAGGAAATATAAGAGCATCTACAAGTTAACCAATAAGGAAGAGAGGGATTGTTGGGCCAACCTAATTTCAAGCAATGGATTTTTAGAGATAGGAGAAAGGCGTTAATATTCCTTAAACCTCACCAATTTGCACAGAAAATTTTTTTAGTTAGATTTAGATTCATAATAGTTGGAGGTTGTTTCATTGGGAGATGCAATTGGATATATGGGGGGAGATGTTGGTGCTAGAAATGCCCTTTTTTCCTAATCTTATTTATCCATTTTTCCATGAATTTGCTTCTTATTTATAACCAAGTCATTACCTTTTCCAAATAAAAAGCATGTATTTTAAACGTATAATTAATTATTGCTTTGTTTCATTAATACTTGATTTTCTTATGGTTATGAACTTTATCCTCGAATTGCGCTAACTCATGATTGGATTTATAAGTAAAGTTTAGAATCTCCAGGTGTTCTAAGTGTAAGAACTTGCTGGAATTGAGAGATAAGGAATTCCTAGCATCAGTTTCCTTTTTATGATCTGGTCAAAGCCATTAATGATATATTCTCGGATGCCCGTCCATGCAACTAGATGAAACTTCCCGAGTATTTGTCTTTATCAGCTAGAACACATTTTGGTCTCTGAATAATTCATATTAAAATTTTATTCATGATTATGAACCAATTCAATGTAATTTAATTATAGTTGTAACTGTTTCTGTTGGATTCGACACCTTTAAGATCATAGATATTCATGGCTACTTGATATTAGTGGATCTGAACGACTTCATTCTTGTATATGTATGAACGCACAATTTGAGCAAGGGTTTGGCAATATTGTAAAAGGATACTGTAATTGTACTTTGATCACTTTAATAAAGGAGTATAAATTATGAATATATTTTTGTTGTATATATAATTAATCCTTTAACAACACCTTGTTTGAAGGCCAGATCCCTCCTTCTTACAGAGTTATTGGTATTAGTAGATGTTGTATTTTTACTTATTTTGGTTTGGTGTGGAGTTTCAGTTGGATGCATTAGTATATAGTTGCAACAATATTTATCAGATAGTTTCATTGATATGCTTTCTTTTGGTTTACTACAAGAGTGTGGTGTGAACAGTCGAATGTGTAGGATAATTCCTTTTTTATGGAAGGTGTGATAATTAAGTATAGTTGTTACAATCACACTCAGATCCTGTGTAGTGTTGTGATTTTATCTTTCCTAGAGTTTGCTGAATTAGATATATCATTATCTTTATGAAATGGTTGTTTTGTTGATGATTTGTGATTGTCTTGATTTGATGATTTAGGATTTAACTTCTTACAAAAGAAATTCCAAATTAATTCATTCTTAGATCACTAATCGCAGGATTGATACTGTAGGAATCAAGAATCCTTTGTGTTCTTAGATGGACAATTAAGATCGGTTTTTCCAGGGATTTGAGTTGACTGAGCAGTTATTTGGATTGATTGATCTGCATTTAATTACTCAATTACTAAAGTGTTTATGCATTTATTTTTCTTAGTTATCTTTAGAATAAGTAGACTTTCATGGGTTTACAATTTATATTGAGCACCCTACTTGTTACGAAAATTAATAAGCATATCGAGTTACCAATTATAACAACTTTTTAAAGGGTGCTAGCTAAATGGTAGAGAACCTGCCTAATTATAGGAAGGAGTTTTTTGGTTTGACTCCTCCATGCTCTATCATAAATTTGTAATTAAGAAAACGACTAAATTTGTATATATATGACTATTAGTAAATAATTTGTAGTATCTTATAGTGCAGATAACATTTAGTCGTATTTCAATTAATCATTAATATGTTATCATCTAGTAGTTTATTTAGTCGTATATTTGGTCATTAATTGTGGAAACCAATGAAGAAATAAATGACTAAATCAATGACTACACCAATGACTATATCAATGACTAATAAGTGAACTAATTAATGAATAAGTTTAATACAACTGAGTTAGTCAAGTTATAAGATAGTGGAAATTAGCTACTATTAGTCATTGACTAAAAAATAGTCATTTCTATCCGAATTTTAGTAATTTGTTTAGTCATTAATTTCTAGTTCTATACTAGTGGGATGATGACTGAACTAACTAGTTTTCTTGTATTTAAATAGTATCACTCATCTTTTTTTTACCCATAAGTGAATGGACAAGTAGAAGCTGTAAATAAAATTTTGAAAACAATTCTTAAGTGGACCATTAAATCAAGTAGATCATATTGTAACATCATTCTATATCCGACACTTTGAGAATACATGACAACGATCAATACTTCTATGGGGTTTCTCCTTGCGAACTCATTCACGGGGTGGAATAAATCACACCTATAGAACGAGAAATACCATCATTGAATATTGCAATACAATTGTTGCCTGAAACTTCATCCCTAGAAGAATGTTTGCTGCATTTGGAACACCTAGATGAAAAACACATAGACACACTTCCAACAAATAACGAAATAAGAAATGAGTCAAGAACCAATATGACAAATATGCTAAACTTAGGGTGTTCTCTGAAGTAGACCTTGTGTTGATCTATGACGAGGATACAGAGCCCCGGGGGCTTGAAAATTTAAATCAATGTGTTTAGGACTATACATTGTGTCTAAAGTATTAGAAAAGGGAATGTATGACATGATAGACTATGATGGAAACAAGTCATGGGAGCCCCGAAATTGGCTCTATTTGAAAAAGTATTATTCTTAGGATACATGATTTTTCTTGTATATAGTTGTATAAATTTGTAAATGGTTATATGTTAATGTTCCATATGTGTATCTGATGTTATTTCAGATGTCCTTTAGCAGCTTGGGTCATCTATGCACCATCAGGTCAACTATTTACCTCTAGAGGTGCATATTTGGGTATGGTTACTAATAACATGGCTAAGGACAGTGCCATCATTGAGCTGCTAACATATGCTTCTTTATAGGTATTATGTGTCTTGAGGTTAGACTCGTTCCCAATTAGTAGTCTCTCATCTTAATAGTGATTATCAGGTGATACATCTATTTTACTACATCAGTTCTTACGAATCAGATTACTTGGAAGGATTTTCAATCATATTATATACAAACATATTCCAAGAAATCATAATACAATAAATGACTCATATGGAAATTATATCTTAGATTGGCATTTCTCACACACATTGTAAAAGATACTCAAATGTACAAATGGAAACACATATAAATTAGTATATATATATATTGTTGGCCTCTTTCTCTTCCTTGTCTTGACCCGCAGTTCAAAAACAACACAATACCAACAAGACACCAAAATACATCGGCCTGACAAAACAAGCTCAGTCGAAAACACTCGTGAGTCAGGCACAGTCTCACCTAATACATATTAATGTGTAAATTCTAGAACCATGTTTTCACAGTTGGAGAGGGATTATAGTCCCTTGGCACATGGCCAAAGCGCTTGACAAAGATGATGGGATGGAGTCCTTCACTCTACGATAGTGGCACAACCAAACGCCACATGCCACCCGCACAACACGACCTTGTCCTTAAAATTTAATAAATTGTGCAACTATGTGATGCAGCTACTTCCTTATACTTGACAGACAGTGCACGAATTATATTTTAACTTAACACCTTAACCATGAACCAATACACAACAGTCCATCAATACTTTTAAACAGTAATTCATTCATATTGCGACATACATTCAACAACAACTGTAATTGTAATAATGTAGGACAAGAAAATATTCACATAAACATTCACCATTCAACAACATTCATCCATATAACATAGGAAATAATGTGGAAACCCATCTGAGAAAAACCACCAAGGTGCTCTTCATCTAGCATGAGAAATATAGGTAGCACCTTGTAGCCTGCAACTTGCAAACTATTCTTAAGATATATATTTGTGACTCATTCTTATTTATTTCATGCTCACTTGTTTATTCTCTATCTACTCCTACTGCTCCGCACACAGCCTGGATCAACTCTTCTACTTTACTAGTGGTCTACGCACACAGTTGCAAGATCTGTGGCTCAACAACCTTCTCCTTCTACTAGACTCCTCTTTGAGTCAAATACTAAACTACTACTGACTCTAACTTACTGAACTGATGAACAACAAACATCCAACCAAACTGACCGAACCCGGAACCCTTATATAGAGCGGGTTCCTTCTATTTATAATATTTACAAAACCACCCAGGGTTGACTGAGTACAGCTGAGTTATTACATACTTATTTAGCTACAAAATATCTCTGTTACATTTAATTTTTTCCCATACCTAGTTTTGGAATTCCTATAATGCATTAACCACAACCTTAACTAGCCGCGGAAACATCCTTCAATTCGTTTGTACTAGTCATAACTAGCCACAAAACTATCCTTCCATCCTCTACTGGTTCAAAATTCTACAGTCATCCTTGACTTTCACCTATCTAGCTGTGAAAATTTTGAACCATAAAGTGAGTAATTTGAACCACAGGAGAATATAGGAGCATTAGTGAGGGTCACAAATCAAATTTGGGTGCACGATTCAACAAAAACCATCAAATTACAGCTAAATTACACACAATGATAGTTGGAAACAAGATAAATTTGGACTGTCTAACTCTGAAATTTCTATTAACAGGTTTATAAATACATCATAAGTTTTTCGAATGGATTTGGAATCCAATTGTGAGCAAAAATCCCAAATTGGCATCAAACCCCCCTAGGTGGGCCAATCTTGTCCCAAATCTCTCCAAATGGCCACGAATTGCTGAAGTGGCATGTATAATGTGCATTGGGTCAATGATTACCCCTTGGATAGAATGGGTGTGGAAAATTGGATGGTTTAGAATCTCAATGCAACATTAATTGCATCAAATCAAGACAAATTTGGGCAAAATCTCACTGTAGCACCCGAAGTAAACTTTCATGTCCACATTCAATGAATGGGAGCACACTAGAAATTATGGTTGTGCATATGTGTCTGGATGAATAGGCTAGAGTACTCACGTGGGTCATAGAACCTCAACTTGACATGGCATATGTCCACCTAAGCACCCCTAGTCCACCTCATAGTGTATTAAAGCTTAAAAAAGCAATAAAATTGACNATGGAATACTACTCTAACACCCTCCCTTAATCCAAAAACTAAGTATGCTTACAAAATGATGAAGGCCTTGGCAACAATGGCTCAAGTCACCTCAAGTACATAATCAGAAATTTCAATTTTTATTTGTCCATGTAAACCGAGGAAAGAAGGAAAACCACATGGGAAAAACCTCCCCTAAAGAATGGAAATGGGGCTGGACCTGCAATGATATAACAACAAATTACCATACTTCACTCACCCCAAGCAAATATCTCAGGTAAGTGAAGGTCTTCTCAATCAAATCCTTGGTAAAAATGTCGGCAGTTTGATTGGTGGATGGGAAATACTGTGTTACCACCTAAGTTGTACTTAGTGTATTTTATCAAGTGAACCTAGTGAATCGAAAAAGATGATTTGTTCGGACTTCAGAAGACCTTCATAAGTGCATCTGGGAAGTGCTTGTTGTACTATATCACATGTTCATACCCCATAGGGGAGTTGTAATAAAATGTTCTAGCATGATAGTGTCTATAAAATACTTGGTCTCTTAGACTTTATTTGCCAATCCAATCAGCCTAGGGTGTTTTTCCCTTTGGTTTTTATTGGTTGTTGAATAAACAACTGATAATTTCTGAGTTTTTCACTCAATACATCCAAAGTTGCGGTGCTCGGTTTGGCATTTATGCCTATTGAGGTTATTATATTATATGTGTCAATGTATAAACATGCTAGGCATTATGGTCGAGTCATATGAACATGTCTAATTTCCCCTAGGTTTTTATTTTTTTAAATTTTTTAAGTTTTTTTAAATTTTAATTTTTCCACAAAACTTAGGCTATTTTTTAATAGTTTAATTGGAAAAATTGGTTTTGTAATAAAAGTGGGCTAAAAAATCAGTTTCAGTCACGCAGGGTGCTCATTTTCAAGCTCAGAGCGCCATGTAAACCCATAGACCCACTTTTTCTAAGTTTTGAGTGATTTGTCCATCACTCAAGTCAAAAGTTTGTAAAAATCAAATATTGATTATTTAATTGATGAATTATTTAAATAATGGAGAAAAACCCAAATCCTAAATCATTTGGATTTTCTCTGATTTGACTGAAATCAGTCTCATTGGCTAGGGATTGACTGGATTTGACAATTCCTTGATTGAAGGAGCTGATTTGGACTAAACAGAGGGTAAATTAATGCATGCAATCTTGGGAATTGTGCCCTCCCTCTCTCCTCCACATGTGTGGGCTCATCTGGATGTGTTTTGGTGGATGCTTTACTCAACAGGTTGAGGTGTTAGTCAGATCAAATCTCTGATTGATAATTGCACTCAGTGAGACTCAGACCAGACTCAGATAGACTAAGATTAGGCTCATATTCACTCCACATACAACTACAGTCTCTATCTCCTTGGGATTTGCACCCCCTCCTGTTTTTGCTATAAATAAAGCACATATTACCTTTTCTAAGCTAATTAGAGCTGGATTGAAGGGCTTGCTATTGTAATATTGTATTGATCATCATTTGTTGAAATAAAGAAAAGATTTGGAAGATAAATTGTGGAGTGCTTTTCATGTGTGGATCATCATTATCATGCTACTTTTGAGGTGAAATGATATTTTTTTCAATTTTTGCATTAAATTGTTGTCTTATTGAATGATTATTGGAATCATAGGAATAGATCATTGTAAGTAAGCTTACTTAATTCTATTTTTCTACATATGTTTGAATGAGCTAATATTTCCATGCTAAATAAGATTATTTTCATGCTTCATCATCCACTTCTCATATGTATCTTCAGATTTAATGGTTTTGTTTGTAGGATTTGTTGCTTAGCTTACAGGTTTGTTGTAATTGGAATATTTTGGGTTCAGGTTTGATTCCACCAGTTTTCCAACAAATATTGCGAATATTGTGCCCCTCAGTGCTTCACTAACAAGTTTCGTTTGTAGATCTGCTTCAGCAACAAGCACTTCCCTTTTCCTCTTCCTCCTTCAAAATGTTAAATTTTCTTCAAATTGGTTACTATTAAAGAATCTTATTACTTAGATCTGTCTCATTAATAAAATCACATATAGATCTAGTTAGTAATATCCTTTCTTAATATTAGATCTCAGTTCCTTTTTGCATATAAAGTTATATTTGAAGAGAACTAGTTGAAATTACCCTCTTTTTTGCAAGCATTATAAAGGAAATTAGTAGCTTGCTAATAAGGTAGTTTCCCTTAATGTTCTTTAAAGTTTCATATTCTGTAAGAAAAGTGCATATCTCATTGGCTTCCCAAACAGCAAGCCAAGATCCCAAGGAAAGCTTTCTTTCTTTGGTTCCTTTTTGAAAAACTAGATTAGCCCTTTTTTGACAAGTTTTACTTAGTTTTTTTTTTATAATCTGTGTGGTGACCCAAAATAATTTAAAAGTGGTTTTGGGAACATTTGATTTTAATTTCTCACTGTTTGTTAGCAGTTTTAACAAAAAAGAGAAGGAGACTCTGCCCGTTTTCCGACTCTTGGGTGAATCGAAGCTTCCTGGAGGCTCCCCCCACCACTATGATTTTATTTCAGCTTGTTACAAGCTTTTTGTAAGCCTTTGGATCCCCGATAACAAGGAACAAATTATATAATTCAGTTTTCTGATATTGTAACCAATAATAATAAAAATGGGAATCTTTTCGAGTAGTCTCTTTCGATCCCGCTCCCCATCCCCTCAAGGGGGATCCGTGTCTGTTTCACATTTTTGCATTTTTCCCTTTTTTTTGTTCTAGTTTAGTATTGACATGCAGGATTGTATAATTTGATAACATTTTTCATTATTCCATATTTTCAATTCAAAATTAATCATACTACTTACCCCATGACTTCCCGATTGACCCGCAAGGGGAAAGAGATGTGTGGTAGGACTCATTAGAAAACCAGTGTTGTATATCTCTGATTCCATTTTCATTGTTATTTTTCACATGCAAGCAATAAAATTAACCCCTCCTTCATTTCCCTATTGGGGTCGACTTGGACCGAAAGAGATTCATGGAGGGTCTTCTTTTCTAACAAGAACACACTCTTAAAATTTACTAAAATTGACAAGACTCCAGTGTGTATGCTCTGCACTTGGCTGTGTTTCATCTGATCAGTCAACCTACATCAAAAGCAATGTGAGTGACTAGAATAATTAGGATTCACTCTCCCCAAATTAACCAGCTCAGGAGAAAATCCAATGCCTCGATCAAACCGTTACGGTGGAAAAATACCCAAAGGAAGCCGGAACTCCTGAAAAGTGACTCCAGGGCATCGATCTCTGTTACACCTTCGGGTGCATTATGAACAACAGTCTCAGAGACTCCATTCAACTGACATATTGCTTGCGAATAGTTGTGAAGGTTTAGTTTTGGACATACTCCAAGTACCCCCTGGGTATATCTGGAGTCCCCTCACCTAAGTTAATTTACTCATCTTTTCACATTAATTTAAAACTAACCAAGATACAATTGCACAACATTCATTCCAGCACTGGCAAGCACTCTTAATTATTTTTTGACTCCATTTTCAAGGAACTGGTCAAATGTTTAATTCTTTTAATCTATATGTGATTGGGTGTCATTTTCATGCTTACTTATGATTATCTGATCATGTTATTTGTTGTTTACAATTATTAAATCAAAACTGCTAAAAAAATTACTCTTTAATACCATCATCATACTAAATAGTTTTTCCTTAGTAACTTAATAGGGTCTACCACCCTTGGCTTCATTAGGATTTGAGCCTAAACGGAGGAGTCAAGAACAAGGTGACAGCCTTGACTCGAGACTTTCCTCCAAGGACACACTGAGTGGCTTGAATATTTATGTCACGTCCCACCCAGGTGTGTGAAAGGCGGCAACATACTGCAGTGAGATCACCCTGTCATGCACTAAGCCCTGAATGTAATGCATGTGAATATCTATGTTATTTTTCCTCTACATCTGTAATGTATTAGTATATATCTTAATGGAACTCTAATTATCCACCCAAATGTTGTTTGGAGAATCAATTGTGACACCAAACTCCCGAAGAATTCCCTGCAACCAAACACACTGAGTTGCAGCATTGACTGTTGCCCTGTATTTGGCCTCTGCCGATGAAAGTGAGAAGGTGTGTTGTTTATTACTTGACTAGAAAATAGGACCCTCAGCAAAAATGAAGACAAAATATTATGTTGAATTTCTATCAAATGGATCACCGACCCAATTTGAATCAGAAAATCCAGCTAGTTGAAGTGAGGAACTAGTTGTGTAATGTACTCTAAATTTCTTAGTTCCCTAGACATACTGAAGAATTATTTTAGCAGCATTCCAATGGAGCTCATGTGGCTGGTGCATGTGTATTTCTACAGCACTCACAACGTAAGACAAATTAGGTCTTGTATGAGTGAAGAGAGAAATCTGGCCACTAGTTGCATGTAGAGTGTGATATCCACCATTTGGGAATTGCCAAATACATGCAATTTAATACCAGAAAGAAAGGGAGACTTGGTTTCCTTACACTCAGCCATAATAAAATTCTTTAGTAGGTCTGAAGCATATTGTGGTTGAATTAGCATGATGCTCTTACCATTTTTCTCAATTTCTAAGCCCAAAAATTGCCTTAGCAATCCTAGGTCTGTCATAGCAAATTCAATGTGCAAAGAGTTCTTAATTTGGCCAATTGAATTGGTACATAAACCTGTAATAAGAATATCATCAACATAAAGAAGAATTACCTGAAAGTTAACATCATTTTTCTGCAAATACACATTAGGTTCTGATTTTCAACTTGTGAATCCAATTGAAAGCAAGAAAGTATCCATTTTTGCATACCAAGCCCTGGGGGCTTGCTTGAGTCCATACAGTGATTTTTTCAGCATGCATATCAATGAAGGATCCTCTTGGACGCCTTCAGGATACTAAATATATATCTCCTACTATATTTAACCATGCAATAAAGCACTCCTTACATCCATGTGGTGAACCTCCCAACACTTACTAGATGCTAGTGCAAGAACTAGTCTATTTGAGGCCATCTTTGCAACCGGTGCAAAGGTATTTTTGTGATCAACTCCATGGACCTAATAATAGCCCTTATCCACTAACCTAGACTTATGTTTTATATCAGAACCATAAGCAGCAATTTTTGTCTAGTTGACCCATTTACATTGAACAACTTTCCTCTTGGGAGGAAGGGGAACCAATTCCCATATTTTGTTCTATTGGAGAGACTGAAGCTCATCTTCCATTGCTTACTTCCATATTGGGTTTCTACAAGATTGCTGATATGTCTATGGGTCAGAACTTATCAGCATTTAATAGTGCTCAACAAGAGCATTATCACTAGCAAATGAAACCTTACTAGTTTGTGATCTAGTTCTCCTAGGATCTTGGGGATTGCCTACCAATTCCCTAGCTGCTTGCACAATGTTTTCATACCATTTGGAACTAGAGGGTGAGTCATATATATAAATATAATTTTAAGCAACATTCATATTATAATTATAAAAAAAAATATAGCTTGTGTCATCACTTACATCTTTGAATGGTTGAGGAGAGGAGCAATCCCTTGGTGCAAGTTCAAAGTCTTGAATTGGCTCTTCTTCAAATTTGACACTTCTTTCAACAAACATTTTGCCAGTGGATGTGTCAAAGAGATTGTACCCTTTGGTGTCCTCACCATATCCAACCATGATACAGTCCTTTCTTTGTGGCTGCAAGCCTTTTTCTCTTCTCTGAAGGCATTCTTTCCCATGCTTTTGTCCCAAATATCCTAAAATTTGAGACATCTGGTTTTTCACCAAACCATACCTCGTAGGGTGTCATACCTTTCATTGATTTGTGGAAGGCTCTATTTTTAATTTGAGCATCATAGCTGATGAATTCAGCCCATATCTTGGGATTAATTTCTCTCACTTCTATCATGCAAGTTGCCATCTCTTTGAGATATCTATTCTTTCTCTCTGCCACACCATTTTGTTGTGGTGTGTAGGGAGTTGAATGCTGCATTTGGATGCCACACTCCTCACAAAGTTGTTGTAGGTTCTTATTCACATATTCCTTTCCATTATCATTCCTAAGGACTTTGATCTTCTTCCCAGTCTGATTCTCTACTAGTGCTTTCCAAACTTTTAGTTGCTCAAACACCTCAAATTTCAATTTCTAAAAATACACCTAGCAAAATCAAGAGTAGTCATCAATAAACATAAGCACATACCTAGATCCACCATATGAGGGACTGGGTGGTGGACCAATCAGATCAAAATGCACTAACCCAAGTTGTTGTGTTTCTCTCCTTTCCTTCCCCTTCTCATAGCTTTCCTCAGGACGCTTCCCAATCACACATCCAATACATGCTCCAGTAGATGGCTGAATTTGTGGAAGAACTTCCACCATTCATTCTTTGTGCAATGTTTGGAGATATCTGTAATTCATGTGTCCAAACCTCTCATGCCATAATTTGTAAACTTCATTGGCATGTGAGTGAAGTGCTTGATCACTGGAAGTAGGGAGGAAATTACAGAATTTGTACATTCTCTCATGATGATCAGCATACCCAACTGCAACAACTTGGTCTGTTGAGATTTCAGAAATATCTACAGAGTCAGGAGTAAATATTACTCTCTTTGGCTCTCCTGTATGGGTCATCTAGTAGACTAACAACAAATTTTTTGCAAGGTGTGGTACATACAGTACATCACTAAAGAACCCATGGTCTAAATCAATTATCCCAATCCCTTTGGCCTAGAGTTTAGAATCATATCCAATTCGAGGTGTTGGGCCAGCATTCGAACTCATGGAGGAGAAGAATTATCTCCTGGATAGCATATTCCTGGAAGCCTGAATCAATAATAAAGGATGAGGAATTAGAATTACCTACCACCAATGCATGACATTTCTACTTTCCTTCACTTGAACTGGAGTTGCCATCTTTCTTCCTAGCGCTATCAAGAATTGGAATGTTGTTCTTCTCCAGAAGCCGCGGCATGGTGTCTATAGTTTTCTTCATGCATGAACCCTCTGGATTCCATCACTTGTGGAAATAAGAGCATTTGGCCTTCTCTTTCCCTTTCTTCTCCTTTTCTTTGGGTGGATTCGTAGCTCCCTCACTAGATTTGGGTTTTTCTGATTTCTTCTTGTCAGACAACTTCGAATTCTTGCACTTGGGTTTACCCTTTGTTGAATTCGAAACCCCCACTACTAGTGCTTGATCTTTGGTCTTGATGGAACCCATTTGTAAAAATTTGTCCTGCTCTTGAGTGAGTGACTCCATGAAATTTTCCATACTTGGCATTTGCCAGTTTTGAAGGGTGAGTTTTCCTGAGTGAAATGTTCTCACAAAGACTAAGAACTCTGGCCCCAACTTCGTAAGTATAGACAAGATTAGTTGATCTTCCTTCTTTTCAATCCCACATTGTTTTAACTACAATACAAGTGATTTGAACTTGGTGAATAAGTACTGGATTGTGTCATAGTGCACTGGGATCAAGCTTATCAAATCATTCTCAAGCTGGTGACCACATAGCTCATCGGTTTTTCCAAATAGAGACTCAAGCTTCTCCCAAACCTCCTTTGGTGATGTCAAACTGTCAAGGTGGAACAACAACTCTCTTGATATTCTTAGACAGAAGAAACCATATGCTTCATCCAATTTGTTAAAATACTTGTCTTTTTATACAACAGAATTTGGTTTTGTTACCACCTAAGTTATACTTAGTGGTTTTTTATCAAGTGAGCCTGGTGAACCGGATAGGGTTAACTTGTTCGGACTTCAGAAGACCTGTGGAAGTAATTCTGGGAAGTGCTTGTTGTACTATATCACATGTTCATACCCCATGGGGGAATTGTAATAATTTTTCTAGCATGATAGTTTCTGTAAAAGACTCAGTCTCTTAGACTTTATTTTTCAATCCAATCAACCCGGGGTGTTTTTTCCCTTGGTTATTATTGGTTGTTGAATAAACGATTGATAATTTCTGAGTTTTTCACTCCATACCTCCAAAGTTAGGGTGGTTGGCTTGGCATTTAGGCCTATTGAGGTTATTAGAGTCTATGTGTCAATTTATAAACATGCTAGACATCATGGTCGAGTCATATGAACATGTCTACGTCCCCCTAGGTTTTTTTCAAATTTTCAATTTTTTAGTTTTTTCAGTGTTTTTAATTAAAATTTATTTTTTCCAAAACTTAGGCTATTTTTTAATAGTTTAATTGGAAAAATTGATTTTGTAATAAAAGTGGGCCAAATAATTAGTTTCAGTCATGTAGGTGCTCATTTTCAAGCTAAGAGCACCATGTAAACCCATGGTCCCACTATTTCCTAGTTTTGAGTGATTTTCCATCACTCAGGTCAGAAAGCCCCAAAAATCAATTATTGATGATTTTAATTAATAAATTGATGAATAATGGAGCAAATCCAAAATCATAAATCAGTGGATTATTGGCCGATTTGATTGAAATCAGTCAGATATGAAGCAGATTGAATGGATCTGACAAATCCTTAACTAAAGGAGGTGATCAAATCAGATCTAGAGTTGATCTTCAGCTGTCTTCATGGGGAATTGCACCATCTCTCTCTCCTCCACACGTGTCGAATCTCCTGGATGCTCTGTGGACTGATGTGTCGGTGTATGGGTTGATGTGTCAGCTCAATCAATCCCCCGATTGACAAGTAGGCTTAGTTTAGCTTCATATCTGCATTGCTTGACTCTCCATCAGCTGATTTCATCTGATTCCATGAGAAATTGCGCCCCCCCTGGGTTGGATGTCCTGTGTTTTGTATATATTATGGCTGAGGCTCCCTCTTCCAAGATAGTTAGAGCTGGATTGAATGGCTTGCTATTGTAATTGTGTATTGATCATCATTTGTTGAAATAAAGAGAAGCTTTGGAGGCTCAATTGTGGAGTACCTTTCATGTGTGGATCATCATTATCATGCTGCATTTGAGGTGAAACTGCTATTTTTTCAATTGTTTGCACTTAATTGTTGTCTTCCTAAATGGTTATTGGAATCATAGGGATAGATCATTGTAAGTAAGCTTACTTACTTCTATTTTTTTGCATATGTTTGAATGAGCTAATACTTGTATGCTAAATAAGATTATTTGCATGCTGTATCGTCTACATCTCATATGTATCTTCAGATTTAATGGTTTTGTTTGCAGGATTTGCTGTGTAGCTTACAGGTTTTCCATGATTGGAAGATCTATGGTTTAGGTTTGATTCCATTGATGTTCCAACATACATTTGCTAATATTTTTCCCCTTGGTGCTTCACTACCAAGTTTCCTTTGCAGATCTGCTTCAGCAACAAGCACTTCTCTTCTCCTTTTCCTCCTCTAAAAATCTTAAATTTTCTTCAAACTGGTTAATATTAAGGAATCTTATTGCTCAGATATGTCTCATTAAGAAAATTACATATAGATATAGTCAGTAAGGTCCTTTCCTAATTCTAGATATCAGTTTTTTTTTGCATATAAAGTTACATTTTAAGAGATCTAGCTAAAATTACCCTCTTTTTGCAAGCATTTAAATGAAAATTTGTAGCTTTATTTTAAGGTAGTTTCCTTTTCTTTACATTAAAATTTAATATTATACAATAAAATTTCACATGTTATTGGATTCCCAAAAGGAAATCCAAGATCCCAAGGAAATCTTGCTTTCCTTGGTTCATTTTTTACCTTTTTAACTAGTTTTAACTTAGTTTTTTTGGTTAAAAGTAAGATGACCCAAAGGTACTTTCAGAGTGATTTTGGGCATATTTTAGTCTAATATTATTTCTGGTTTTTATCAGTTTTTAAAGAAAATGAAGGAAGCTACTGTTCGAAAGTGGCCTTAGGAGCATTCAAATCCCCCCAGGGGTCTCCCATTTAACTAAAACCTTTAATTTTCGCACATTGTAAGCTCTTTATTTAAATCCATATAAGGATAAAGAATAATTATATCAGTTCTATGATATTGTAACCACTGTTAATAAAAATAATTTTTGAATAGGCTCTTTCGAGCCCATTCCCCATCCCCCCTGGGGGGGAATTTGCGTCGGTGTCTTTTTTTGCTTTTTGTTCATCCCTTTTCAAAATAGCATAAATATAATCTGCAGGGTAGTATACTTTATATCATTATCAATTTCATATTCCATATTTGATATTTCAAAGTAATCTTAATACTTACCCCACGACTTCCCGATTGACCCGAAAGGGGAGAGAGATTCGTGGTAGGACTAATTAGAAAACTAGAATTGTGTATCTATTTTATTTTATATCATTTGTTTTTCAGATATTATGAAATTAACCCTTCCTTGATTCCCTGATTGAGATCCACTTGGTTCAAAAGAGGTTCCTGGAGGGTTTTCTTTTTAACAAGAACACCCATTTTTAAAATTTACTAAAATTTACAAGACTCTGGTGTGTATGCTCTGCACTTGGCTGCGGTTCATATGATTAGTCAATCTGTATCAAAATCACTTGAGTGACTATTATAATTAGTAATCACTCTCCCAAATTGACAAACCATTAGGTGAAAATCCAACACCTAGATCAAACCATCACGGTGGAAAAATACCCAAAGGAAGCGGGAACTTCTGAAAAGTGACCTCGGGGCACTGATCTATGTCACACCCTAATGGGTGCATTATGAAAAATATCCCTAGAGACTCCATTAAGCCCACATATTCCTTGTGGGTAGCTATGAAGGTTTAGTTTTGGACATACTCCAAGTACTCTCGGGTATATCTAGAGTCCACCCCTTCGCCTAATTTTAATCAACTCACACCTCAAATTTAACTTAAAACGTACCAAGAGGAAATCGTAAAACATTCACTCCAAGAACATGCAAGTACATTGATCTTATTTTTTGACTCCATTCTAAGGCACTGGTTATTTTCCTGCTTTATATATATATTGTGTCTCAGCATTGTGCTTTCGTGTGTTCATTTTTTGTATCTTGTCATCTTTCATTGTCGATAGTTAAATTTCAAACTCCTAAGTAACTCATTCAATTTAACATCACCATACTAAGTAATTATACTTAGTATCTTAATAGGGTCTACCCCCCTTGGATTCATTAGGAGTCGAGCCTAAACAGAGGAGTCAAGACCAAGGTGACAGCCTTGACTCGAGACTTGCCCCCAAGGACACACCGAGTGGCTTGAATATTTTTGCCACGTGACCCAGGTGTGTGAAAGGTGGCAACAGGTTCCACTTCAGTGCCCATAATACCTTTGAAAAGCCCCTTGGCTCTCAATTGAATCACCATCTCTACCTTCCATTCAAAGAAGTTGAAAGGTGTTATCATGATGTGGGTAGCATCCATTACTTGCCGTGTTGATGGTGGTGAAATTTCTAACTAGGTTACACTCAGTAATTCGATTTTATCTGGAATTCACTAATAATGCAGCTCAAATCCACTAAGAATTTGGTCTGCAACTAAAAAATATCGAGTAGGCACTGATACCATGCAAGAAATTAAAACCATCTAGTCAGTAATTCAAACCACATGAGAATCTAGGAGCATTAGTGAGGTTCAAAAATTAAATTTAGGTGAAATATTCAGTAAAAACCATCAAATTACAGTTAAATTACACATAATGATAGTTCAAAACAAGATAATTTTGGACTTTATAAATCTTAAATTGTTATTAACAGGTTTATAAATACATCATAAGTGTTTTGAATGGATTTGGAAGCCAATTGTGAGCAAAAATCCCAAAATTTCCAAATTGGCATTAAACCCCCCTAGGTGGGCCAATCTCATCCCAAATATCTTCAAATGGCCACAAATTTCTGAAGTGGCATGGTTTATGTGTGTTGGATCAATGATTACACCTTGCACAATGTGGGTGTGGAAAAATGGATGTTTTAGACTCTCAATGAAACATTAATTACACCAAATCAAGCCAAATTTGGGCAAAATCCCACTCTAGTGCCCCAAGTCAACTTGTCTGTCCACATTCAATGAATGGGAGCACACCAGAGATGATGGCTGTGCATATGTGGATATATGACTAGGCTGGAGTACCCATGTGGGTAATAGAATGTCAACTTAACATGGCATATGTCCAACTAAGCACCCCTAGTCCACCTGATAGTGTATTAAAGCTTAAAAAAGCAATACAATTAACCAATTAGTGTAACAAAGGTACTAATGATGGATTACTGCTCTAACACCAACCTTAAATCTTCTACCTACCTCTTCCACTAACTCTGGACTATTGGCAGGGGTTTTGGGTAAGTGAGTTGCACAGTGTCGCAGTAGTTGCGCAAGCTCACGCGACACCGCGCAAGGCCAGTTCAACGCGATGGGAGGAAGAATAACCGCTTTCGAATTTTTAATGTATTAATTGACCACATATTGTGGAAATAGGTAATTAGTGGTTAGAATTTAGTTATAAGTGGACCTTTTATGTAAAGGTGCAAGCCTATATATAGAGCTAGCTTTGCAATTGTAAGATCATCATGATCAACATGATACAAGTCCAAGTCAATATTTGAGAGTGATCAATTTCTCGTGATCTGTCTATAGTATTGATGAGTCTTCTATTTTGAATAGTCTGTAATGTGTCTGTGTCAGATACTAAATTTTCAGATGTAATTAGTATCTTGCCGTGGAGAAGAATTATCTGTTTTGGATCTGTTGCACAGAATTAATATGACATGACGGTTGTTGCCTAAATATTGTGTTCTATTTTCTTTTTTTCTCTGCTACGATGTCAATGAGAAGTGTATTGAATTTGTTTATTATTTACTGATGTTGTTGCAATGAACCGATGATGCAATCTATCTCAATTCTTTTGCAATTCTGATGAATGATGATGAAGCTTATTAAACATGTTTTATGAATGATACTGATGCGTCAACACTGCTGCGATAAATGAATTATGTGATCTATTAGATTCGTAGTTGTGAAGATGAATTGTGATAACTATATTAGTTTTGTAATATAATAGTTATGTTGTCGAAACCACGGATTCCATATCTTCCCTTCTTACTGTCGGAAACTTGGTTCCGACAATTCTCCCTTGAACATCTTAGGTGAGACTTCGTCCGCTCTATGGATGTTGCTGGGCAGGGTAAAACCTATCTGGGCTAGTGCTCAGGGAGATCATGCTGGTTGGGAGTTGACGGTGTGAGAACCCCTGTTGACGAGGCTTTGTTCATGGGTGTTTTCCAACAAATGGTTCTATTTTCGGGACGTGAGTTTCTATTAAAAGGAGGATATGTTTTGGCATCCGACTTGACCAAAGATCGAGGAGTGGTTTGGTCTAAAAGAATGAGAGTTTACTGAAACAGAAAATCAGAATCCGAAGCTGTCAATGGGAAATTGTTTGGATAGATATATTCACAATGGTCCTCATGAATGGTTCTTCTATGATTTTCCTATCATCTTGTATGAGTGGCTGGCAAAGTTTGCTTCTAAGAAGAAAAACTTCCAAGAAGGAGAGTTGACATCTTGGACTTTGGAGCTGATCCAGGAATTACAAGAAACAGACAATAAGGCATCGCGGGCTATTGAGGTGTGGTTGGATAGTATCCTGGAGGGATACATTATTGAATTTGCAGTTGATACCAATAAGTCATTTAGTGAAGTAGAAAGGGAGTTATTCAATGGACCATGAGGTAGATTTTTGTTGTCTCTACAGCTATCTATTAAACAACTTGTCTGCAAAAAAGGTATTCTGAAGATGGACCAAGAGTACTGGAACTTTGGTATGCGAAGGCTATAGAAATCACAACAAGAGGGAGGAGATGCATGGATAGGTAAGGGGTATATGGGCATGATTTCTTGTGAGATTTTGAAGGTCATCGAGGAAACAAGTGGTTGTATAAGAGGAGGAGCAAGGTTTCGAGAGAAGCGGTAGAGGATAGGAGAAGGTCATGCTGCAATCAAAGTGCGATACCGTGAAGAATGACCAAATGGGAAAAAGCGAGCTTTTAGTGATGAAGAGGATTACCAGGCCCAGGCTATGCCTATAATAATGGTAGGCTTGAACCCCAACAGTAATGTGTCCACACCTCCGCGTACTACTCCACCACTAGGAAGAAATGCGCATTCTAGGACAACTTTCTCGATGTATCAGTAGTAGTCTAGCAGTAGAATACTAGCCAAAGGAAGAAGGCCCAAAATGGTGGGAGATGAAATGAAGCTACCAATATTTCATGGAAATGACACCAATGACCCAGAGCAATACTAGTTCTTGTGCGAGGTGATCTAAACTGCCAGATAAACTATGGATGACGATGTCAAGAAAATCCAGCTAGAAAATATCCTCAAGGGTCGTGCACTGGATTGGTACATGAGATTCATGGTGGTTCCTAAGGGAGGTACAATGAAAGTATTGGATGAGATCCGTAAGGGTTTATTTGAAGAATTCAAAAATCCAAAGTCTTAGGCTTAGTACATTACCGAGTTGAAAGAAATGAAGCAGTTCCCTAATGAAAATATTTGGGACTTTGATCAACGGTTTAAAATGTTGATGGCTTGAGTCAGCCTCCAGATGAGCGATGTTCAGTACAAGGAGTGGTTCATTTCCATGATTGTCCCACATATCAGATAGCCACTAATGCAGCAAAATATTGTGTCGCAATGCAAGGCTCTAGAAATCGCAATGAAATTAGAAACATTGCTGGTAAGAGAAACTGCGGTCGGGATGAACCAGATTCAAGAACAGTTGACCAATATGACTCTCCAACTGTAAGATATCAAGAAGGCTAAGGTAGATCATGACTACCTTTGGTGCACCCGGTGTCATGTGGATGGACACATGAAGGATATATGTCTGACGTTCTGCAATTATTTTCTTTCAAGAGCCCTGAACCCATTGAGTTGCGTTGGTATATCATGGTTCCACATATGTCAGGTCTATGGGCATCGACATGAGAACTGCAGCTACATGCAAAAGATGGTTACCAAGATAGAGTGTCTGTATTGTACCTTTTGTCAGTTAGTTGGACACAACGATAAAAACTATCGAGCTTATGACTTGCTCCAGGAAAGGACATATGTAAAAACCCCAAAATTTCGAAAAATTTAAAACTTTTAAAATAACATAAATCACATTAAATGCAGTTGTTAACTGGTTGATTTGTTTATGCTATTTAAATCGTAACTGAATAATTATTTAAATGCTCTGTGTTTTGAAAAGGATTTTTCTTTTCAGCTACTGAATATTTTTCTATTTGAGACATAAGGTGGTTTGTCGTAAAGGGCTGGGCTTACTTAGATTTTGAGCTAACGTAGCCGTTTCCTTCTGTTACAGGTATACAGGTAAGAAATAAGTTTCGATGCTAACAACTCTCAGAAGTTTACAGTACAGATTTTTGCATACAATTTGTTTAGTAAAAGTTTAAACATGCTAGACAGAAATATCATGCTTCTCAAGGTATTATCTTGTTATTTCTGCTAAATTTCCTTTAAGACTAAATACTAAAGAGATTACATTTTACATATAAATAAAATAGTAAAGACTAATCCATACAGTGACATGAGGTTTTGTAGGTTTACAAGTACGATAAACCCTTCATGTCTATCCTAAAGATAAGTATAAGAATGTATCTATTATTTCTTAACTTAATAGCTAGCATGGTAGAAAGATCTCAGTTCCACAGGTTTACTTCTTTTATTCAAAGTTATAGTAATAACATTCCATGCTAGATTACATACTGTTCAGTTTTTCAACTGATGAGGAAATACTATTAAAAATCAACCCATAAATTTTCTTACTGAAGCATCTGAGATCTATGATCTGAAATAAGTAATCCTTTTATAGTTTAAACATCTACATTCTTTTTAAGAGGCTAAACTCATTCCAGAAGTATCAAATGGCAGAAACCAAACATCATTAGAATCAGTCCTAGACTCCTCACTATTTATTCCTTTATTAGGTCTCAATACTGGATTAACCAACCAGAAGGTAAAAAGAGTAATCAAGTTATCTAGCATTCTTTACCTATATTGCTTTCTAAAAAACAAATCTTGAGTTGGGAGAGAGTGACAAAAATCAAATTGTCACTAAAAGGATGCTAGGTCTATAACGAGGAGAGTTATCTTTCTACCCATATTATCTAAATTATGAACTAGATCAAACCAATCAAAGTCATAATTAAAAATACCATTAGCTATATACATTTCGAAGAGTAGTTATAATTTTTACCTTCTTTGAAATACCAAAAAGGTTGGCATTAAAAAGGTGGGTTAAATTGACTGAACTATAACCATATTTTAAGAATTAATGATAGCATTATAGTGGTGTAATATAACAACTAAACCATAACCATAAATTATTGCTTTACAACTCTTAAACACCAAAATACAAGCCTCTATGCTTATGTGCTCAATACTATACATTAACCATATTATATGATTCTATGGCCTTCACGTTATGTGATATTATATCTATACTCTATGCTTCTATACTCTTTTGAATATAATCCTAACTCTATGTTTAGGCAACGAAACTATAAGGAAACCATAAAGTAGCATGCAAGGTTTATATTTAAATACGACTAACGTTGCATGGTTGACATTGTAATATGCAGGGAAAAACTATGCTATAAACCTCCAAACGATGATTATGTTGTGCCAACCATCGAGTATCGTGGACTTTGGAAACGTTATCCCCTCCATGCAAATTATTGTGTACTACATGGCTACATAGTGGCCATGCATTGGCACTATAAACGTTGACTAACCCTAAACCTTTGTCATTCTTTCTTCATGCTCGGCCTTTGGTCGCCGCTCTGCAAAACCTTCTTGATCAGGTTTATGTCATTTTTGGCTGCCATTCAACCTCTGGTTGCTTCGGCTCTTTGATAGCTCTGCCATTTCCTGGTAAGGGTTACAGGAATGTACATGCTTACTGCTTGCCTCTGATAACCGCTGCTATTTAACTAGTCATGGTTGGGAACTGTCTTACCTTTCTCTGTCCCTCAAGAGAAATTATCCATTCAGTAAATGTGGCTGGTGCTGTCAGCTGGTCGTGTGAAAAAAATGATAAGAAGCGTGCTGCGACTGTAGGGTTTATTTGGAGTCTCCTTTGTACTGCAGGGTTGGACGAAATACTAATCATTCTACCATCGAATGGAAACCTCCTCGCTGGGACAGTTCGCGGCTTCACTGCGTGGCTACCAACTAAAAAGGTAAACACTACTTTAATGTTTTCAAAGCACAGTGATTTATATAGGTTATTTTATATATTTGTTCTTAAAAAAATAATGCTAACATTCAGTCATGTAATGATCTGCTCGCAGGTGAACCTGCTACGCTTCCTAGCTTACACTAGAATGTGGTTACGGCTCCTTGACCACGGTAAGCCTGGGTCCTTCCACAGCTCATCATCTTTGTCTGAAACCTTGAGAGATTGTGCTGGTGTGATCGAGGAAGCTCTGGTTGACCTCCATGGATTTTGGGTTGTTTGTTTTAATGTTAAATATTAAGGGTAATACCCTAGCTCTTATACAGAGCCCTCCGGCTACAGCCATGAGTGTAAAACCCTGTTTGTAGTTGTGGTTTGGTTTTAAAACTTAACAAGATATGAGCCTTGCATTACTGTGTTTCAGAAGCTCTTACAGGCTGTACGTCTTCATGTATATTATTGCTACTGCTACAGGTTAATGAATAAAACAGAGTTAAGGTTATTCCTTTGATTGTTGATAAGGGTAGGGTTTTACCCTCAGTTATTATGAAACTTGAATCTGTTCACTCTCTTGCGTTCTTCTTTATCACAGTATTAAAAGAACTTAGATAAATAATGGCTTGCTGTGTTTTATTTATTAACCTGGCTGTAAGAAGAATATTATTAATGCTTCTCTTTAATTAAATAATTTTTGTGATTACTTAAATGGTTACTAGGTGTACCCCTAGTTGACAGTGAAGGATTATTAGATTATTGAATAGGTTAAACCCTTAAGCTCGACTACCGAGTGACTTACAGTTCTGAATAATGTGTTATATTTTTATTAATAAATTCTTTTATGATGTTACTGTATGTAATAAATTCTTTAAATTAAAGATATTTCTAGGGTTTATACCCTTATAACGACATCATATCTGTTGTTTATATTTATTTGCATTAATGTAGGTTGTGTTATAACTCTGTAATTCATTTAATGTAACAGAGTTAAGTAAATAAGTACTTTCTAGTTTATTGTTTAATTTTTCTATATACAGGCTTATACCTTGATTTATTTACATATTAGAAAGCATAAATGCAAGTATGATCCTTTCAAAATAGGAAAGCTTGTTGAATTCTTATTAGATGTTACTATTGTCTTAAAATAAGGTTTAATTACTTTGGGATGCCCAGTGTAAAACTAGTTCTTATTTAAACTTTATTTATTTACATTCTGTGCATAAACAAACTAAGTTTTTATTGTATAGTAATATACTATTTATATGTTATTTGTTTTTAATAAAAAAAAACATAAATACATTATCAGTGATATAACAATATCATTACTTTTTCTCAATGATCTAAGATTGTTATTTTAATGTTATTTACCCAATGTTGATTTGGGTTCTTTATTTAGTTATAAAGCTTGAATATTTCTGTACATTACTTATTAAATATTAAAATATATTTTTCTATACATAACTATATAAATTCTTATGAATATTATAACAATTATCTATCATATTAGATAATAAAACAATAACAGTTTAAAGTATGTGTAGACTTAGCTAAAATAAAAGAATATTCAATAATACAATGAAAGCATTCTTAACTATGATGCAAACTAATACCAATAGGACTTAACTGTGATATCTAACAGATAAATAACAGATAAGTAATTTATATCCTACTATTATTATTATCTCTTCCCACACCAAAAGGTTAAATTCATGTAAGCTAGCAGATAATAGTTATAAGTTTAAAACAGCAGCATTACTTTAGTCTAACCATTCCTTTCTTTCAGCTAGCATTTACTGTAAATAAGGATACAATATCATGAAATAGTTTAAATACTATAACAAAACCCTTTAGGAAATTTATAAAATGCTTGTAAATAATGAAAGGATTTAGATAGGTACTCGGTTCAGAAGGATTCTACTTCACATACCGAGATACTGTGCTAGAGTACGGTCTGGTGATACCAGATGTGGAAAAACACAGTACTATTAACAGTTTTAACTTCTGATATTCTGAAATACTAACTTCACTGAACTAACTAACTACTCATGCATATAAATAAACATAACATGCATCCATTTATACTCAGTAAACATAAAGAAATAATTTGTAGAACCTGTTTAAGCTGTGGACAACAACAACAATGGGAGGCCGTTCCTCCCTACCAACTCCTGGAGAGAGCTCAGACAGCGACTTCTCAGGACCGTCGAGCTTGCTCTGGTCTCCCTGGCTGGAACTAGGTGTAGCAAAGTCAGATACCAGTCTTCAACTCAGTATTAACTCAGAACTTATCAGTAAGTTCTCCCAACTAAAAAGCTGTAAAATAACCAAGTTACTGCAGCATTCCTCTCAAACAACTTCCTTACTATTTTCCCCTCTTCCTCAATGAATTTCCTGAATAACATTCACCTGAATGCATTCTCTCTATAAAATAACTGAGCAGCCTCAGCTCTCTTCATTGAGTACTTTTAAAAGATTTCCTAGGTCTTTGTTGGGTTAACTGTCATTTAATGAGCCACCTGCTCTGATTTCACTTTCTTGGGGAATCATGACCCCAAATATAGGGAAGTTGCCACCTGCAACTTAGGAAGTGTTTGAGGATGTTGCCACTTGTCTTTTTCCTACCACCTAGTTCCATCCACCAGTTTGACCAGTAACCTCTTTTTAACATCTCTCCCATGCTTTTGTCTCCATAATTTATTTATTAAATAATAAAATATTATGAATTAAACTCCATTATTGTTGACTCTGCTGAGTCATCAATCCCTACTTAGGATTAATTTTAACATAATGTCTCAGAAATATAATAAAACAATTTACATAATTTTACAAAATTGGGGTATGTGACAACATATAATTCATACTTTGTGAAGGTGAGGACCCCCTGGCAATGCAAGCGTAGCCACAGTTGGCACAACTAGCAATGCAGGTGCAGTATATGTTGGGATTCAAAAATGTCACTTTTTCATCTAGTTTATCCTCCGCTATTCCTCAGAGTTCATCGTCCCATTAACCTTTTATCATACCATTTCCATACATATATGTGGGTTTCACCTTATTATTTCCACTTTATTTATTTTTAGTATTATTAGTGAATTTATGATTAAATATTAGAAAATTAACATGTTTTTCACTAATATCTCAAAGTATGGATGAGCTTTATCATGTGTAGGAATATGTGGAGGATTAATTCAAAGAAAAGACTTCAAGTATATATCCTCCACCATTTCCAGGAGATAGGTATGCAAATAATATTCCAAGGAGAAGATCATGGAGATTTGGTTGAGAGACATGAGGAGAATTTGTGAGAGATATGTGGAGGATTTGAAGGGATCACATTTTGTAATAATAGGAAATTAGTTGAGTGGTTGAGTGAATAGTGGATCTCTCATTATGAGATGGTTATTTCCTTCATGTACAAATGAGAGTGCTCTCTCTTCATTTCAATAATCTTAAATCCTAGATTATCTTAGAATATCTTAGATCTTAGATTATCTTAGATAATAGTAGATTGTAGAAGTTAGTCCTGACTTTGTAATATGGAGAAGGTAATTCTTACATATTGTTCATAATATTGGTTTTGATGCTTTCATGATTTGTCATTGATTCTTGTGAACCAATTATACTATGAAACGAGAACTTTATACTAAGAATGAGAACTCTAGGGATAAAAAAGATGATTTTTGCAAAAAAACACCAAAAACACCCCCAAATAGAAAAGTGTTGATACCAGTATACATGTTTTTTTTCGGGGTTAAAAATAGAGCCATGGCCTAAACATCCCATACTGTTGCTTAATAAAACTTTAAAATCAACCCCTAAATTGGAAAAAAAATATTTCTCCAAAAGATAAATTACAACTTTTTTGAAACTTGCATATTAAACAAACAAAAATATTTCATAAATAATTTCACCACTCTAACCATATAAAATCAAAGAAATTATGATGTGATTCATAATGAAAGCATATACTATACCATTCAAGAACAAATGATTCATATAAATATTCAAAATCTCCTTTAGAGTTTCAATTAGAAATGTCTCGTTTGCCTTCGCCTTCAGGGTTTCATATAAATATTCAAAATATTCTCCTCCCTTCCCCTCCACCTTCCTCCACCTCCCCCTTCCACCTCCTCCATTGTCGTATTAAGGGGAGCGTCGCTCCCTTGGGTGCTAAAGGGATGCCCCTCACTAGCGATGCAATTATCAAAATCACGCTGCCAATGAGGGATGACCCTTTGGCGATGTAATATATGATTATTTTGAAATGTTCACACTTATATTGTATTTTGAAATGTTCATGAAAAATCACTTACTCTATTTTTTGGCTTTTCTTAAAAAAATAACAATATTATTAATAATCATATGAGTTTACCATAAATCTCAATTAATTGAGTAGTTGCACTTGATTTATAGGAAGATAAAATAAATTACTTATACATGAGTAAAAAGAGTCTAGTGACACCACTTTGATTTATGTAATACATTCCATATCATTTAACCAGTTGTATTTTATGTAACTATATTAATTATGAGAATTAAGCATGTTCAACACATCTACATCTGACTTAATTTGAAAGATCATTTTGTTTTAGAGAATTTTGTTATATATGACTTCTTAAAGCCATTAAGCAATATGGCAAGAAGTTTATGTGGTATTTTAAAAAATAAACAAATAAATCTGAATTTTTTTTTTGAAATGATGGTAATTTCGACCCACTACTTCCTACCATGGAAAACTAACTTTTGCTTCTTATTTGGGTACATATAGAGGAAATAATGAGACTCCATAGTTTGTATTAAATCACACCCCACATGAAAGAAAGAAGGATTGGAAACTATAAATATAAAAGAACATAAATAATAACAACAACAACTCTCACAATTCTAAACTTCAATATGTTAAAGGCAACAGAGTGGGAGTGGGTGGTGTTACGGTTAAGGAGGTGTATGCATGCCATTTCCATAGCCGTAGCCCTTTCCCTTTCCCTTTCCGAGAACCAGAGACGAGAGATTAAATGGAGATATCGCTGATGAATTTCCAGTCCAGATTTGGTGAGCAAGGATGCCATACACTCTCTCAGTGGGGTGAAGCTCATCCCAAAACACGTACACATTTGGATCCTTGCAAATAAACGCTTTGTAATTTTCATCACTTCCCATTTCCTTTTCCTTGGCCTTCCATTGCTCACATCTCACTTGTGCGTTAAACGCCCCTGTACCACAGCAAGCAGACCTTGTCTCCACAAATCCTACACCCAATACCAAACTTGTAGTATGTCACTCATAGTATTCTTCATCATTTCAAACAATATTTTATATCAAATCAACAAAAATATAGATGTGTGTTCTCAATTAACTTTCTATGTACCATACAATTGACCGTTTTCAATTACAGACAGAAGAAGATTATAAGCATGCAGTTGCAGGATTATTTCTCCTTGTAGCATCTGCTTCTTGTGTTTAAGCAGTTGTTTGAGACTGAAATTATATTCCTTATCCAATTAGTTTGCTATATCTAGACATTCGCCATTGGCTATACTATACCCAAGAAACCTCGAAGATGGAGTGCATCCCAAAGACGGGATGTCGAATAAAAGGAATTTTCTTACCCCGGAGTGGTAAAGCCTCTGAATAAGTCTCATCCAACAAGTACTTTCATTACTGTTATATATTTATTCACACCCAAAACACAAATGAATGAATCTGTAAAACTATAAACATATATTTTATGAAACTTACTGATAAGTATTGGTCATATTTGTTGAGCAACAATGTAACTAGGTCCCCAGGGGTAGTAATACTTTGGTAAGTAACATTCTCTACGTAGCTGTGAATGTCATTGGCTCCAATGGAAATACAATATATGGACTTTGACAGGTAAGATTCAATTGCAATACCTCCATATTTCTTTACTATAGTTGATGCAAAGTGTGTGAATTGCCATATTTGATGATTCATTGAGATAATATTCTAGAGGAGTGGGAGATGTATTAGGCCGAATCAGAAGCATTACTTGGAAAAGTATAAAAGAGAATTAAATATGTTAATTTTCCATACTCATAATCCTTCAAGTTTTAAAATAAGAAATACATATTTTCTGAATGTAATATTGAAGACAGGGAGGAGAACTCACCAAATTTTGGTCTGTGGAATCCAGCAGTCCACTACCTCCAGATGCAAAATTAATCCTAGAAGAGAAATTTGCTTGTGGGTCAAGAAAGGGTGAGGGGAACGACAACCCCATGTAGGTAGCTTAAAAGGATAACAAACCAAACCAAACCAAAGAATATGAAATAATTCTCTTAAAAAAAAATAATATCCAAATTTCTGGTGACATTTTTATTTATGGATAACATTTTTAATTAACCTAGTAGCGGCTAACCCCTTTTAAACTATTAAAAATAGTTGTGTTAACTCCTATGTACATGTGTAAAATAAGAAATAAAAATAAACATGGGGGTAGTAATTATACCAACGAAATCAAATGCAGTGCGGCCATTAGTGAAGCGGCCTGTGGGATGGTGGAAGAAGGACATGCCATAAGGAGGGAAATCTGCATGAGCAATGCATTTGGGAATGAAATTGTTAGTGCCTGCATCTTCCACTGAGTCCCCAAACACAAACAGCGTAGGTGGATGATCTGCTTCTACTACAATGGATCTTTCAAGCCAACAAATAATAATAAAGTAGCGAACTCCAAAGCCACAAACTTCAGAGCCACTTTATTGTATTATGAATGTCCGCGGTTGCAATATGGCAGTGCCAGTCCTTGGCAGCCAACGAGCTACCCCTTACAGGTGGTGTGATTCTCAGAATCGCGCCTCCTATAAGGGGCGGCTCATTGGATGCTAAGGAGTGGCGCTCCCCTATTGCAACTACGGAGGAGGCCGTGGGTGGAGGTGGAAGGGCGTCGAGAGGAGCATATTGTGAATGCAAATTACTCTTTAAATTTTATTGTATGTAGCAACTTTATATACTCTACACATGATATAAGCTACTTCATGGATATCTACCTAGGTAAGGTCGAAAGCTGAAGGAAGTATAAAATAAATAAGATCGTGCTTCGTCTTCGTTTACTACACTGGCAATAGGATCGTCTCGTCAAGTATGAAATGAATAGTAGCAACCAACGGTGTGAAAGCATTCATTAAATAATAGGTATAAGTAGGTGTAATATGTTATAGCTGGAAGGGTGAGGCGGAGCTTCACTTTCCACCTCCACCCACGGCCTCCTCCACAGTTGCAATAGGGGAGCGCCGCTCCTTGGCTGCCAAGGAGTGGCCCTCCCCTATTGCAACCACGGACATTCATAATACAATAAAGTGGCTCTGAAGTTTGTGGCTTTGAAGTTTGTTTCTTTATTATTATTTGTTGGCTTGCAAGATCCATTGTAGCAGCAGCAGATCATCCACCTGCACTGTTCGTGTTTGGGGACTCACTGGCAGATGCGGGCACTAACAATTTCATTCCCAAATGCATTGCTTGTGTATATTTCCTTCCTTATGGCATTTCCTTCTTCCACCATCCCACAGGCCGCTTCACTAATGGCCGCACTGCGTTTGATTTTGTTGGTATAATTACTACCCCCATGTTTATTTTTCTTTCTTATTTTACACATGTATATTTCATAAATTATTTTTCTTTCTTTCTTATAATTATTGATTAAAGTATATTTCATAAATAAGTTGTTTTGGTCACTTAAGGTTGCTTTGGTCACTTAAGATAGAGACTCCACCAATTAAGTTGTATATTTTTAAAGTTAAAAAAAAAAGGTTTTATGGTTTTATAATGAATTGATTCAATGAAGAAAGGCATCACATGCTTTCTTCACTTCCATATTAATATAAAAATAAATAGGTACATTGAGTATGAAATAGGTAAGGAAATTAAATGTGTGATAGGAAGGCATGAGTAATTATTATAAAGGAGAAACATACCTTAAATTTAATTATGTAATTTTTTTTATTATTATCATTGATAGTGACATTTAAAGCATACAAAATTCTTGCATGATTTGTTGAATGCATGAAATAAAAATGGATAGTAAGTTATCATATAAATGTAAGCAAGAGATTATCATTGCATAAATTGTTGAGTTTATGAATATTTGTACATGGACATGATTAAGTATACATGAATATGTTTGACAATTTAATTATGACGTTTGTATCAAATTGATTTTAAAATGTTTGTTATATATATAGATTATGTAAATAAATGCGATATTATCAAGGGTGACCTAGAGGAGTAGAAACAATATGAAAGTTGTTATATATACCCATTATGTTTTTTAATACTTATAAAGTTAAGTATATATATAAGATTTCCTAGGACGACATAAGGTATTGAAAATTATGGGGGGTAGTGTTTAAATATTCATTATGTTATATATGGTTCAAAATTTTATATATCCATTGTGTTTATTAAATGGATTGTGCAAAGTGTCAATAGTTTTTGTGGAAGGATAATGCAATATATAGTATGACTATATATACATGAGATTCACACCGAAGTTAATGATTCTGAGAATCACACTGCCAGTGAGGGGCGGCCCTTTGGCGCTCAAAAGGAGCGACGCTCCCCTTGATGCGATGACGGAGGAGGTGGAAGGAGGAGGCAAAGCAGGAGGAAGGTGGAGGGGAAGGGAGGCGAAGGTGATGGAGGGTTTAAGGGTTTTTTTTTTTTAAAATAAAATGTTAAATTTGACAACTTTTTGATAAGATATATTAGTACTGTTTTGAATTTCAAACTTTATTTTTGAAATAAAATTTCTATATATATTGTTTTTTATATGTCATTTACAAATATATGCTATAGTTTTTCATGAATTTATGTGAACCGTAACATTTTGGAATATAGTATGAAATAGTATCATTTTTATACAAAAATTCTATGAAAATCCGTTGAAAATGGTTGTAAATGTCTTTGTTTTCTAGAATTTCTTAGGATTTTGTCAATGAAAAAGTCTTAATTTTCCTATAAAAATGTCTTATTTTAAAGAAAAAATTGCAAAATGTATATGTTTTTCAATATAACTTGCTTTTAAGTGTACGTTATTTTGTTAAATGTCTAAAAAACACACTTGAAAATAGAAAGTAATAATATTTTATGACAAATATGATTCAAATGCCCAAAAAATGCCTTAAAATGAAAATGTGTGATACTGGTATCAACCATTTTTTAAATGGAGGTAAAAATAGCTCCTAAAATTAGGAGAGAGAAAAATGAGAACTGTGTCGAGTTCTCGTTTCATAGTATAAGTGGTTTGTGATGTAAATTAAGATTGCTTGATTGTTAATGTCAGCTCCCATGTGTTGTCTTCTTGCTCTTCATATGTTGTCTTTATTTTATGTAATTTACTTTCAGTCGTGTGTTTCATCTTCCAACATTATATTAGGAATTGCTTGTTTCAGCTTAAGGGGGGTTAGATTAGATTAGTCTTAGTTTCACGGGGGGGTTAGATTAGCTTAATTTTGCTTTAGTCCTGCATATACTTTGCATGTGCTTCATAAGCCTACGAACCTCAGATTGACAAATTAAATGGCTGGGAAAATACTACAATGGAATTAAAACAACATTAATTCAGCCCAACATTATACACCACCGCCCCATATGAAGTTTATCCCATCGCAACTGCAATAGCAGTTTACGTCATAGCTGGAGTTCATAGCGCAACCATAGCTTTCACCATGACCATAGTATAATCAGGTACCACTCATTTAGCATCAACCACTATATGTTCAATCTGGGCACTATGTCTAGTAGCAAAAAAAACCCCCCACAATGATAGTTAGTCGATCCTCAGTTTCAACAACGAGGAGCCTGAGGAGGATTCTGTGGAGGATTCAGGGGAGGAGGATGATCCTTTGGTCGAGTAGGACGACAAGGTGGAGAATCAATCTAGTGTTATACCTGTGGAGTATCAGCGCACTACTAGAGGGAGTGTCTTCATGTGCAGTGTACATACTATGTGGCTAGTGAGCATAATGTTGAAAATTTCCCTCAGCTGATTACAAATTGGTAGGATGGGAACATTCCTAATTTGTAGAATGCACAGACCCAGAACTAGCCAACATTCCTAATTTGTAGAATGCGCAGACCCAGAACTAGCCAACATTCCAAGTGCAGAACTAGTCAACGATGCTGAATCAGATCTTGCTACAGACTCAGAATCAATCGAGAAACCTGTAGGTGAATTAGAATCCACCATTGAATCAAGTATCGATGGTTGCAACAATTCAAGCCGAACCGCGAATGAAGGATTTTGACATTGGGGTTGTCACTCACGCTAGTACAACAACTGGACAAGATGGACCGCATCAGCAAGTTCGGTTTGCTGGAAAGAAAAAGGTAGGATTTGATATTGCATTGGAGAAAGACACCTTCTTTGATACCAAGCATGCAATCGGAAGAAATATGGGTAAGTTACCTATTATCGAAATTCCATCTGCTTTTGATCCATCTGTAGAGGTAGGACCATCGCGATAGCATGGTACCTTGGAACATTTTTTTGAGAGTTGTCTGTCACTGGCAAGGGATCCTGAAGCCCTTGTCAAGATTGAGAAGTTGTTGTACCACTGGGATAAGACATTGAAGGATTCTGCAGTGAACTCCTTGCAAAAGAGGAAGATATGAAAGGAGATGAGGATGAACATCCATATTATATATTACAAGGTTGACTCAGTTATTCTGGATCTCGGATCAGATGTAAAAATTCTGACCAAGAAAACATGGCAAATGATGGGGAATTTGATATTGGGATGGTATCCAGTGCAGCTGTGACTAGCAAATTAGGCAAAGGTTCATCCTATTGTTCATGTCTCAAAAATGGTTGTCGATGTTGAATATATGAAAACATATGTTGATTTTGATGTGATAGAAGTGGTTGAATATGGAGGTTCCTATCCTGCACTACTAGGGATGTGCTAATGATAGCATGGTGGTTATCAATTTAAAAAAATGGGTTATGACGTTTGAGAACTAGAATTTCAGGGTTATTGCTCCCATAGACTCTCAGGAAGGACGCTGGTTTATTGAACCTATGAGGGATGAATCTGGTAGAATTTGGGATCGTGCCTATAATATCTCAGAAGACTATATCCACCCTACCATCGATGGTAAACTTGGATGGTGCAACAATAGTTCTACATCCTCTGATTCTGATGATGCTTTGGAAAATTGGAAAAATAGGTTGGATGAGGTGTCGTTCAGGAAATGTGGGTTTATCACATAGTCTCTCCATCGTGTAGCAACTGAGACTGTCAAGTTTCCAATTGATGAAGGGGTGCTAAAGTTATCATAATTCCTTCAATAATTTGAAAAGAAAGTGTTTTAACCACAAAGGGTATTAGCCCTAGATGTAGCACTGAAGGATACCCTGGCCCGATGGTGGGTGACGTACAAGCATACGATCCATGACTGGGGATAGTGTTAGATATTGATGATGGTGTGCTTCAATGACTCGAAGGTCTATCATGTGGGGAGATATGACCAACAAAATAACCCCTCCATTCAGTTAATGGAATGTCAGGCCTTATGGGCATTGGGACCTAAAGATGAGTGGGTCCATGCTTTCGTTCATACTCTGGACGAGATGCCGAGATCCGGGTATGTAGTAGTAGAAATGCTCAGAAATATAACCACTCAGGAGGAGTTGTGTATTTTCTTTGTGCAGATGTTTAGTTTCTAGGATGCCAACTCAGAGGTACATAATACATTACAAATCATCCATGACGTAGTGCTGAAGTTCGACCCTGCCGCATACCCAGTTGATCCACATGCACACTGCTCGATGCAATTGATGATGACATGTTACAATATATATGGGGAACTGAAGATGATGATGAGTTGCAGAATTTTAATATCCCAGATTCAAAAGGAAGCCACGATGTTGTAGTGCCAAACATATCAACAGATTCGATGATTCAACCGCTGAAGATCTAGAAAGTCAACATTAGGTCAAAAGAGAAGCCAAAATTTTCCAATATTGGGGACTATTGGGATGAGGAAACAATGGCCAAAATCACAGACCTGCTGCACAAATTCCAGGATCTTTTTTCGACGCGGTTGTAAAAAATGAAGGAAATATTAGGGGACCTAGGGGAGATGAAAATCCTATTAAAACTAGATGCAAAACCTGTGTGACAGAGTTCGTATCGATTGAACCCATGACACAAGGATCATGTGAAGGATGAGATTGACCGGATGCTAGATGCTAGGATCATCAAGACTGTAGAAGAATCATAGTGGATAATTCCTATGGTGGTTCAAGATAAAAAAGATCGATGATGTACGCATTTGTATTGATCTAAGAAAGTTGAATGATGCATGCATGCATGATCCATTCCTGACTCCATTTATAGATGAGGTCCTTGAAGGAGTAGGTGGTCAGGAGATGTATTCCATCATAGATTTATTTTTGAGGTACCACTAGATCCGGATTGCAAAGGAGGATCGCCTTAAGATCACATTTGTCACTGAATTGGGGTGTTTTCAATATACAATCATGCCCTTTCAGCTGAAGAATACATCAGCAATATTTTCTTGACTAGTTGTCACTATGTTTAAATAATTTATTCAAAAGTTCCTGCAACTATATATGGATGATTGGACAGTCTATGGGCTAATAAGGGACCATCACGACAACTTGCAATTGATGCTAGAAAGGTGTTGACAGCATTAGATTGCATTAAATTCTAAGAAGTGCATTTTCTATGCGCCATTTGGAATGCTACTCAAACACATAGTCTCTAAGGAAGGTCTCTTGATTGATTCAGTGAAGATCGTGCTAATTCTTAGTTTACCTCCACCGATGAATGTGAAGATGCTTCTAGAAACATTGGGCACACGAGGTATTATCGCAATTTCATTAAAGGATACATTGTGATTACTGCCCCTATGGAGAATCTATTAAAGAAGGATGTTGCATTTGAGTGGAGTCAGGAATGTCAAGGAATTTTTGACACACTGAAGGCCAAGATGGCCTCCACACCCATACTAGTATTCCCTGATTGGAACAAGGATTTCCATGTGCTTGTCGATGCCTCTTCTATTGCGCCGAGGGTTGTGCTTTCCCAACTAGGTGAGGGCGACCTAGATCACCTGATCGGATATTCCAATAGGATGTTGTCGTTTGCTGAACAAAACTACACAATGACTGAAAGAGAAGGCTTGGCGATGGTTTATGCCTTGCAAATTTTCAGGCACTATTTGTTAGGAGGTCACTTCAATATGTTCACCAATCATTTCGATTTGTAATATTTGGTCAATAAGCCTATGCTGGAAGGAATATCTATCGGTGGCTACTACTTTTTCAGGAATTTAAATTTCAAATAGTTGTGAAGCCAGGACGGTTGAATGCTGGTCCTGATCACCTATCTTGCATTGAGACTGGAGAAGAAAATACCACTATTGATGACAATTTCCAGATGTGCAACTGTTCCGTGTCGATATCACAGATGATCATTATGCCCCAATCATTAAGTTCTTGGCCACTGGTGTTGCCCCTTATAACCTGTCAACCAGCCAGAATAAGCATTTGGTAGTAAAGGATTCATATTTCCAGCTGATTGCTGGGAAATTATACAAGCTTGGACCAGATGAAATATTGCGACGGTGTATCCTACCACATGAGCAGGGACCCATTCTAGAAGAAGCACATGACAAAATCATGGGAGGTCACTATGGAGGAAGGGATACTATGCAAAAGGTGTTGTGCAATGGGATATGGTGTCCTACGTTGCATAATGATGTTGTAAACTATGCGTGGAGTTGTGACGGCTTCCAACACATCGGTAAACCATCACGGTGGGATGAGATGGAACTTGTGCCACAGGTAACTCCACGTCCTATTGATAAATGGACCATGGATTATGTGGGTCCAATTTATCCACTAGGGATGAGGACTGGTGCATGATACATCATTACCGCAACTGACTATATGACTAGGTGGGCAGAGGCCGCACCAGTTGTAGATTGTACCGCTACGACAACAATGAAGTTCATATTTTAGAATATTGTGACATCGTTTGCATGTCCTCGAATATTGATGAGTGACTAGGGCAGTCAATTTATCAAGCGCACTATGAGAGCGCTAACCGAGGAGTTGTAGGTGCAACATAAGAAAAGCACACCATACCATCCGCAAGAGAATGAGACTATTGAAGCGTTCAACAAAATTTTGGCAACAACGTTGACAAAGGTATGTAATGTTAATCACGATGACCAGGACTTAAAAATTCCAGCAGTGCTATGAACCTATCGCAACCACTTGTAAATGACTGACAGGACAGACACCATTTTAGATGGTATATGGGCAAGAGGTAGTCATGCCCATGGAATACATTATTTCTAGCTTGTGCATAACTGTAGCGACCGACATGGATGATGCAGAAGCATTAGAAGAGCGTAGTCCATAGTTGATCTAGCTTGAAGAGGACTGCTTTATTGCAAGCTTCCACCAGCACGTTTCAAAGGATCGAGAAAAGGTGTGGCATGATCATCACATTAAGAATAAAAAGTTTGTGGAAGGATATTTGGTGTTAATATACGACTGCAAGTTCATGAAGCATCTAGGTAAGTTACAGATGCATTGGTTAGGCCCATATATTGTTCATTCCATCACATTTGGAGGTGCGGTTCAGTTACAAACATTATATGGTGTGGTACTACCAATGCTTGTCAATGGGAGTCTCTTAAATCCCTATAGTAATGGCTCAGGGCTACGCATCGCTTGAGACTTCAAAAGAAAAAAACCCAAATATTTTTTTAGATAGAAGCAAGGCAAGCCTAGGGGAAGAGGCCACATAAGGATAGGAGTTAGTAGTGACAGAAGGGAGACCACCTGCGGCAGCCGCAGGGCTATGGGTTGGTCAAATCAACAAGAAATGCAGGTAGTTAAAATAGTTAGCTTGCGGTGCTTGTTGAGGAAATGCACATTAATGGTCGATTCAACTGTTAGTAGGGTGATATTTCCGATGGAGTTGGTGTCATTACTACTAGATTTGGTAATGATGGACACAGTGGATTTGGAAATGATGATTTTGAATTGGGAAGTGGCTATGAAAAGAGCACGGGATGTGGGAGGAAGAAATTTTTCAAATAAATTTAGCCGAGTGAGAAAATTGTTGAGTGGAGTACAGTTGAAGAGTCTTGACAGCGAGTTGCAGAGTAGAGGTTGAGAGTCTTCGGGTACATAGTAAGGTTTGGGGAGTGTGGCATGCTGAGTGACCCCGACATAATTGATATTTCCAGTGAGCAGGAATCCCCCATTCATCCCACGACCCTTGAGGAAGAAGTCATGAGCATGCTGGTAGGCTCTTCATCGATCCCAAAAATAAATCTGAAGGCTCAAAATCCTAGTTCCATGCCATCGAAGAAGAGGCACACCCGCACTTTTTCTAGAGTGCAAGGAGAGGGGACTGCACAGACGGGGCCGTCAAGCTTGGGAGCTATAGATTCTATGCTGCCCAGGGGTGTATCTGTCAATGATATCCTAATATATGTCACTCCAATGTATTCAAGAGTGAAGTCGAGGTAGCCCACGAAGAGTCAAAAGTATCCACCCAAATTGCCATTACTGCCGGAAGGGATGACTAGCTTAGTAGATATCATCCCTGCCTTGATCAAGCTAAAGTTTGAAGACCACAATTTGTTGTTGCTCAAATATTTCTGGGATGATCCCTATAAATAAGTTTCGACGGGGCTTGGTGCACCGATTCAGAGGATTCCTCAACCATGGGAGATCAGGTTGAATAAAGATGGATTGTTGGGGCTCATTAATATACCTCACTTTGGGCAGCTAAATGAAGCTCATGCATGCATCAAACAACTTTTGTCCTACTTTCATGGTGGGACGCTTAGGTTGAATGAGCCTATTCCTGTCACACTTGACTTAATTGAAAACATTATGGGCTTGCCGAAGGCTGGGGAAGATTCAACGCAGTATATCCACGGGCGAAATACTGACAAGAAGATTTCCAAGCAGCTGAAGGTGATATTTGGCTTGTAGTGTGATGGTTGCGCCTATTGTATCGACAACATTAATGCACAGATAATGCATATCAGGGCACCCATTTTGGTGAAAAAGATTATCTGGGAGAATCTATAGGTCCAGTGCAACTCAGGCACGGTCGCATGTGCACAAAAATGTGTAGAGGGCATGAAAATGAACTGGTCGTTGTTTCTGCTTAACCAATTGCTCAATAATTCTCTCCTTTCTCAAGCTGGGAAGCCATTTTCCTGTAATTAGCTATTAATTATCATTGCGCTTGTCACATGGATGGAACCAGAAGATTATAAGTCGATGCTGTGAAGGTGTATTAAGGCACACACTATCAAAATTTGTGGTGGGTTGAGCAGCCCACTTGACAGATAGACTGTGCAATCAATTTTTGGGTCTATTGGGAAGTGCTACAAGCTTCAAATGACAAATTTCCCTGCTTATCCCATTATGCAGCAGCCAAGTATTAGCGGCTCATTTAGTTCACTATTGGGCCTCATTCCATACATATCCAGGCACGACAGGACCCTGACAAGCAGAGGCTACCTTTGGACTACAAAGTCACTAATGAAGAATTGGATTCTCTCATTTGGGAGTGGTCAGCTGAATGGCTCAACCTCATGAGCCAAGAGGAACTCTCTAAGGTGCCACGAGATGATGCCCCGGACAAGCCTGTCTAGAAGGAGCTAAGTGTTCATGACTCTGACAATTAATCATTGATGGAATCTTAGGCCAAAGCACAGTGCATATGGGAGGAAACGTGAATCAAATGGCACCTAGAATATGACGTGGGAAGCAGTACCCAACCAAGGATGGAGGACCAACTGCAACTGCTCATTAAAGCGGTCATTGAATCCTCTAAGGATGCGATGCAAGCAATACAAGAGTACAACCAAGAAGGGTTTGATATGGTAAGAGATAAGTTGAATTATATTTATGATGTTGTTTCTAGGAAGACACCTGGGAAATATGTGATGCAGGAATTCTCATCAATCAGCACTGAGATGCAGGCTAGGAACGTTCAAGTTCCCCCGACTACAATCGATGCAGGGATTGCATAAGTGAACTTGTTATTGTGGCAGCTCTAGAGCATTGCCTTGGATATTAACAAGTTACTTGCTCAGGTGCTTGTGGAGCTCTAGCATGTTTCCACATAGGAATTGGCAGATAGGTAGAAGGAGCTTAGCGATGGGTATGTGTAGTCACAAAGTGCAACCAAGAAGCTACATAAAGAAGATGAGGAGCTGCATAGGTTAAGGTGCAGCTAGAGAAAGAGAAGGTATGGGAGATTGAGTCACTTAAGGCACCACAGGCTAAGCTGCAGCACAAGGCTACCAAGGAAATCATCAAGCTTAAGAAGGTGCAAGACCACCTTATCATTGAGAAGGCGCAGCTGTGTGCAAGTTGTGGCACAGTCAAGTAAGCTGTTGATGAGGCCTATCAACATATATTTAAGGGCACATCTGATATTACAGTAGTCACTAAGGCCAAGTGTCTTGTGGAAATTATTGTCCATCTCCAGCACACTAATCTTCTTTTTAATTCCCTAGTCCATCCAGAAACACCGCCGGAACAGGTTGTTGAACGAAAGTCTACTATTGAGGAGCTAGCAGCCTAGTTTGAAATAATGGAGCAAGAAGCAAAGACAATCATGGTGGAAATGACATAGTTATGGAAAATCGTTGTTTAAGATGAATAGCTTGACCAGTTGACCATGTAGGCGCAAGAAGATGAAGGACAGTTGGAAAAACTGAAGACGTCACTCCCAACACTTCTACTCATGGTGTAGATCACGTGGTCTGAGGATTTTAAGGACCTATAGAAGAGAGCTTCCCGTGCCCAAGAAAACCAACAAAATCATCGTGCCTAGTTGGATGCATTTCAAGAAGTCAGTGGGACCTGGCTATCAAAGCAGTCATAATGCTGCAAGTGGTGCAAGACAATTGGTAGATGGTCGATGGCAAGGCTGGGGTAGCACACCCCATGCAACAATATTTTCTCAATTTTCAAAGTACTTCCAAAAGAGTACAGCTCCAGGTTCAAGAGGCATATACCCTGTCAACCTAACATGTCTCGAGGACGAGCCACAAGACTGTGTTTTGGGCCTATTGCCATGGGTTTTGGGTAAGTGAGTTGTGCAACATTGTTGTAGTTGCATAAGCTCACATGACACCGCACAAGGAAAGATCAGCGCGATGGGTAGAAGAATAACCACTTTTGAATCTTTAATGTATTGATTGACCATGTTTTTTGGACATAGGTCATTAGTGGCTAGAAGTTAGTTAGAAGTGGACCTTTGATGTAAAGGCAAAAGCCTATATATAGAGCTAGCTTTTCAATTGTAAGATCATCATGATCAATGTGATACAAGTCCAAGTCAATATTCGAGAGTGATCAATCTGTCACGATATGTCTATGGTCTTGATGAGGCTTGTGTTTTGAACAATCTATGATTTGTCTGTGTCAGATACTGAATTTTGGGATGTAATCAATCTCCTATTGTGGAGAAGAATTATATATTTTGGATCTATTGCACAGAATTAATATGACATGGCGATTGTTTCCTAAATTTTGTCTTCTGTTTTCCTGTTTTCTCTACTGTGATGTCAATGAGAAGTGTATTGAATCTGTTTATGATTTACTAATGTTTCTGCAATGAACTGATGATGCAATATATCTCATTTTTGTTGCCATTCTGATGAATGACGATGAAGCTTATTAAAGTTGCTTTATGAATGATACTGGTGGGATAACACTGTTGCGATAAATGAATTATGTGATATGTTAGATCTATAAGTGTGAAGATGAATTGTGATGACTATCTTAGTTTTGTAATTTGATAATTATGCTATCAAAGTCACGGATGCCATATCTTCACTTCTTACTACCGAAAACTTGGTTTCAATAGCTCTCCCTTGAACATATTGGGTGAGACTTCGTCTACTTTCTGCATGTTGCTGGGTAGGGTAAAACCTTTCTGGGCTGGTGCTCAAGGAGATCGCACTAGTTGGGCATCAACAAAGTGAAAACCCCTATCGATGAGGCTTTGTTGGTGGATTTTTTTCAACATGAACGTGATTTTCCCTCGTCGCACCAAACCTATCGTAGCTTCCTATGTGCTGCACTGTGCTTCCTTTCCATCCTTATCATGCCTTTCTCCATTATGTGCATGCTTTATCTTTCTGTGTCAGTTCATTTTCTTCCTTATTGACCTGCTTTTATCTCTTCGCGCACACAACTTTCCTTTTTTGCTTTCACATCAAATTCTTCCTTGTGCACTTTTCCTGCCCAATAGGCCCCCAACACTCACATGTGGCTTGTCCTAAGCCACTAAGGAAAAATGAATATCTCTGCAAAAGTTTCAATTTCTGCAACTTAAGCCTCCAGCTCGGGCTCCGTCCTAGGTTGCGGGGGAGGACCTACCTTATCCTAAAATTCCTTCACCATCTATTGCACGTTAGTAACATCCATTGTGACTTCCTTTTCCTGTGCTACCAATTTCTCCGCCCAATCCAAACTAATATGTTTCGATGGTCCTACCTCTAGCGACTATGCAATATGCATAAGTTTTTCTTGCACAGGCTTAAAAAGCCTATGATTCACGCTTCTTCTGACTAGTGCACCTCCACTTCCACTTCCCTAATCCGCTCTTGGTCATAGACAGATTGGAATTCCTACTATAGCTGGTTGATCTCGTCCATCTTCATAACCTTTTCTTTTAAACGACAGCTTCTTCATCTCTCCCTTTGCTGCAGTGATTTTATCCTTAGCTTACCGCGTGCTTACCCTGATCTTTTCTCTAGTCTCATATTCTAGAAGAACTTCCCATATTGTGGAAATGGATTCAACTACCTTAGTGCAGTTTTTTATCGTTCGCGTATCTTTTCAAATGTATAAATTCTAAAGCCTTGATGGCATAAGGAATTTCATAAACAGGATAAGGATCTAGGCACACAATTAACCTCACATAGAATTGTAGAGAATTAGCATAAGGAGAGAAGAAGAAGAATTAATGAACACACATTAAGGAATAATCAATAAATGATAATTGATATTATTACATAGGTAATACATCCTTATAAAGGAAAATAGAGTTACTAGACGACAATTCAAGCTAACTCATAAAGCAGGCTTACTAATTATGACAAACCCCATAGTTGGCTAAAGCACTTTCCCAATCTACCAAGCACCTCACGAATTATCAATAGCATGTGTGAGTGATGATGAGTGAAGGAAAGAATTGCTAATCCTAGAATATGGAGAGAAAATAAGGGAGGATGGGTTGGCAACAAAAGTTGCCAGTTTCCTAGTTGACTAGCTTTACCTTATCCATAGAAAAGTAGCATAAAGCAAATAAAGAAGAATAAATCATAATCCACTGTAAAGTGCAGTTACCAATTTTGGATGGCCATAAAGTGGTCAAGATCAACCCAGAATAAGAAATAAATCATTCCTAGGATACAGATGGCAAGTGTTGACTCTAAGGTGCAAGTGGATGCCAAGTATCTAAGCTAGTGGGTAGGAAATTAATCAAATAATGATTAATTATTTTATGAGTGGGATTATTATATTCCAACATCAAAAGCCTCATACGATGCTCTGCTTTGCGCTTCTGGCACCTCGAGAGGTGTGCTTGGTACCTTCTTAGTCTGCTGCTCCTCAACCTATGTCTTCAGTTCTATTGCAATTTGCGATAGCCAGGAAACCTTAGCAGCTGAATCTTCATCTTCATTTCCTGCTTATGGTGGGAAATCCACAAAGACACCTTTAATGGATTCAACAAGTGCAACACAAATTTTCTCACTCGCCACAATTTCTTGTTCTTTTTCCTTTAGAAGGATCTTACACTGCTTCGCCTTCTTTTGCTATTTTGTTTCCTGATACACAAAAGAATTCTCTCGAAGTCGTATTTCCTCCGTGGCTTCCTGTTGTAGCTCATACAAATCAACCAATATGAGATTGGAGAAGTTGATCTGTAATGTCTCAGACTCTTTGAAAACATCATCAAACGCACCCGTTGACATCCCTATCTCCATTGCACGCCCATGGATTTCTACTTTGATTGGAGGCACTAGCTCTGGTGTAACTAATGGGACATTGGGATCCATGCCATATGTTTCATCCTCGATAGTGGCTGTGAGCTCGTTAATGGCCTATATGAACCTATTAAGGTGCCCTGTAACTTGACCAACCACGTTTTCCTACTAGGTATTTAGAACCTTGAGGCTTTTCTTGGTGACCTCAACTACAACGTCTGCTAGCACATGAACATCATCCTCATTCAATGTGTCCATGTTAGTCATTTTCCTATATTTTCTCCATTTTTGTTGCATCCCACATTGTTGTTGTTGTTCTTTCTAGTGGTTGTAGATGTCCTTGCCAGTAGGTGTCTATTCTTCATCACCTTGATCAGAGCCACCATCATCACTGTTATCATCTTTTCCTTCTTGTGACTAATTGTCCTGACCTTCACCTCCATCATTTCCTTGGCCATTATCTTTTCCATTTCCCTTGTTAAGTGGTGCATATTCATGGTCTTCACCTTCTTTTGTTGGATCTGCTACTGGGTCACACCATTCAGCATTCCACTCGTTGACAATTGCATCCACGTCATCAATAGTATTTATGAACCCTTCCTAATGTGCTTTATTTTCCAAGGCGTTCTTTGGCTCCAAAATCATGTTATGTGCACCAGCCTGGAAATTTATGAAGGCTGCATATCTGTGCACCATCACAGCCCGAAATCTGTGAGATCACCTTATAACATCGCCCAGCACCTCGACATGCAGAAAAAACTTGATGTTACTATTCGTCTAGCAGATCTTGTTTTTCTTATCTTCCCATAGGTTCTGGTACATTACACTAAGGCAAGGTAGTGGGACATCCATTGGTTCGTAGTCTAGTGGGTTTCCCGACAAGGTGAACAAGATTAGGATGAGTAGCTAGGAGTAGTGAAATTTGTATTTAGAATCCCCTTGGGCCTATGCTATGTCATCTATTAGTTCATTCAGTAGGAGCTGTGAACAGCTGAAAGTCACACCTTGTGTGCATTGCTCTGCAATTTCTACCACTCCAGCGGTGCATTCAATTGGCCTCATCTTGTGCAACATCTTACAATATAGGATTCTTGCAGTGAACCACACACTGGAATCCTTAATAGGGGGAATCAAGAATCCCCTACCCGTGCACTGAAGCTTATACTTTAGTTTCATCTTAGTGGTATCCTTGTTCTAGTGCAAATACAACACGGGGTCGTGTCCTTTATTCGTAAGTCCTGTGATTGATGAGATAAGCTCGAAGTCAACCGGGTATGGTCGATTGATCCATAGGCACCCTCTATGGAAACAAACTAGGAGCTTTTTCACATATGTATTAATCTGTAGGTTGTGAGAAAAATGAGACATGAACAACAAGTTCATGAATCCTTCTTGGTCGATGCCAGTAGCCCATTTCATTGGGTTTAGAACCTCGGGCCAAGTTGTCCTGGTTTGAATCATGACCATGGATTTATTTCTTTCCAAACCCAACTACAAGTGAGTGTCAACATCCTTGAATTCCAACTTGGAGATATTTGTCATTATGTCCATTAGCAGGGGTATGGGATTAGGGATAAAGGGTGCTACTAAAAATGTGAGCGCTTTCTTGGGAAGCATTATCGGCTTTGCCTCAGCTTTCCTCACCCGAAAATAGTGCTGGAATATTTATTATTCCTCCTCAACATCCAAGTCTCTACAAGGTGGTGAGTCCTCCTCCATAATATTTTCCTCCAGCAAGTCCTCCTCCATCGTCTCTTTCCCAGGGTTGTCCACAATGGCCTTAGCCTTGTGTTTCCTTGATAGTCATGTCCTAGATGACTGTCTAGTCTCTCTCTCCCCATCCTATCTCGAGTCTATGATAGGATGTGTAGGTGCAGTTGGTGGTTTCTAAATAGGGTTCATCACAGAGCCTTAACCAGGGGGTGAAATAGGGGCCGAAGGAAGCGCAAGAGCAGGCTGCATTCTTGTTTGCACCATCGGGTCGAGTTCTGGTTGCTGTAGTTCGGGAGATATGATCTCTTCTTTAATTGGAAACCATGGGTATCAACTCACTAGATATATCTATTACCATGGGTATCGACTCACTCTGTGACAGGCTTCGACTCTATGAACTGTTCAACTCTAGTTTTCTTACGCTCTCTCCATGTGCATAAAAGGATGCTTGGAGGTGAATCCTCATATTTATACTCTCCTATGCGTCCTATTGTTGTCATGTGATGGGAGGTCAAGGTCTTATCGATCAGATGGGATTCTCATCTGATGCATTCCTTCATTAACTCAGCTACTTGAGTGTTGTGTTGTACCTGTCAACATAGTTATGGAAGTTATGACACAGACGAATGATGGGACCAAAAATCACGTCATCATTCTCCTCATATCTCATCGAATTATTGATGCTTAGCTTTCATGAATACCTCAATATTTGTCAGTTATTTATACTTTAATGTCGTTCAGCCTGTCATTTCCACTTTTTCCTACACTTTTATTTGGTTCTTCCACAGACGTGCAACATAATAGTTTCTGCCTTTTTGCTCTTTTTTTTTTCACAACACAACTTTATCCAGGCATGTCATGACCATTATAGTAAGGTTTCAGGTGACTGCCGTTCACCATTCCTACGACATAAGTTCCATCTAGCCTTTATAGTTTTACTGTTCCCGGATCAGTGATGTGTACAATCACATATGGCCCTAGCCAATGCGTCTTCAACTTTCCTAGGTATTTGAAAATTTGCTCTCATACAACAACACAAGTCCTCCAACTTTGAATGGTTTGACCCGAATATGGATATCATGCCATGTTTTCTGCCTTTTATTTTTTACTGTCTGATGAAATCCTTTGATGAAGCGTTCCTCTTCCATCTGAACAAGCTGCGACAACCTTTGCTCGACAGTATCTTTGTCAGTCATATTCATCAGCGCAGCAATCCATAGACTCAACACAATGTACTCCATTGGTACAACATCTTCCTTTCCATAAACCAGTCTGAATGGGGTGTGCCTTGTCATTCATTTGCAAGTTGTGTGATACACCCATAGCACATTTGATACTTTCTGATCTTAGTCATCTTAGGACACATTGCATACCTTGGTTAATGCGCTTTCTAGAATCTTGTTAAAGGATTCGACCGTCCCATTTGACTGAGGATGATAGGGTGTCATCTTCTTATGCTGGATATGGAACTCTGCATAAGCTCATCAATCATTTTGTTAACAAAATGCATACCTTGGTCACATAGTAGAATTTTTGGGCATCCAAATCTAGTCACCACATTTTCAAATAAAAATTTCACTGTAGTCGCAATGTTGCAATATTTAACAACCACAGCATCAACCCATCTAGTTAAATAGTTTGTCGAAGTGATAGTGTAGCGCATGCCATTTATTTTTCCTCGTGGACTAATCATTCCAACAAAATCAATGACCCATTTGTTGAATACTTGAATTGTTATCCACAAGGAAAGTGGAATCTGATTGCAACACGATAGTTTTTCTATTCTCTGAAAGATATCATAACACCTATAGAATATTTTGGTATCCATGTGTATGGTTGGCCACCATAGTATCGCTTGCAATATATTTTGCACAGTTTCCTTTCAGGCATAGTGTCCGACACCAACATATGCTTCACTCATCACCCAATATTGTTCATAATAAAAAACACAGTGGTGCAATATTTCATCCACACCCAAATTATAGAGGTGTCTAGAAATCAATGTGAAGTCCATAGCTTTGATGACCAAGTGTTTCTTCTGATTATTAGAGAATCCTCAAGGCGAATAGCCTGTACTTAGAAAGTGGATGATTGCATTAAAATCCTTGTTCTAATCTTCCATCATAGCGACAAAAAATAGTTGCGTGTTAGGAAAAATATTTTCTAGGTTGGTTGGCTCTTCACCACTTTCTATTTGTGACAGGTGGTCTAGCCCGACATTTAGTCGATCAGGCTTAACAATTACCTCAAAATCAAATTATTGAAATAGGAGAATCCATATACATATCTTACTCCCTAACACTGGCTTGTTGACTAAGTATTTCAGCACTGAATGATCAGTGTACATTTGGAAATGTCCACCCAACAAATAGTGTCAGAAATTCTGAAGTGCATAGACCATGGAGAGGCCTTCTCTTTCCATCCTCGTGTAGTTATTTTTTTCCATTGACAGTTTTATGCTAGCAAAACAAATATGCTGGTCAAGCACACCCTCTCCTGGTTGTGTCAAGCCTATTCCAAGCATGACAGACGACGCATCGACACGAACATGGAATTCCTTTTTCCATTCCAGGGATACCAGTATTGGCATAGTGGCCATATTGTTATTTAATTTGTCCAATCTTTCCTGGCAAGCTGGTGTCCACTAAAAATTTTCATCTTTATTCAGTAGTTTCTCCATAGGTGCAGTGATATTTGCATACCATCTAATGAACATTTTGTAGTATCCTGTATGTCCTAGCATTGATCTGAGTTGCATGCCTGATGTAAGTGGTGGTAAGTCAAGGATAATCACAAATTTTGTTGGGTCGACCAAAATACTATCGCGACACACTATATGACCCAACATGACACCAAATAGTGCACAAAACATACATTTCTTGGAATTGAGCGCAATCTGATACTGGCGACAGCGGCCCAGCATTTTGCGCAAACTCTTGATATGGTATCTTACTAGACCAAACATGACCCAATCATCAAAGTAGGACTCAATAAATTTATGAATGAAATCTTTAAAAGCAGAGCCTACTATTCTATAAAAAATAGTATGTGCATTCTTGAGTCCAAAGGGAATTACTGTATACTAGTAGCATCCCTATTCTATGATGAAGGTCATTTTGTGGCAATCCTCCTTCAGGATTCTAACTTGATGATAGAAAAAGATGTCATTCATAAAAGAATACATCTCTTGTCCTCCAACACTTTCAAGTACTTCATCTGTAAATGGTGTTAGGAATTGATCGTGCAAGCATGCATCGTTCACATTCCTCAGGTCAACACAGATCCTAACTTTTCCAGTTTTTTTCTTATCATGGATCACTATAGGGATGATCCACTCCAATTCCTCAATAGGCTCAATGATTCCTACGTCGAGCATGCGATCAAATTATAATTTTACCTTCTCTTTATATCTTGGATTCAGTCTATATGGGCACTGTTTACTAGGTTTAGAATCTTGTCATAGGAGTATTTTCATCTTCCCTAGGTCACCAACTATTCCCTTCATCTCTGAGAAATTGGTAGGGAATATGTCCTCAAATTCATGGATCAATTCTGTGATCTTCGTGACTGTCTCTTCATCCCAATAATCTCCTATATTGGCGAACTTTGGGTTCTCTGGTGACCCAATGTTTACTTTCTTGATTTTCAATGACTTAAGGAACTGGTCATTGGAAATGCCATTTCCTTATACTACACGCATGCCCTCTAATTTCGATATGTTTATGTTAGCTGGATCATCATGTCAGTCTCCATCTAGATTGTAGCAATCCATCCATTGTTGAATGGGCGCACTGCACTGGTGAAAATTGGACTCTTTGACATGTATTTTAGCAAATATCTTCTCCTTTATCATTTTAAGAGCAGCATCAACTGTGGGTTTCTCATCAGTAAATTCAAATGTGTACCTAAATTGATTAGCAGATCCTTCCCAACCTTGGGTTCCTTGCCGCAACTCCATAGATGCATACCACTTTCTAGGTGTAATTTCCAAGGTATGAATGAAATTATGGACCCATTTCTGTCATGGGAGACACTGATTTATGTGTTGTACAGGGCTCGACAATCCTATATATTTGTTACTCACTATGAGGAATTCTTCGTCGAATATGAATTCCATTAACCTTATACATTGTCGCCATTTTGTTATGAACTGCTTGTGTGTACCCCACCATTGAGCGGGTGTAGCCTTCAGTATGTGGTCTAACGTAGAGAAGTGTTGTGATGCTGTTAGTAGTCCTTCAAACTCACTTAAGAAGATTGCAAGGTTAGGAAAACACTCATAGGTGGGAAGCTCTCCTCACTCATTTTCTACCCATCATGAAAAAACTGTAACTCTGGTGCATCTTCTCATAGAGACCTTATGCACCTAGTTTTTCAAATTCTCCAAAGCCTCTCTTGAGTCTTATGTGTAGGAACTAGAACCCTTCTAGCTCAATTTTCCATCCACTATCAGAATGATATAATATTCTTGTACAGTAGTGACATTGTAGATCTGGTCAAGATAGTCACCCTGTCCCTCATTGTAGATAGGTTAGATGTATCTTTGTCCTTCCAATGGATTGATAGGTGACACTATCCCCATCTCATTATCCTCGAATGAGAGGATCCTTTTCTTGAAATTTATAATGGTTTGATTTTATATGTCTCAGTCTATCCCCAACAATGGGGGATGTGGATTCATCTAATCAACAATCTTAATGACTTCAAAGTCCAAAAATGTGCCCAGCCCCTTAACGTCGACATGAACTTGACTCAATTTGCTAATTGGTAGAACCTTCTCCTAATTTACAATTCACAACTATGAAGGAGACCAATCCAAGCATGGATTTCCCATACTTTCCTAAGTTTTTGCGTCAAAATATTGACATCAGAGCCTAGGGCTAAAATGATATAATCTATGTCATAATCCCCTATCTGCGGAGTCATTCTTAACTCGTGTCCATTTTTTAATTTCTTGTTCACTTGGTTAACCGTCTTTCGAGGTTACAACTCTACTGGTGTTTATTCTATTATTTATTATAGATCTGTGATAACATCTTTATCTTGGATTAACACTAAGGAACTTAGCACAAACAAATTGAGTTTACTAACGTTTTTCGGGACTTTGTTCTGAAATAATTGTTGGAATTTTTCAGGAATATCTCTTACTTCTGCTGAGGAAGATGGTTTCTATGGGTCTAGAAGCTCTCATCCAACATCCACTAATACTTCCTTCTTCTTTTGAACGACGAATGGCACCTTCTTCTGTGGCGTGGCTCGTACCTGTGGCTGCAGTTTTTCTTGTTGGGTTTGTTAATCATATCTAGTCGCAGCACCTCCTCATGTTATGAAAATAACATTTGGATCTCTTCATTCAGTAGCAATCATCTAAATGTTCAACTTAGGATATGGATTTGGGTTCATATTCCATGCAGGGTTAGGCCCTGTGATGGTCCTTGCTGGCCATTTTGAAATCAACTGAGGACATTGCTCCACATTATGGTCTTGTCCCTTGCAATATGAACATGTCTTTGTAGGTTTCGTACAATGTCTAGCATAGTGACCTAGTTTTCCATAGTTATAGCATGTAACCCGACCTCTTCCTCTAGCAAATCCTCCTCCTCCTCTGCCTCTAAAGCTTCTGACACTCCTTCCTTGAAGGTGTGGTTGCTATGGGGGGTACTGATTCTATTGATATTGTGTCTGATAGTGATTATGTTGTGTTGGCCACTTTTCCCCACTTGCGTGACTCAGGTTCTACGTAGGCCACTGATCCAACAACTACTCGAGATATCAGCCCGATAGAGAAAGCCCCATCGGCAACACCTGTGCAAAAGGAGAAGTCTCACCTGAGATATCTCATAGATGGGTAACCATCGAAACCATGTTTCTACGATTGTCAGGGAAGCATAGTCCCTTGGTTCACAACCAAGGAGCTCAACGAAGGAAGAAGGGTAGCTGGACGGAGGAGTCGGTTCTACATGAATGAGCACAACTGTATGTCATCATGCACAACACGTGCTGTGAAACTGACTCATAGCAGTCAGCTCTAGGACTTAAGATGGGATTCATAATAGGAATTGTACATAACAACATATATTGATATAGTTTCAATTCAGCAAGATATTTTGTTCATCCATCTACCAATTGCAAGAAACTAAAAGAGACTAGACCACATTTAACATTATATAGAAAGCAACTATTAATCAATCACATAAACATTCACCACATCAATCATTCATTTGGACATAAGAAATACCGTGCAAACCCATCTGGGAAAAACCACCAAGGTGCTCTTCATATAGCATGAGAAAGGATATAGCACCTTGCAGTTTGCGGGATGCATACTGATCTTGAGATATGTATTTAAGTTTAGAATCATAGTTCTCATGCTCTCTATCTTATTTATCCTAATATACTACTACTACCTATAGATCCACACATAGCCTGGATCGACCTTCCTAGCATCTGCACCTCTCTAGCAGGGCTTCCTTATTGCACTATTCTCTTTGCTTCCTACAGATTCCTGATTACCTTCCTCTTAGATATGTTCTTTGCAACTATATACAGCGCTCATCTATCAACCTATTCCATAATTACAACAAACAAAAAGCAACCTTCTAACTATCAAATCTCTCCTATTTATAAGATGTTACATGACCACGTTGGGTCAACTACTTACAAGAAGTCTGTTAACTGTCACCATCAACTTCCGCTCTGGCTACAACTATGGTGATCATGACTCGACATGAGGCACTAATGGCCTTACTTACATCATGCTTCCACTCATGTGGAATCTACTGAATTAAGTTGGCTTCCGTACCCATGACATCCCTATCACTTTTCATCCATTCTCCCCATGTGCACTTCCGCAGTTTCCTTTCCTTTACCGTGCACCTCTCTGTTCTGCCTTCATGAACCCTTTTCATACTTAGCGATCTTCCTTTGGTTCTATCGCGCATGCAATGTATTGTCCTTATTTTCACACATGAACTTCCTTTTTGTGCCCCTTTTTCGGTCCAACAGGCCCCCAACACTCACCTGTGGCTCATCCCGAGCCACAAGCAAAGGACATATGAGCAGACCAATTTGCCGACCTGCATGGTATCTTTTTGAAATTTTTTTTTTTTTTTAGCTTCTTCTACTTTGTAGCTTGCGTATCTCATACCTTGCCTCTTTTTTTTTTATTTTCTTGCTTGGGCTTATACGACTTCTTATTCATCCTGTTCTAATAAGTCTATTCCCATAGCTTGCTCTGCATTTGGTCCGAGCCTTCTTGATGGCGCGTCTGTTGTTCTACGTCATGTTCCTTCGTGCCCTTATTTGCGTTGTGCTCTTATTCTCTCACTTCTTCTCTTATTTCTTACGCGTTATCAACTGTGGCTATATCTTTCTCTTCAAGATGGGCTATATTGCTAATTTTTTTTGGATCTGGGCCAAAATAGGGGTAAGCCATTCTATCTCTTGAAAAGCTTCATCCTCCTGCTACTCGAGTTTTTGCACTGTGCTATTGCTTGGGTGTTCTAACGAGGTACTAGCTAGTGCACTAGTGAACTCATGGATTTGGTGCTAAACCGACTGAACTAACTTTGTTATCCTTTCGGCTTGAGCCTAATATTTAGTCATTTCCTTGTTATGCATGCTCTCCTAGTCATGCATGGTTCTGGCCTTATCAAGGAGCTCCTTAAGGTCAGTTCCCCGAGTGATTTTATCCTTCACTTGTATCTTCTTAATATCAGCTTTCAGTGCCAAGATTTGTAAGTCTACTTGCCATGCTTGCTCAGCAAGTTGCTTTGTTACTGCATCATCAATGAGCTGCTCCCATGTTGTAGCAATTGTTTCTATAGCTTCTACACAGATGCTCACAGCTTCCCTCAACTGGGAAACCACTTGAGTTGTCAATTGTTTCCTTTTCTGTAGCACTTCTGGGGGTGTGCCAGGATGTGGGTTGGTTCTCATCTCCTATATCTATTTCTGAATTTGTATGGCTAGCTTGGATAGACATCTCAATTGATGCAATAGTTTGACCTCAGACTCTATTTCCTCATCGAAGAGTTGCACCACTGCCTCCTTTATTGCTTGTTCTAGTGAAGCCTGCCTCTGGGCTTGGGATTCCAGATCTGCACATTGGTGGTTGATAACTTGCTTTTTATCCCTTTATTTCCTAGTTGCCTTAGCTTCCTGAGAGGTAGCTATAGTTTCACGGATTCTAATTTCTGTTGCCGCGACCTATTTAATAGAGTATATCGGCAACAAAGATAACTTTGAAAAATTTAAAATTAATGTTTCCAAGTTATGGAGACTTGCCTCAATTTCTTCTCCTTTCTTAGATAGTGCGTCCATAGGCATTTATATCGTTAGGGGTGGGATCATGATTGGTGCCTCTAAGCCATCTGATTGGGAAAGACCATGGGTTGCATCCTGCATCGTGTCTCGCACTTCGATGATAGTTCATGCGAGTTGGTTAACCTTTGTGGTGATGGCCACTGTCCAATTGGTTTTCTTTGTCATGAGCTATCCCAAATGTTTCTCAATGACTTTGGCAATGATGTCATGCAGAAGGGTCAAGTCTGCGTCAGGTATGTCTCTAACATAGGGTCGGTTAACCTTCTACCTCTGGCTGTATGGGAAGCTCAATGTGTCTTCATCTTCCTCCTCTTGCATGGGTTGCTTGCCCCTCTTTTTTTGGGCTTGCTTTGCGCTCAATTATTCACTTATAGAGGGGTCGTCTAGGTTGTCATTGGGTATATCATGCTCAGCTTTTGCTTCATCTTATTGGGAGCCATCTTGGGGCTCCTGCATACTGGTATTGGCACCATGCTGGTTTGGGTTCTCTAGTGGATTCTCTTGTGGGACTGGTTGTGGTGTAGGTACTTTCTCCTGATGGGTAACCCATTCCTCAGGCCAATCTTTGATTTCTCGCTCAATTTTCACAACCCTGAGGATGAAGAATGTTAAAAGGTATTTCTTCTTGGGGTCCCCAAGTAGTTGCAAGATGATGTTGTACTTCGCTGCATGGAATTGAATGAACATGTACTTTGCAACCGTTGTAGGATTCATTCAGTACTGTGCGTGCACTATTTTTTAGATCCTTTCTCCCTATAGGAAAAATATAATTCTGGCATCAATCTTGCACTTGTTGTCCTTATGGTCCCAGAGGTTCTAGTATGGCCTACCAAGAAACTGTATGGGAATATCCATGGGCTGATAGTCTTGTGGCGGAGCCCATACTGCAAAAGAAATTAAAATTAATAGCCAGGAGAAGTGAAAATTAGCTGTGGTTTTTTCTTGTGCTTCTTGTGCATCGTCCAGTAGTTCATTCAAGAGGAACTGGGAACAGTTAATGTGCATGCCTTGTGCACATTTTTCAGCAATTTATACTACTGCGGCCATGCACTCAGCCGACCTCATCTTGCACAGGACCTTGCTACACAAGATCTTTACTACTGCTTGCACCACACTATCCTCAATGGAGCTAATTAGAAAACCCTTTTCGTCGTGGAGGAGCTGATACCTAGCTTTCATATCGTTTTTATCTGTATTTTCCCTCTCATTATGCAAGTATAGTTTTCGGTTGATTCCCTTCTGTGGAAGACCTGTAATGGCCGAAATCAAGTCCACTGTCACCTCATATGGTTTGTTCAGCCAAAGGTAGCTAGCATGGAAGCACACAAGTAGCTACCTAACATACATGCTCATTGGTCTAGAGCGGCCAAAGTGGGGCATAAGGAGTAGGTTTAATATACCATACTTCTCCAATCCACGCACATACTATAGTGCAGAGACAACGTCTACCTCCGGTGGTCGGCCGACTTTTACTTCCATGAATTGATCTCTGGAGATGTCTAACTTCCGAGTATCATAGTATTCGAACTTTAATACCTAAAGCTTAGGAAAGATGGAATCCTAGGGTTTTGGGCCATCTGATGCCCTCTGGAATAGTGGGTTCTTCTAGTATCTCTGGAATGGTCACTATTACTGCTACGACACCAAGATTCCTGGGTGATACATAGGGTGGAAGCAAGTTCTTATCCTCTTCAGTGAGCTCTGCTTTTGGTGATGATGGTCAAACTGGGTCAGCTCTGTGAGATTTAGGTATTTTTTCCCTACGACCGGAGGATCTTGGGGGTTCAGTATTCAAGGATTGCATAGCGGGAAAAACTTGGGCTCCCACTGGTTGCACTAATGGTCAGGAGGTAGTTATATGTGTGAGATGACTTCCTGCTTGTGATGGATGTGGCATACTATGTAGTTGATTTTTGACAATCCTTAGCTTTGGTACTACTTTCGACTTTGCTTGAGTCTTCTTCATCTTCTTGGGTGGCCAAACCTGTTCAAGGTATCCTTACTGAAGTGCTCACTATGGCTGGAATATTTTAGTGAGTAAGGTCTTTGGCTTTTAAGGATGGCTCTGCAGCGGGCTTGGCTCTTTGTATTGCGGGTTCGTTAAAGGAATGCAAAAGTTATACGATGGAGGACAAAGAGGGTTTATAGGCGATGAGTCTTTAAGCTGACTGGATAGAGTGAAGGACCCTCTGGTGGATCACATAGGCTCATCCTTTCCACGCTTAAGCTCCATTATGTACTAGTCAAGCTAGTTAAGGGCATTCTACCATATGGGACCAAAACGTCCACCACCTCTTTCCTCAGGCCTACCACTTTAATGCTACTGAACGTGTAGTGGTGTTGGATCTTTTTTGAAATTCCCATGCCCTTACTAGTTGTCCATTCCTGCAAGTTGTTTGCCACTTTTGGTGAGATGTCTTGTGAATTTTTTTTTTTGTGCATCGTGACTTTATGGGAATTTGTTGCAGTCATCACGATAAGGTTTTAATCAATTTCCATTGATCATTCTCATTACGGGTGTTCCATCTAGCTTATGTAGTTTTACCACGCCTGCTTTAGTAATATGAGCAACTATGTATGGACCTAACCAATGCGTTTTGACCGCCGGTATCTATCATCTCTGTTATCGTAGCAATTCGTAGGCTCGGGAGAATATACTCCATGGGCACGACTGCTTCTTGTCCATATACTAAATCATAAAGGGGTGTATCTAGTTAGTTGTTTTTATGTTGTTCTATAGGCCTATAATACTACTAAGACTTTCTGGTCCCAGTCATCTCTGCGCATATTGCATACTTTGGTAAGCGCATTCTCGAGTACCTTGTTGAATGCTTCCATTAGAGGAAATTTGAGGTCTAAAATGGGCCTCCCAAGGAAAATAATAAAATAATAGTTCAAATAATAAAATAATAGTTATTAATTTTGGAGGAAGAATGAAAAAAACTACTTTTTGTGTTCATATTTTCGACATATCTCCCTATGGTTTTACTCAAATTCTGAGCAGGAGAGCTCGTTGGATGTCAAATTTAATTCTGCATCCAATGAGTACCCACACTGCATAAATTATGGATGTCAAATTAAATTATGCATCAACTAATCTCTCCCGCTCAGAAGTTGAGTAAAAGCACAGGGAGATATGTCAAAAATACGAATAAAAAAAAGTAGTTTTCTTTTATGAAAAATATGTCAATTCAACCATTATGGTTTACCCATTTTATTGAAATTCTATTAGTTCTTGAATTCCAACTCACAAAATTGATTGTTGGTTCATTTTCTTATAAGGCCCATTTTAGACCCCAAATTTCCTCTAATGAATAGTTCCATTCACTTGAGGATGGTAGGGTGTTCTTTTCTTTTGTTGGATTTGGAATTCTACAGTTAGTTCAACAATTAGCTTATTTAGAAAATGCATACCTTGGTTGCTGATTAGGATTTTGGGACAACCAAATCTTGTGACGACATTCTCAAAGAGGAAGTGGGATGCAGTTGCAGTAGTACAATCTTTTACAGGTGCATCCTCTTCCCATCTTGTTAAGTAATTTGTGGAAGTGATGATAAAACATGCACCAGTTTGTTTTCCCAGTGGACTGATAGGGCCAAAAAAATCCACTACCCATTTATCAAAGGCCTGCAGTGTAATTTGTTGCGCAAGTGGCATTTTGTCACATCACGATGGTTTCCCTGTTATTTGACACTTATCACAATTATGAAAGTATTTTCTTGTATACATATGTACCATTGGCTACCAGAGTCTAGCTTGCAAAATCTTGTGCATTGTTACTTTCTCGGCATAGTGTCCTCCTGAGACACCCGCATGTGCTTTCGCCATTACCCATTGTCTTTCATACTGAAAGACACATCTTCCTAGTATTTCATCTGGTCCCAACTTATATAGTTGTCCTGCAATTAGCATATAGTCTGAGGCCTTGAAAACTAGTTGTTTCTTTTGCGATGTTGAATAATCTTTAGGTGCATACCCTGTATTAAGTAATTGTATGATCACATCGAATTCTTTATCAACAACATCTATAGAAAATAGTTGTGCATCCGGTAGATTGTCCTCTAGGCTGGTGGGTTCCTCCCCACTTTCAATTCGTGATAAGTCATCAAGCCCAACATTTAGTCGTCTTGGCTTCACAATGACTTCAAAGTCAAATTCATGAAATAGGAGGAGCCATCAGTAGATTCCCCCTCTGAACACTGGCTTATTTCCCAGGTATTTTAGCACAGAATGATCAGTGAACATTTTGAAATGTCCACCCAATAGATAATGTCTGAATTTTTGTAGTGCATAGACCATTGCAAGCCCTTCTCTTTCAGTTGTGGTATAATTTTTCTCTGTCGTTGATAGTTTCCTACTTGCAAATGTGATCGGGTGGTCAATTGCACCATATCCTGGTTTGGTTAAGACTATGCCAAGTGCAATCGATGATGCATCAAAATGCACATGGAATTCCTTTTTCCAATATGGAAATATTAATATTGGTGCAGTATCCATTTTACCCTTTAGTTTATCTAGACTCTCCTGGCAATTTTCATTCCACTCGAACTCGTCATCTTTTTTTAACAGCTTCTCCATTGGGACAGTTATCTCTCCATACCCTCTTATGAATTTCCTATAATACCTAGTGTGTCCCAATGTGGACCTGAGCTATGTGACCGATGTGGGAGGAGGTAAGTCCAGGATAATTTCTACCTTCGAAGGGTCGGGCAGGATCCCATCGTGGCATACTACATGGCCCAACAGCACACCAAATGGTGCACAAAATATACATTTCCTCAAGTTCAACATAATTTGATATTGGCAACAGCTCTCCAGCATCATGCACAAATTTTCAATATGGTCTCTTACAATAACAAAGACCGTCTAGTCATGAAATTATACTTCAAGAAACTTATGAATGTAATATTTGAAAGAAGACACTATTATTCTAGAAAAAAAAGTAGTGGAATTTTTAAGGCCAAAGGGAATTACCATGTATTGGTAGAATCCCCATTCTATTAGAAAGGTTGCCTTATGTCGATCTTCTTGTGAAATTCAGACCTGATCGTATCTTGAGAACCCATCTGTCAATGAGTACATTTGTTGTCCACCAATGCTTTCCAAAACCTCATTTGTGAAGGGTGTAGGAAATGGATCATGTAATCAAACATCATTTAGTTTCCTGAGGTCAACACAGATTCTGACTTCACCTATTTCCTTCTTGTCTTGGACGACTATGGGGCTTATCCATTTTAACTCTTCAACAGGTTCAATAATTTCTTCCTCCAACGTGCGATCCAATTATGCTTTTACTTTCTCCTTATAATGTGGGTTTAATCTGTATGTTTGTTGTTTAACTGGCCTTGCATCGGGTTTGAGTGGAATTTTCATTTCACCCAAATCCCCTACTATTCCCTTCATATCCCTGAAATTTGTCGGGAATAGGTCCTGAAATTCATGTAATAGATCGATGGTTTTGGCTACTGTTTCTTCATCCCAATAGTCTCCAATTTTGGAAAATTTCAGACTGTCCTCTGACCCAATGTTAAACTTTTTAATCTTTAGTGGCTTAATGAACTGCTCACTGGAAATGCCACTTCCTTCTACCTTGTGTGATCCTTTTGATTCTGGAATATTGATGTTGGTCAAATCATCATCTGGGTCACCAAAGAGATTATAGCATGTCATCCAATGTTGGAATGTCTCACAGCATTGGTGGGAATGTGTAGCACAAGGTTGAGAATACACAATCTCGAGTGGGATCTCGGCAAATATTTTTTCTTTAATAGTTTTCAGCGGAATATCAAATGTAGGTTGTTCATCCACAAACTGGAATGTGTAAGTGAATTTCTGTGGAAATTATTCCCATTCCCTTGTCTCCTGGCGCATATCCATAGATTCATACCAGCCTTGTGGCGTCGTCTCAAGACTATGGATGAAATGATGAACCCATTCCTAGCAAGGATAGTTCGAGAATGCTATGGAACATTGTTCCAAGTGTTCGACAGGATTTGATAACACCATATATCTTTGGGTTACAATTGTAATTTCTTCTCCAAACCTTACTTCTAGCATCCTTCTGGATTGTGGCCATTCAGATATGGTTATCTTATGCATACCCCACCATCATGTAGGCATAGCTTTCAATGCAAAGTCTAGTGTAGACAGTCATTGTGGCTCTGTTACCAGTTCTTCAAATTCAATCAAGAATTCTACCAAGTTAGGAAGTCCTTCATATGTGGGTAGTGGTCACAATTGAGTTCCTACTCGTTTGACCAACTTAGTTATCTTGGCACATTTTCTTGATGAGACCTCATGTAGTCGATTCTGCCACTTCTCCAGTGCCTCCCCTGAGTTTGATGTACATGAACTCTCACATTTCCAACTTAGGTTACCATCTACAGTAGGATTAATATAGTCTTCATGCAGGGCGGTTATATTGTATATGGTGTCAAGGCAGTCATCCTACCCTTTGTTGAATACCGGATCAACATACCTTAGTCCTTGTAGTGGGTCAAGGAGCACAATGACCCGCATCTAATCATCCTCAAATGATAGGATCCTTCTTTTGAAATTTATGATCATTTGATTTTCCATTACCAAATCAATCCCAAGCAGTGCGGGATATGGGGTAGTATCGTCTACTATATCTATGACTTTGAAGTCTGCAAAAGTGTGTAATCCTTTGATATCCACTTTAACTTGACCCAAACTACCAACATGGAGGACTTTTTCTTGATTTTCAAGTCTTAATTGAATGGGGGACCATTCTAAGGGTGGATTTCCCATTATTTCCCACGTTTGACGTGTTGAAATGTTAACATCGGATCCCAGGTTGAGGATGATATAGTCCATATCATAATCACCAATTTGCGCGGTCATCTTGAGTTCACATCCTGTCTTGAGCCTGGTATTGATACTGTTAACCTTCTGTTATGGAGGATGATGCATTAACACTCAGATTAAGGAATGATGTCTGATCAATCATAACAATCTTCCCATTAAATGGAAAGCATACTACTCAAAAGAGAGAAGAATCCATGGCTTGCATACTATACATCCAATTCCGGCCCAACAAAATATTGTAGTCAAGGGGTGCATCAACCACCTCGACCTCGATCACAACGGTCTTCCCTCCCAGCTCAACCTTAAGAGAAGGAAGAATCTTATGCAGCCGAAAATATCTACCATCAAAACCTATCAACATAGTAGTGGATTGAGACAACTTGGGAGAACCCAAACCCTTCTAACATGAAAAAGACAACACAGAAGGAGCAGCGCCTTCGTCAATCACAATGCATTTGACAGTCATATTAAGACATTCTACATGAATCAAAAGAGACATTTAGTAAGGAAAGCGAGGCTATATTCCCATGGTTTCAAATTTTATAATGGAAGAAGAGTTATCATCATCAACCCCAAGAGCAGAAAGCCTGGCTCTCCTCTGTGGAGGACAAGTATGAAATACTTCAAGCATGGACATCGCACAAGGAGTTTGGCCCAAATCCTCGACAATGGAATCGTTTTGGGTGGCTCAGGCATTAGGATTGTGCCCTGAATGCTTTAGGACTCCCTTAGGAATGCGAGGTGAAAATTCAGGTTTATCTGTAGGTTTTTCGATATGCAAAGGGATCTCAGGTGGAGTAGGTTCTTTTCTAAGGTCCAATTGTGATGAACCATAATCCTTCACATGAGTCACAACCTTAGTAGCATGCACCATGTTAACGTAACCATGACCACTATTGGATTCTGGCGGATTTTGATCTCCACTTGATGCACAATGAGAATCAATGGTCCTCGAGTCCATATTTTGATTGTTGGGTAAAGGATTAGTTAGCATGGCTAGGCCCTGTGCTATGAACCTTGAGGCATCTTCCATATGAGGGCACAAGTGAGTGAGGTGGTCCTCATTACATAACTTGCAAGGAAACTTTACCTTATGTTTAGACTACTTGTCCCCCCTAGAATTACGAGCATTCTTGTCATTATAATTATCATTTTTGTTCTTGTTCTTACCCTTACGATTATTTTTACCTTTTTTTCTATTCCTTCCAGGCTGTTGGTTTCCCTTCTGGTCCGACGATTGCACAAAAAGTACACTTGATGTTTGGGTAGGTTGAGAAAAAGCCGTGGCTTGTCCCAACATGGATTGATTAATTGACAATTGGCTCACTTGTTTCACAACTGAATCTGCAGGTTTGGCACTTGTACAACCCATAATGCCATTGGCATGTGGTCCATGCTTGATCTTGGGATCGAAACTAGATCCTGAAGAATTAGTTATAATCTCATACAAATGTCCGAATTGAGTGTAGATCAAATCCAACTCTTGTTCCCTAAAGATTGCTTGTTCCTCATTTTGGACTTTGAATGTAGAAACATCCTTCACAATGTAAGGTAACAATGACTTAAGGAACCACTAAAGGAGAAATTCTGGTGGTATAAAGGTTTTAATCAACCACTTTTGTCTATGCCACTCTTGAATATGATCTGAGATATGTGTGTCTTTGTCTTGCCGAAATTTTGACAAGAGCTCGTGTTAACACCCAAAAATGGTTCACTACCTCATCTACCCCATTACATGGCTCATTTGTCCATTTTCCTACCATATTTCCATCAAAAACCCATAAAACCATCTATAAAGCCTCCAAAAGGCTTAAAATGTCTCCAAAAGGCCATAAAACCCTCTTTTTCTCCAAAAATATCCAAAATTCCTCCAAAAAAGCAAAAATATCCAAAAAGGAAGAAAAAATATAAAATAATGAGGAAAAGGAGGAAAAAACCCTAAACAGCTGAAACCCTAACCCTAAACCGACACTCCACCACTATAAATAAGTGATGGAGACCCCTTATTTCAGATCCACAATCACAAGTATCCTGCCTCTGCCAAAATTGCTCTTGAAATCCTAGCTCACCCTTGAGCTACTTTCACCATTGAGAGCCCCTTTTGGCCCATTTCCACCATTGGAGAAAGAGAAGGAGTAGCTTGAAGCTCGGAGCCACCTACTCGGACCAGCGCAAAGGGCTTCACCAACCTCCACATTGGAGGTCAGATCAATAAAAAATCATTCTTTACTTTTTGCTGTTTTGCTTCATGAACATTTTAGATTAGTTTTTATTTCTGTTTAGCATTTTTTATTCACATATTATTGAACTGCTACTAAGAAATCCATTCTCCTTAGTAGGTGCTCATTCGCACAAGCTAGGGGTAAAACCCTAGCTACAGCTCGGTACGAACGTCATAATGCACCGGTAGCTAAAAGTGATTGAGGAAAGTCATGGCAAGGTCATCAAATAAAATGAATGCCCCCCTTGGTAACTCTATATACCATTTCGCTGCAGGCCCGGTGAGTATGTGTTGAAATAGCCTCAAACATATTGAATCCTCATGTAAGGAATTGGAAGAGCACCAAAGGTGAAAAGTAGTGACATGCTCACTAGGATCTTCTCCAGATTTGCCCTCGAACTTGGGAATGTCTGACAAAATCTTGTTAGGAACAGCTGACCAGGCTGGATCATGAGATACCAGATTGTTCATAAGTCTCAATAAATCAGGTAAGTTCAACGTTGCAAGGAAAGGGAGCCTAGGTCGAGCCAGTCTATGCCATGCTTCCTGATATTTTTGGTTCATGTAAGGCTGATTGCTATAAATACCATGGCCTTGGCCATAATAACCTCCTCCTGTTTGACCTGTATAGGGCTACATGGCAGCATTGTGATGTGGTGTACCTTGATTATGCGGCGCTACGAAGCCATAATTGGAAGAGTAAGCAGGTTGTTGATACCCGCACCCATAGGGTTGATAGTTCTGTCCATACTGTAGTCTGTAAGACTGTCCATGAGAAGCTCCATAAGGTGTTCTAGGGGATGTCCCATGAGAAGCAACATAATTAGGGATATGGGGAACTCCTTGCGATGGACCATAAGACAATCCAGAAACAGGTATATGACCTCCTGATACAATAGGAGGTACTTGATTCTGAGATACTACCCTGCGAGCAATCGCAGTAGAAACATGGCTAATAGAAATATTCTAGCCCGCAGGACCACCTGAATGAGGGGGAGGAAGGTTTGTCAAAAATGCATTCGAAGGAGTAGGGTTCGAGGACGAAGGAACATGTGAAGGGATGTAAGTGGTGTTCCCTATGGTCACTCATTTCGGTTATGGTATCCGCATAAGGTTACTAGCACTAGGTATAGGATGGACATGTGAAGTTGCTTCCACCACTGGCATGGAAGGTGCAATGTGACTAGTACTCCCAAATATCTCCACATGGAAAGGAATAGGAGTGCCCCTAGGCATAGTGCTAGGTTCAACTTTTGACTCGACATGATGTGCCAGATCGGGTGCATGGACATCAGACATGCCATAACGAACATGACTAGTGCATGTGGGTTCATGATGAGTCTCATTGCCTAGAAACCAATACCAGAGACCTATGAATGAGGGATCAGAACCAGAATGTGAAGGTATTTTTGGTGAAGGATCATATACGGGATTAGAATCTGCATCCTCAACCTCCTGAGGTGGAGAGGACATCTCAGGAATCTAATCTTTGTGGTCTCCCATCGTGTGTGAATCAAAGTGAGAAGTAGTCTACCTGGACTGTCTGTTTCTCTCTCCCAAAGGAGGAGGAGACATGGAAGGCAGAAGTCCTGGTAAACGATGAGAACGGCGAAGTGCCGTGCCCGAATCCACAATGAATCAAAAACAAAAATGAAACATTAGAGGAAATTTCAACTCAAAATGGGCCTTTTAACTTTAACTCAAATTGCATGTCATCATGTGTTAGCCATTGAAATTGATTTAAATTTGAAATACCATATAGGTCTTAAAGACATTTTTAATATAAATTTGGGGATAGGTATCATAAAAAACTACTTTTTTGTTTGTATTTTCGACATATCTCCCTATGTTTTTACTCAAATTTTGATTGGGAGAGCTCATTGGATGTGGAATTAAATTCCACATCCAACGAGTACCCACTCGGCATACTTTTGATGGACCCCTCTACCCGAAAAAGAAGAAATAACTGAAAAAATGTGATGATGACATCATCAACACATTTTTTTTTAGGTATTTCTTGTTTTTGGGGTAGCAGAGTCCATTAAATGTATGTCAAGTGTGTACTCGTTGGATGAGAAATTTAATTCTGCATCCAACGAGCTCTCCCAATCAAAATTTAAGTAAAAACACGGGGAGATATGTCAAAAATACAAACAAAAAAATAGTTTTTTTTTTCTTCCTCCAAAATTAATAAATATTATTTTATTATTTTATTAATTTTTTTTAGGAGGCCCATTTTTAGATGAAATTTACTCTAATGAGAATCGATCTAATTATGAAAACCTTAGGCAAACTAGTGTGCATAGAGCATACACCTATAAAATGTAAATCCAAATCACAAGCAAACAAGGGTAGGATATGTGAGCTCCCGAACGAAGCAGGTATGTCTCACCTAGGAGAGGCTTGAGACTCCCATACACAACAAGTGTATTTTCGTAACCAATTATAGTGTCCCTCAACTTTAACGCATGTAGCGACTATGCTGTCCAACCCCTAGCTGGCCAGGACACCTGCAGAATAACCTTTGCGAAGTACCCCCTCGATAACCTAGGTAAGGAAACTAAGGTCACCTCAATATAATCAATGCTCAGGAATACATTCGAAGGTGGTATTAATCGTACGGACAGGGTAGCAAATCCTGAAACTCTCGACAGAGCCCCCAGATATGAATACAATCCTAGAAATATCTCTGGTGCTACTCAGTTATGACCAGGCGTCATCCTAATCAATAACCACTCACACTACCTCGTGCTTAACTCCCTTGTAAAAGGAGGATCATGAGAAACACTAATTATATAAAGGAATTTCACACTCTCACCTGGACAGACACATAAATGTTTCATCTAGTAGTCTTGGAGAATTTACTCACATTGAACTATTCCAAGACCATAAAACCTAATCTTGTTGGTGCACCCTATAAAATAAAAGAGTGTAATTCATTTTATTATGCATTGATTTTAATTGGCTTATTACTCAAAAAGGAAAATGGTCGTGCAAGTAATTATGTTATGATGCAACAAGAAGTAAAACGCACACCTAAAAATCTATGCAAATGCATTGTGTTAAATGAAAAATGGGGTATGCTACTATGTGAAGTGAAAACTTTTCCTTCAAATCAATATGCAATCATTACTATATGAAAATATGACTAATATTTTCCAAGCAAACATAATGCAAGTACCATGCAAATGCAAACAATGCAAATAATGCATAATGATGCAAAAAGCAAATGTTTTCATATTTTTTGAATTAAATGAGATAAAAAGAAAAAGTATGACTCTACAACCCCCATACTCTGCAATAACTATCAAACAACACCCAAGCAAAGCACCAAGGTAAAATATACCTAATGCACTAATACCAAAACAAAAAATAGAAAATGAAATGACAAGAACATTTTCAAAAATTTTAAACTAAAAAGTGTCTTTGGTCAGAAACAGGGGTGTATATAGACTCCAGAAGCATCCAAGAAGACTTAGGAATCATCCAAACTCACCTAGCAACACTTAATCTTCCCAAAAAAGGAAAAACTTGGGGCATATGCGACTGTTTACAGAAAATCCACATATATACGTGGCTATTGCAGGAAAACCCACGTGTACACGCGACTATGAAGGAAAAACTCGCGTACAAGAAGAAAAAGAGATAAAAAAGAAGGTAAATAGACAAGCTGAGACAAGATTTACTCCTATCAGACACTACTAGGAAAACATGCCTCCAGACCCGACTCAAAAATAGAGAAATCAGGGCAATTCAAGAACATTAAATGATGATAAAACCCCCAAACGAAATGACTAGGAACTCCCCAGTATGGTCTCCAATTCTGTTACGGAGAAAACTTCCTATGGGTTGGGGTACCACAATAGACAGAGTAACCATAAAAGATCTTGAAACATACCTTATTCTAGATGGTTGATGTAGATCCCCATTGAACTTTTCCAATCCTGCTTGTGTTATTAATTTGCCCTCTCAATAATCAGCAAACAAGACAAGCATGCTATATAATGGTGTTAGACCTACTCTAGCATATACAAACAATAATGTAGAAGCAATTAAAACCATTCATGGATTCAATATTCATTTAAATGCACATCATTGGATAGGAAAATATATTTCTATTAATATAAATCAGATATTACAAGAATGACAACCTCTGTCAGCACGTCTGCAAATAGGAGAAATTGAGTCCTCCACCTGGGCCTCCACCACCTCAATCCTCCATATCTCGATAGTAAGCTCACAAGAAAAGGTAATCTTGGGAAGTACACAAAGTGGTCCAAGGGACAAAGGGATGCAGACTCAAGTATAATCAAGCTACGACAACAATGGAATATAGTTTTCTTGCTCTTCATTTCCTCCCCTTTCAATGTATCCAAAGGGTTCCTTATATAGTGCTTCATGGGGTAATGGAAGGTCAAATATGAGTGATATCAAGGAATATGGAAGGCCAAGAGAGAAGTGACTTGGATCCACATCAAGGAAAACTCAAAAAATATTTGGCCTTTTGCACACATCTCGATGTACATGGGTTTAAGGGTCATATTTGCATACATACGTGAGAATGGGTTTAAAAGTCACGTATGGAAAATAATCCATGTTTTTAGGGATGATCTTGGAAACATAAAAGGTACAAAAATGGTCCATGGGGTCGAAAGAGTTTGTAAAGGGACAGGGAAGGCCATAAATATGTGATTTTCCATGTGTGGTAAAATCAGCTATAACACCTTCTTTGGTGGATGGTCTCCCTCGGGAAGTGTTTCAATGAGTGCTTCCAGTTTTGCAATCGCTTCCTTATCCTTGATTAGTGCTAAACAACTTGAAAAGAAAGGTTTAAGTTTACTAACTTTATCTACAGTTTTGTGCGTACTTCATTGTTCAAATATCTTCTAGAATCTTTTAGGAGTTTCTTTCACTTGGCATGAGGTAGATGGCCATTCTGCATCAATGAACTCTGGACACACATCCATGAATATGCACTTTTGTTCTTCAATATCAATTGGTGCTTTCTTCTTTGCGGCAAGTCACAACTAGGGTTGCGTGTGTGTTGCAGGGTCTATCTGCATAGCTTTGTTAGCACCAGTCATAGAACCTCCCCTCATGACCATTGCCACATTTCGTTCTCGTAGTTCAGTGACTACCATTTGCATATTGATATTGGCATTCGGATTGGGAGCATTCAGTGCAGGGTTTGGTACCGAGTTGGCTGGTCCAAGTGTCCGGTATTTCCATCGAGCATTGAGATGTGGGCATTGATCCACATTGTGATCTTGTCTGCACTACGAGCAAGTCCTTCCAGGTTTTGGGAAGTCCCTAGCATAATTCCTCAGCAATCCACAATTGTAGCATACAACTTTCCCTCTTCCCCAGTTAAATCCCCCTCCTCCCCGGCCCCTGAAATATCCACCACCCCTTTGAGGTGGTTGTAATAGGTATTGTGGTTTCTAGTACTGTTGTTGATATAAATTATATAGGGCCATATTCTGAAACTATGGTGCCATCTGAAACTGCTGCAGGGATGGGAATTGCGGTGCAGCCTGAAACTGAGGAGGGGTCTGTTTAATATTTACTTGCTCTTCCGTATTCATCAAATATGCATCTACAATTTTCTCCCTCATGATTTGGTAGGCTCTATAATATTTTTCATCATGGTCTACAGATTTACAAAACTTACAATATAGACCAGAGGGTGTACATACCATCTTGTGCATAAACAGGAAATCGGTGTCCCGGTGTTTTCTTGTTTGGCATATATTGCACCAAGGTAATCCTTGGCTATTCAATGGGCTTGGCCCACTTAATGAAACATAGTCCATATATGTCGGGAATTCATCTTTGGTATGTCCATTGGTCCGGCATCAAGTACACCAGAGGTCTTCGTGTGCTTCTTTTACCCTTTTCATATCTTGGAGTTGGATAGTCAGATTAGCCAACTGAGACTGAATCTGTATCATTCCTATGGAATTGTCCCCTATGGGAAAAGCCTCTAGCTTCATTGCTAACTCCAATTCCTCCATATGTGTTGTGATATTCTACTGCATGAGCGGCCCTCTTATATGTGGTAGTAGCACAACAATAAACCACTCTTTATGTTGTACATCTGACATCTGGAAACTGACCTTGGCCATCAGCATTGTAAACCGTTGTTCGAAGTCCCATACTGTTTTTGCTGGAGCCTAATTAATTTAATTGATTTCAGTAATACATTGGGACTCTGATTGGGGCTTTCAGAACTCTGAGATCATTACCCACCGAATATCCTCAAGAGTCTTCTGCAGGGTTCCTACTGGTGCAACACAAAATTTCATGAACCAATCCAGGGCACAAACCCTTTGAGTCGTAATCATATGTTCCTTATTTATATCAGAATTATGTACTAAGCATACCATCCAGACAACTTCACAAAGAAACCAATGTTGTTCTAGGTCTTTTGTTCCATTCCCATTATAGGTGGGTTATCTAACATCTGTCCCCACCATTAGGGTGGCGTTGGGGTTGTTCACTGGACCTCCTAAGTTTATAGGATTTATGTGGATCGCTGATGGGACTTCTTTCTCACCAGTACCGACACTAAGGCTTCTAGTGTTCACAAGGGGTTCAAGTGATGGACTTCTAGGTATTTCTTTAGGTGATCTCTCTGGAATACTGTAGTCACATCCTATTCTTGGCGATTCTACAGACCCTCCCAATTTTTCTCTCTCAAAAATTGGGTTATACTCCTCCTCTTCATCACAAGATCCTTTGTCTAGGTATGACTCCAATCCATATTCAACCTCCCTCAGCAAGCTATAGTCCCTCCTTCCTCCTGTTACCTTTCTCCTCTTTCCTAACCGGAACCTCCTTCCACTTCTCCAGAATCCAGTGCCTAACTCATCCTCAAAACTTCTCAGGAACATCTCTTCTTACTGCCTTCCATATTACTTCTAGCGCTTACACAACATATTTTCTCCACAAACTATTTGAATCATTCACTATGATAGTTCCCCTATCCATTTTCGTGCATTCTCCCGTCTTTCATTAACTTCTTCTTGCGCGAACGTCAACATGTTATAATACAGTAGATCTTCTATCTCCTCCTTCATTGAGTGCCACAATATATCCCCGATTTAATCAATGGGTCCCATCAAAGGAACCATTTGTTGGACACATTTCCCCAGTTGCATGAACCAGGTTTTGCATAGCTCACCAATCCAACAACTAGCCGAGATACCGGCCCAATAGATCAAGCCCCATCAACAACACCTACGAAGAAATCCCAGTCTCACTCGAGATATCTCATATATTGGTAACCTCGTGAACCATGTTTTCATGATTTTCGGGGAAGTATAGTCCCTTGTTTTGCAACCAAGGAGCTCAACAAAGCTAGTAGGGAATCTAGACAGAAGAGTTGGTTCTGCACGAATGAGCACAAATGTATGTCATCACACATGACCTAAATTTCCTTCCCCCTCACAGCTAGTGCAACTCGTGCGACACAACTGACTGATGGAAGTTGTCTCTAGGACTTAAGTCTGGATTCATAATAGGTATTGTACATAATGACATATATTAATACAGTTTCAATTTAGCAAGATATTATGTTCATCCATCTACCAATTGCAAGAAACTAACAGAGACTGAACCACATTTAACATTATACAGAAATAAACTATTAATCAATCACATAAACATTCACCACATCAATCATTCATTTTGACACAAGAAATAACGTGGAAACCCATCTGAGAAAAACCACCAAGGTGTGTAGACTGATCTTGATATATGTATTTAAGTTCATACTCATAGTTCTCATGCTCTCTGTATTATTTATCCTAATCTACTTCTACTACCTATAGATCTGCACACATCCTGGATCGACCTTCCTAGCATTTGCACCTCTCTAGCAGAGCTTCCTTATTGCACTATTCTCTCTACTTCCTACAGATTCATGTTACCTTCCTCTTAGATCTGTTCTCTGCAACTGTATACAAATCCCATCTATCAACCTATTCAGTAATTACGAGTAACAAAAAGAAATATTCTAACTCTCAAATCTCTCCTATTTATAACATGTTACATGACCACGTTGGGTTCACTGCTTACAGGCAATCTGTTAACTGTCACCATCATCTTCCCCTCTGGCTACAACTATGGTGATCATGACTCGACATGATGCACTAATAGCCTTACTTACAACGTGCTTCCACTCGTGTGGCATCTGCCAACTTAAGTCGGCTTCTGCACCCATGACCGCCCTATCGCTTTCCATCCATTCTCTCTATGTGTGCTTCTGCACTTTCCCTTCCTTTTCTGCACACCTCTTTGTTCTTCCTTCATGGGAAATTTTCATCCTTCATGATCTTCCTTTGTTTCTATCACACACGTGGTGCATTTTCCTTAGTTGCGCAAGCGAACTTCCTTTTTGTTCCCCTTTTCTCGGCCAACATGTTGTGCATATTGTTGTTGTGCTGCATACTGAGGCTGATACTGGTTCTAATACTTATTGGGTGGGAACTGGATAGGCTGATATGATGCTTGCACTAGTTCAACATGATTTTTCCCCCCATTCTTCATTAGGTATGTGTCGACCATATTTTCCTTCAAGAGTTGATATGCTCTGCAATCCTTCTCTTCATGTCCTACTCACTCACAAAATTTATAGAAGAGGTTTCTTGGGGTGCTTAAAATATTTTGTAAATATAGATAGTCCTTGTCATGATGTCCTCTAGTCTCGCATATGTTGAACTAGGGTAGTGCATGGGAACTTAATGGGTTTGGCGCATCGGATGAGACATAAACCATGAAGGTTGGAAAATTATCCTTGGTGTGTCTGTCCATTCTGAATTTTGTGCATGTTGGCTCGCCAAATTGACACTATTTTGCACCTCTTTGCATCCTCCATATACACCTTTGATCTCTTCATTTGATCCTTTTACCCCATAAAGCCTTCTATATTTTCACATATTTACCCAAATATTCAGCAAGTATACCAAGGTATGATAATTCATCAAAATCCTTTAATTTCCTTTGATTTAATGCTTAAATATAATTTCTTAAAGGATTTGTGACTAATTATATTTCTGCAACATACTTTGACTTCTGTAGCACATGTTGGTATTCAGTGGCAGGTTATATATTATGAAGATTCTCGATACGTGGCCAGCTCTTTCAAACAAATCCGATTCTATCCATGATGTAAGAAGCTGTATCATTAATAGGAGATAGAGTCTGTTACTGTAAAATTGGGATTGGTTATCTTAGTCCTCGAGTTATAAAAAGCCATGATTTGAAAATGTAAAAAGACATAGATATGTGTGGATGGAGAATGAATAAGGAATAAAAACAATTGCATTGTCTAAATTCTGGTTTTTCTAAATTTGACAGAGGCTATGGTGTTTTTATAATACATAGATAATTTTGTAGACTATAATTTGATTCAATTCCTGTTGTTAATGTTCTTCTTTTATATGCATGTAGTTTAAATTTCTCAGTATGCAAATCCCATTAGGACTTGTGGTCTCGTTGGAAAGGATCCACCAACATAGACCATAAGTCTTTCCCCTATAACTTTAAGTTTTTAAACGATAGTTAGATTAAGCAATTATTTTATTTTTTCATTAGAAATAAGAATTGTGTTTAGTCAAATAACTTTAGGAATCTGATTTGTATATGACTGAAGTTTATTACTTATTGTTTAATTGTTGTTGGAATAATGTTCACATCATTGTTATTCTAGAACCGATCTCGGATGTTAGGGTAGATTGATTTAAAAACATTGTTTTTGAATAATTAGTATTGTAGATTTGATTTGTTTTGCTGTATATTCAAATTCTATTTTAAAATCATACATTGCTTTTATAAAAATGGGTTCCCAACGAAATAAACTTAATTGTATTTTCTTCTAAATTATAGAATAAATGGATTGCACTCATTTTCATTATGGTTTAAGCTTTAAGTTAATTTAGTTCTATCTTTAAGATTAATTGCATATATTTATTTTGCAAATTACGTTTATTTTGTTGTAGTCTTAAAATGTAAGTTAGTTTAGAATAGTTTCAATTACAGAAGTAGCCCATTTTAAAGATTAAGATGAATAAGTAAGATCTATAGTCATATTAAACTCCTTGGAAGGAAATTCATTAATTTAATAAGAGATTTGAAGTATTAATCGATACATCAATTTTATAAGTCTACTTTCTGCAATTTACTCTATTTTTTGTGTCAACATATGGTTTTCTTTTCATTTAGTCCTAGTTCACTTTCTGTAACCTATTCTATTTTCTGTGTCAATAAGTAGTTTTCTATTTATTTAAATTTCTGAATTATGTTAAATAGTTCTCATTGGTGTATGCTTTGGTATTAGAATGGTTTTGAAGTTAGCTTAAAAGTATTTTCATTTCTGCAACTAGAATAGAACATGAATTGGAATGTTTTATAGATCTTAGATGTGAGAGTATCTAGTTAGTATTAGGATTTTACATTTGAATAAGTTTTGATAGTTGATGGATTAGGAATCTTAGTATTAAGAATTATTGAATAATACTTAGATTAGAGTAAGTCATCTTAGAGTGGATAATATTAGAATAGGCCCTAATCCTACATATACAGTGTTTGCATCTCACAAGCTACATTCCCGGGTTGACAAATTAAGTGTTGAATTAGATAGTGCATGTTTTGCCCAACATTTTGGGGTAGTTGCTGGGGAGGTGCTAAAGGGATTAGAGTATATATAGATACAATACTTTTACATTACACAACAATGGGGAGGGAATAATGGTAAGACGAGAGGTAAGAACCTGTACATCCACTATAGTGGGTTTCCCCAAAACCTTGTTTTTCCTTTTTAGCACAAGTTTGTTTGATTTATTTAGAGTATGTTTCCCTTTTTGCAAATGCAAATAGTTTAATCTCACATGTTTAATTTCAAGAATACATGTTTTTTAGGTTGTTTCCTTTTCCTGCAGTTACTTTTGATGCAAGTGTGTTTTTCCTTTCAATAGTATGCAAGAGTGCTCTTTCTTCAGCAAAAGAAGGATTTCTTTCGTAGGAATGTTTTCAAGTTTATGGTTTCATAGTATAGAGTTGGATTTCTTTCATGTCAATATTAAGTTTTTTATTTCATATTAGATTATTTAAATATTGGGCCAGTTTTACACTCACAACACTTCAATTTTAGTTTAGTTCCTTTGCCTCTAAGTTAATTTTACATTTATGTAATGAATACATTTGATCTCCTGCATGCATGGTTTTTCTGCAAATAACTTAATTTAGATTTGAAATTTGAAGTTTAAAAACATTTGGGTGTTGTAAGAACCATGTTACTGATGCACCTATGAAGCAAGAAATTTGAACCAGTACAAGTTTAAGGATGTTCAAAAATTTGTTAAGTAGATAAGGGATTATTAATACAAAGGGTTTCTTTAATCCTTGTTGCAGCATCAATACTTGAGAAGAATCCATCTTCCAAAGTGGGAATCAAACCCATAAGTATCCTCAGCATGAAGATCCTGATCTATACATTTCTCCTTCCTCATTTGATAAGGGAGCTCAAGAATCATGGAAAGCAGCTGAAGAAGAAGAACAACTAGAACCTGAAATTACATAATTTCTTGCTTTCCTGGTACCAAAAGAATAATATTAACTTGGCTTAGAAATAAAGGATACTAAAGAAGAAATCCAAGCTAGTCAAGAATCTATTAAGTCATGGATTGGAACAGTTTTTCAGTTCCAACCTATTACTCTTCAACATTTTTTGAAAACCAGATCATATGAGAAGCTAGCTCCTCATGTCATGGTATTTTTTCATATACATTATGTGAACAAGAATGTTTTAGAAATCCTGATTCGTAGGTGTTTACACTGGAAGTACTCATACACTTGAAAGAAAATTTCTACTTCCAATAGTATAGGGTAGTGTAGGGAATAAAAGTAAAGAGAAAAATAATCTCTACTGTGAAAACCAGTTGTCTGGCACAGTCTAGCAAGGATCTAGTTAGAAAACCAAGTGACTAGCTAGCTATGCCCCATAATAAATTTTGTTGGTGATACTCCATTTCTAAAAAAATTTACTTTTTTTTTGTTCTGTGCTTAGATGGATGATGGGAGATTTATTAAGGCTCTCCTTCTGGAAAGCTTCAACCCATGCACTTCAAAACATTTTATGGGTGTGGAACTTGAGACATTTTTAGGTACCCTGGAGCCTGCATGGCTTAATGGTAGGAATCCTTGTCATTTGCTAAGGAAATCCATTAATGTTTCCTAGCAAGAGAATTCTACAGTTCAGTCGACTCCAACAATTCTATTCATGACTGTTAGGATGTACCAAGTGCCTTTATTTCCATTAACATTAAGGGTGGAATATCTCGCATTGGTCAACAAATCTCCTCATTGGTTGGTAATCCAATGATTTCTATCTATGTTCGGCATCAACACATTTATTCACATAGGTATATTTTCACAAGGGATGGAAGTGGATGAAGACCTTGTATTTCTTTGCACTATGATCATGGATAGTTTTCAGTGGTTGTAGCCTTTATTTTGGGTATAGAGCAGTCTATTATTTTTCTATAGAAATCTAGTAACATTCAGCACAGTGGACAGCCTATCAGAAGAAACAGTCTCAGTTTCATAGAAGCACAATATTAGGGAGCAAAGTAATAGCACCTTATAACATAAACTCCATTCTGTCACAGAAATGACAACATGCAGCAGAAACTCCTGACATCCAAAGTATTTCTGAAGAACTTGATCCTTTAAGGTAACAATCCTTTATTTGAAATATGTTTATTGCATTAAATTTAAGCAAAATTTAGGATGGATTATACCTACATACTTGCTAAGCCCATTCCCTCATATGATTTATCCCATACTCTTACTTATCATATTCATCGTACCTTTAGTTGTCATCATAATTTTTCAATTTTACCCTACATTTGTCTGTCATCATTTGATAACCATCCTTATACCTTATAAATAAATCTTCATCTCTATGGCACATAGTGCCTAGAAATGAATATCTTATCACCTTACAAATATATGATTATGTTCTTATATCCATGCAATCCCCTATTCATTGCTTCATGTTTTCCTACACAACATTTCATCATTGCACTAGCAATTCAAAATTTTCATAAAATTTTCTATGCACCCTACATTTGAATGATTGTTAAGTACAAGGATTATGAATTGTCGTTATACCCATAGGATTAGAAGCCTTGATAACTCTATTGAAAACTTGTTATTCCGTTCTTCAACAATCCTCATCATTTTCGAGTTTCTATTGCATCCCTTGTTTGTTACCCAAATTACAGTTTCAGAGCAAATTATGGGGCGGAAGGGAGCGGCATGCCATGAGCCAAATTTCGTCACTATGTTAGAAGGTTTTCTTGAATTCAATGCATGCAAGGAAATATTTGGAGTTATCTGGTATCAATTTTCCAGAAATTTCAAGGGCCTGATGATGACATTACACTGAAATTCGCCAAGGGATTTGATGGGAAAGTTGTGTACATGGGTGATTTTATCATGGCGGTTTTGAAGAAACTTTTTTCCCATGCCATTGGTTTTCCTCGTCGTGGGGAGCGTTGGCTTACAAATAAACCCATAGAGCGCGCAGTCTGTACCAGGTTTTTAAAATAAAAACATCAGTCTGCAAACTGGAAGAAGGGTTTTCCTTGATATTGGATGCAAGATGAATGGCACAATGTTCTCTATGTATTTCAGAAGTATTTGACTTGTGAAGGAAGGTATGTCACCACTCTGAATTACCATATTCGCCTACTTGTGCATTTTGAAGCAGAACTGGAAATGAATTTCCCTTATTTCCTATGAAAGAGTTTAGCTAAGATGTTGATAAGGGTTCAAAAGCATTCTGGGAACCCTTATAACAGTCTCTATCATCACAGTTTGGTAAAAATTCTCATTGAGGATGAGCTGCATCTCCGAAAGGATGATTGGGAAAATTTTGTGGATAGAATTCAGGGTCTCCCTTCATTCGCAAACCCTCATTCTCAACACATTCACATTTCTCCTTAGCCTGGAGGTCATTAATTAGAATTTGTCCCTAACCCAGAGATAGAACCACCCCTAATTGAACTTTTCTCCTCTGTATTACGAGAATCCAAAAAAGAAATGACTTCAGCTGAAAACCCCTAATGTCACAAAATCCACATTGCTGCGATGAACCACCAAAAGTATGAGAAAACATCTTGTTAAACCCTCTAATCCAACCCTCGATATACACCTGTCCATTTTTTTTGATCTGGAAGGATCCCCTGATTTAGAGCTAGGTCTCCCTAAGAACAATACTCCAAGTCCACTTCCTCCATCGCCTCCTCGGGAATTTGATTTTGCATATAATGAACATTCTCTTCCTAATTTTTGTTATGAACCCATAGATGAAAATCCTCCTATTCCAAAATATGGCCATGTAGATTATGATCCTAAACTGTTTAACCCTCAACAATTTGACTATGGGTCTTCTGATGATAATTCACCTGCACAAGAACCATGTGATGAACATATACTTGAAGTTTTTTCCACTTCAGCCATTCCTTCTGTAATTGCCCAGCTCTAGAAGAAAAATAAGAAGATTAAGAAGATCAAATCAACACTTAGGTCATATGAACGAGCCCAATAGGAAAAATATCTAGATTGCTTGCAGAATCTGAGAAATATAATGAGCAATGGAGAGATTATAGTCTTAAGATCTTGCAAAAGAATGAGAAATTGAAGGGAAAGAGTGAAAAATAAGTTGTAGGTATAAAACGCCTTCAGAAATTAGTAAGGAATTGGATATTTGAGGCATGCAAGCACTTGCCACATATTAGTATGTTGAAACATAAGTTGAAGGATCGATCAAATCCAGCTGGTAGAAACTTGAACATTGTGGTCAATGCAACATAAGCCTTCTCAATGATATTAAAACTCAGTTTTGAAATTTTGAAGACTCTATCTAGTATGTTTGCATGGGACATGCAAATAGATAGGCGTGGGAGAGAAATTTGCCAGGAAACAGGACAGTGAAGAATTCGATATCATTGATTTTGTCAGCAAAGTTGGAAATCAGTTTTGAAATTTTTTTAAATTTTGGAAAGACATGTTTGCATGAGGACATGCAAATATTCAGGCATGGGAGTATGTTGGCTCTCCAAGTTGACACTCTTTTGCACCTCTTTGCATCCTCCATATACACCTTTAATCTCTTCATTTGATCCTTTTACCCCATAAATCCTTCTATATTTTCACATATTTACCCAAATATTCATCAAGTATACTAAGGTATGTTAATTCATCAAAAGCCTTTAATTTCCTTTGATTTAATGCTTAAATATAATTTCTTGAAGGATTTGTGACTAATTATATTTTGTGCAGCATACTTTGATCTCCATAGCACATGTTGGTATTCAGCAGTAGGTTAGATATGATGAAGATTCTCCATATATGGCCAACTTGTTCAAACAAATCCAAGTCTATCCATCTTAATTATCACTGATGACTCATGTACAATCAATGCAATATTCATATCTAGGAACTATGTGCCATAGAGATGAATATTTGCTATTAGATGATGATTCAAAGAATATCCCAAGCATGAAGAAGTTAGCTATTTTTGCATGATGTAAACAATTGTATCATTAATAGGAGATAGATTATCTTACTGTAAAATCTGAATTGGTTATCTTACCCCTCGAGCTATAAAAATCCATGTATTGAAAATGTAAAAAGACAGAGATATGTATGGATGGAGAATGGATAAGGAATAAGAACAATTGCACTGCCTAAGTTCTGGTTTTTTTGAACTTGATAGAGGCTATGATGTTTTTATAATACACAAATAATTTTGTAGACTATAATCTGATTCAGTTCCTATTGTTAATGTTCTTCTTTTATATTCCTGTAGTTTAAATTTCTTAGTCTAGAAATCCCACAAGGACTTGTGGTCTCGTTGGAAAGGATCCACCAACATAGACGATAATCCCTTCCCCTGTAACTTTAAATTTTTAAAGCATAGTTATATTAACTAATTATTTTCTGTTTTCATTAGAAATACGAATTGTGTTTAGTCAAATAACTTTAAGAATCTGATTTGTATATGACTCAAGTTTATTACTTACTGTTTAATTGTTGTTTGAATAATGTGGACAACATTGTTAGTCTAGAAACTGAGCTCGGATGTTAGGGTAGATTCATTTGTTTTGCTATAGATTCAAATTCTATTTTAAAATCCTACATTGTTTTTATAAAACTTGGTTCCCAATGAAATGAACTTAATTGTATTTTCTTCTAAATTATAGAATATATGGATTGCATTAATTTTAATTATGGTTTAAGCTTTAAGTTAATTCAGTTTTTTCTTTAAGATTAATTGCATATATTTGTTATGCAAATTACATTTATTTTGTTCTAGTCTTAAAATGAAAGTTAGTTTAGAATAGTTTCAATTACATAAGTATCCCATTTTAAAGATAAAGATGAATAAGAAAGATCTATAATAGTATTAAAATACTTGGAAGGAAATTCATTATAAAAGATTTGAATTATTAATTGATACATCAATTTCATAAGTCTACTTTCTGCAACTTACTCTGTTTTCTATCTCAACCTATGGTTTTCTGTTCATTTAGTCCTAGTTCATTTTCTGTAACCTATTCTGTTTTCTGTGTCAATAAGTAGTCTTTTGTTTATTTAATTTTATGAATTATGTTAAATAGTTCTCATTGGTCAATTATTTGGTATTAGAATTGTTTTTAAGTTAGTTTAAAAGGTATTTTCATTTCTCCAACTAGAATAAAACATGAATATGAATGTTTTGTAGATCTTAGATGTGAGAGTATCTACTTAGTGTTAGGATTCTACATTTGAATAAGTTTGATAGTTGATAGATTAGGAATCTCAGTATTAAGCATTCTTGAATAATCCTTAGATTAGAGTAAGTCAACATAAAGTGGATAAGATTATAATAGGCCCTAATCCTGCATATACAGTGTTTGCATCTCACAAGCTACCTTCTCGGGTTGACAAATTAAGTGTTGAATTAGATAGTGCATATTTTTCCCAACAGTGCACCATAAATATTTGTGGGATTCCTTACCCTTTTTGATGTCTTCAATATGTATCATTATATCAGCCAACTGCAACTGAATCTGTACTGTTCCTGCGGCACCATCCTCGATTGGATAGGACTCTAGCTTCATTGGCAACTCTAATGCTTCTATCTACGACTCAATATTTTGTTGCATTTATGGGCCTTGGATGTGTGGTAATAGTACGACAATAAACCACTATTTATTTTGTACATCCAACATTTGGAAAATTACCTTGGCCATTGGAGTTTTAAACCGTTGGTGAAAGTCCCATACTGACTCGGCCAATGCTTGTTTGATTTCCTCGATATCAGTGATACATTGCAACTTAGATTTAGGTTTTCTAAACTAAGAGATCATTGTGGCTCATATATATTCAAGGGATTTTTGTGGTACTACCGGTGGTACCATGTAGAAATTCATAAACCAGTCCAGTGCACAACCCCTTAGAGTCATGATCATCTGCACTTTATTTATGTCTTCATTCTGAACTAAGCGAACCATCCAAACAGCTTCAAAGATGAACCAATGTTGCTCTATATCTTTTGTTCCATTTCCATTTAATGTGGGTAAGTGAATATCCACCCAAACCATTGAGTTGGCATTGGGGTTATCTGATGACTAACTTAATCGAGGTGTATTACTACGCACTAGTTGCAGTACTAGCACTATCAGTATTAACAACTCTTTCAGGAGATGAGGCTCTAGACCTTACCTCTGGTGATACTCCTAGTGTGATGTAGTTGCATTTTGACCTTGGTGTCTCGACAGTCTCTTCAGAGTCTTCTTCTCCTTCTGAAATTGGGTTTTAGTCCTCCTCTTTGTCAGAACATCCTTCATCTACCTGCAACTGAAGTTCATGCTCACTTTCTTTGAACAGACTGGGAGCTCGTTGACCTTCCTCTTTATTTCTTCTCTTCCCTCATTTAAATATCCTTCCACCCCTTAGGAATCCAACCTCTAGTTCAGGTTCTGTACTTCCTAGGAATATCTCCACTCACCATTTCCCATTTTCCTTATAGGTCGTCTGCGACATAGGCTTCCTCCAGGGTACGCAACTCAACTAATCAACTACAAGATACCTTTCTCATAGAAAAGCATCTTGATCCATGTACTGAGTGATAAAAAATATATTATTTCGAGTCCTTGGAAAAAATTTCTTTTAGCCTCACTATATAAGATTATAACCTCTACTACAAACACGGTAATATACCGTTGCAAAATATTGTCAACCCAAAAATCAACATATCTAGAGATGGTGTTACTGAAACTAGTTACTTCACAAACCAACTGATCACTCCACTTGATGAATTCTCTTCTCGGGAAATTTGTCTTCCTTCTTGCCAATCTTGACAGCCACTCATGCAACACAATGAGAAACTCTACGAAGAATATCTCATGAATATCAGAATATATGTACTGGTCTACTCACTTTTCTGCACATAACTATGATCCTCCACTCTCCTCTTGTGCAAAGGCTAGCATTTTAGAATCCATCTAGTCCTGTATCTCATTCTTCATTGGATGCTACAACCTTTTCCTCGACTCAAATGATTAACAGTCCCGAAAAAAGAACCATTTATTGGCCTCTTTCTCATCCTTGTCTCAACCCGCGATTCAACAACAACACAATAAAAACAAGACAACAAAAGACATTGGCCTGACATATCAAGCTTAGTCGGAAACACCTAGGAGGCAGGCACAGTATCACCTAAGATATCTTAATGTGTATCTAACAGAACCATGTTTCCACAGTTGGGGAGGGATTATAGTCCATTGGCGCATGGCGAAGGCGCTCGACAAAGATGATGGGATGGATTCCTTCACTCTACGACATTGACACAAACAAATGCTATAGGCCACCCACATAGCACAACCTAGTCCTTAAACTTTAACAACTGGAAAAACTATGCGATGTAGCCACTTCCTTATACGTGACAGACAATGCATGAATTATATTTTAACTTAACAGCTTAACCATGAACTTATACACAATAGTCCATCAATACTTTTAAATAGTCATTCATTCATACTACGACATAGATTCAATAACAACTATAACTGTAATAATGTAGGATAAGAAAAACTTCACCATTCAACAACATTCATCCATATAAGATAGGAAATAACATGGAAACCCATCTAGGAAAAACCACCAAGGTGCTCTTCATCTAGCATGAGAAATATAGGTAGCACCTTGCAGCATGCAACTTGTAGATTTCAATATATGTCTTTCTAACTCAACATTATTTCTCTCATGCTCCTTTTTTTATTCTTTATCTACTCCTACTAATCATCACACAACCTAGATCGACTCTTCTACTTTACTAGTGGTCTACGCACATAACTGCATGATCCATGACTCAACATCCTTCTCCTTATACTATAATCCTCTTTGAGTCAACTACTTAACTACTACTGACTCTAACTTACTGAATGGACGAACAACAAACAACCAACCAAACTGACCGAACTAGGAACCCTTATACAGAGCGAGTTCCTTCTATTTATAATATTTACAAAACCATACAGGGTTGACTGAGTAAAGATCAATTATTATAGACTTAGGTAGCTACAAAATATCTGTCACATTAAATTGAAGCCCATACCTAGCCGCATAAGTCTTGTAATGCATTAACCACATCCTTAACTAGCCACAAACAATCCCTCATCTTGTTTGTACTAGTCATAACTAGCCACAAAACTGTCCTTCCATCTTCTTTTAGTTCGTCCTTCTATAGTCTTCCTTGACTTTCCCTTGTCTAGCCTTAAGTCTGCCACCTACCTCTTCCACCAAATATGGATGTGCTTTTCCCCCATCACACCATCTCTGTCGCAACTTCCTCTGTTCTATGCTATGCTTCCTTTCCATCCTTATCCTGCCTTTCTTTGCTGCACACATGTTTAATCTTTCTACGCTAGTTCATTTTCTTTCTTCTTGACCTATTTTTATCGTACTGAACACGCACTTTTCCTCCTTTGCTTATGCATCAGATTATTCCTTGTGCACTTTTTGTTTCCCAACATATATATATATATATATATATATATATATATATATANGAGTCCAAAATATCTAGTCATAAGTACATCAAAATACAAAATGTGGGATCACAATCCCTCAAGATGCTAGAAACCTATGGGGACTCTGTAGCCTCAAGTCTCTCCACTATAGCCTCTCAATAGAAAAGGATGGTCCTGTACACCTTTCGAAGAAGGCGTAACAATGAAGGGGGCACACCAAATACATGCTCCTACATATCAATGGGAATTTTCTACATCCTTAGAGTAGCAATATCATGGGTAAGCCAAGATAGATTTCCCTCCACAACATAGAGATTGGAATTAACACAACCTCACTTGAATGGTCGCACGTTGGTACTAGGATGGCCATTTAGACGAACATGTCCAATGCATGCATAACATAATCTTGACTTAGAATCGTTCAAGTTACATATGTATATACACTTATTTATAAAAAATATTCATAAAAATTAAAAATATTTGAGAAAAAAAGGACTTACTCATCTCTCCCCATGCCTCTCTAAGAGGTAGCACAAGATCATGGTAACCATAGAAGTCTATCATAGCATAATGAAACTGCTCAAAGTAAGGCACCTTTTTACTCCACCATGCATAGAAATCATCATCGTAATATCCTCGAATCTCACCACCACGTCAGTGAATAAAGACATCTTCCCATCGTGTGAGTCTAGGATGGCGTGGATGTGGATATGGGAGTGTAAACTTGGGGTTTAGTGTGGGTACTCGCTCAAAGAGGAAATCTAGAAGGATGTTGAGATATCCAATTTTTTTCTTTCTGTGCAAGTACAATATGAAAGCGGCTTCTTCATGTTAACTACCCCATAACAACAGTCATATACCACATTACTTAAGGATTCCACTCCAATATTCATATGCTTACGAGTGGCCAAGTGTAATGATGACACACCCGCCACTCATGTAATGGTTCTCCCAATCACCTTAAGTGGGAAGCTTTCTGTCTAGCCAATATGAACTTGTGTACCTGATTTCTATGATCCAGGAAAACAATATGTTTTGACATAATCCTGAACACTACTAGAGCCACTCATATTCATTGCAATCCCTCTATGTGATAATCCCATGATAAATAAAATGTCTTCAACAGTTATGTCTAGTGTTTCACCATGTATATCGAACTAACCCTTATAAGGATCCCAAAATCCTACCAAGGTCTCTAGTAATATGATTTGGGCATGCATTTTCACTGTGAGAAATAATTTTATAAATCCACATCATCATAGTGAATTTAATGTTAAAGGATCCTATAAGTATTTTCTATCAAGTTCCTCATGCTCCCTTTCTCTCCATTCCAAAACCATATTTCCAGCAAATAATAAATCTTTTGGTCATTCTTCATAAAAAACATACAACTCACAACATATGCGAGTGTTTTGTTACAACAAAGTGTATCATATGGGGGTATCCTATTGCATACATGTATTTTTCTTTGAATACATGAGTTTTCAATGGGATACCCACTTATCTCTCATGGTGTCCTTTCAAACTCACCAAAACCCAAAAATTGAATAAAAAAATTTCAAATAAAAGCACAAATCGAAAGAAAAGGAAGATATGATCTACCTGCAACTCACATATCTCGATTCTTTCCACCGGATTGAACATACAAGGAATTTGAATCTTGAGGGTAATAATTGTACTATTCAAGGTTAAAATCAAAATGAATTGTTTTGTAACCCAAATTTACTATTTATGGTAAAAATTTCAAATTTCTTACCCACTTTTCTATAGTTTTTAGTCAATTATGAATATTTTACCAATGTTTCACTGATTTTTTCTTAGTCTTTCAGGTCATGCATGAAAATTGAGCATGTTTCCTCATAGAGTAGTATTTGGTACCATTGCATTTCACATTAATACGTTATCACATTCCCAAAACGTAGGATTTCGTTTTATCCATGGACTACGATCGGTAGCCTCTTATTATCCTTCAAACATCATTATTATTCCATGTATTAGAGCTTACCAAATGGCTTACCCTATTTAGAGCACTTCTTGCTATATCGATACCCATGTTGCATGTTGCTAGGTCATGAGATCCTTCATAGTTTTATTGCATGAGAAAACGAGCCTCATACACTATATTTGGGTGACTACCCTTCTTTATAAGGTTCCCGTCATATGGAGTTATCTTCAAGCCCTGGTTTGACTCCTTAAAAATGACTAGATTACCGAGTTACTTGTTCTTTCAGACTTTCTAAATGAAATGAAAGATCATCCACATTGGTATAAGTCTAACCCTTTTCCAAACCATGTGGATTACTTACAAAAAACAATACTCTAGTTCATTGTGGCTAGAAGAGTATTTCCAGGTATAGTTTTATCTCTTTTTCGGTCCTAGAGAGATAAATTTATAGAAAATGAACCTATTTGAGCTCAATTTTTCTTTTTCGTGCTCTAGTTTAAACTATGAAAAATATTTCAAGAATTCTTCATCATTGTCATGCTCATTAAAATTAAGTACAAAACATTGAGTTTACTGTTGGTTGTACCATACTCGTAAATAAATGGAAAATCTTGAGTGATCTGTCTTTCCTTCACACTCCTTAAACTAAGGATAAATGCTTTATTTTGAAGGAGTGTCATTTTGGTGATAGTTTACCCATTTTTCGAACCTTCCCGACTAAATATGAAAAATGTATTTCTTAGTTCCTTAGAATCTAAGAGATTTCTTCTCTGGATTGTTTTGTACTTTTTCAAACTTAGGAGACTAAATTTATGAAAAATAACCCCCCTAGAGTCTTCTTTGGAATTTTTAGACTCTCAAAATATGAATACATCAACAAGAATCCACTAATTCGAGCTCGTAAAATCCACGAATTAGTGTTATATCAAGTAATACTCTATATTTTCTTCAAGCTTGCTAAAAATGAAGAAAGTCTCAATTTTACTTTCTTGGACTTGTTAAACCTTAACAATACAGAAAGGAAGGAAATTCTCTGGTTATATTGTAAGCTTTCCAGCAGAAATACCACAATCATCCTTGAACAAAGCACCAGGTTTTGGGTCTCCCAATAGTCAAATATCAGTTTTATACTCTCAAGTTTCAACCTGTACTCCAATTTATTACTCCTCCATTTTATCACATGATCCAAGTATATGGGGAATCTGTTTAATGTATCCTATATTGCATATGTGTCTAGATGTTCCTTTTGAGTCTAAATATTTCTTGAGTAACTTTTGTGTCGTGGTCACTGTTCAAAGATCCATAAATATCCTCCTATTTACATTGATTCTTTCATACCCATCACTGAATTCAATCTATGTTTGTTCTACCTTATCAAGTCTATTAGTTTACCCATGTGACATGTTGAAGGGTTCATTAATTATTTCCACTTCACAAATGGCTTTCTATCAACTACAATTAAAGATGAATACCTAGAGTTTCAAGATAGTCCCTTAGGACCCAATTCTCATCTTCGTGGATTTATTTTCATTGGTCATTGGTATAATTATTTACACGATATTCTGATGGTATCCTCCATGTTCGACTTCAACCATTGTATTCACATGGCTATGATTCGTACTTGGTTATATGGATTTGGAAAAATACTTTGAGATTTAAGCCTATAAAAACTAAGTTTTGCAAGATCATGCCATGCTCTATGACACAACTATAGCTATTGAAGATCTCTTATTATACTCTTGTTTCTATGAACCCATTTGAAAATCATGTGTGGCCTTGTAGCCTGCACTATATGATGTATATGTATCTTGTAAAGGAGCTAGTGTTGCACATTATTGAACATTGAATCCTCAGTAATGAATTATATTTTGTTTGTTTCAGGTAACTCCTTGCATCATGGAATATGATTCCTTTGAACTAAAGTTTGAAATGTATTCAATACATCCTTACCCTATGACCGCATACATTAGGGGGGAATATGTTATACCTCAAAATTGGACTTCTTCATTCGAGTGATAACACAAGCTGGGTCATCACAAAAAAGGACAAAATGGATAAAAGTAGCTTTAACTTTATAAGAGATTTTGACCTTCAAGACACATATTTTACTCCAGTATAAAACCATTTTGAATATAATCCTAGCTTCAATACACAATTTTCGTTATGACAAGTTGTGTACCATATGTGAGTTTCACCAAAGCAACCCATGTATCGATTCTAAATGTTGAATATGAGAGTTTCTTTAAGGAAACCCACGTACCATACACATGTCTCCTATTTACAACCTGTGTATTTCATTAAAATTTCTTAAAAATAAAAATCTAACTAATCATGGGGAAGTTGGGGTTGGCTTGGAAACCACCCTAACTCCCCTAACTATCCTAGCCTCACAATCCTTCCTCCTAATCAACTATAAAAAGAGGATATGGCGGACCTTTTTCAAGGAAATGTTATGCTATATTATTTCCTTTGTATAAGAGAAGAAAGAGGGATCATATCCAAGTTTCAAGGAAGGTTGAGAAGGCTGAGGTATATGTAATTGTTCCAGACACTTCATGAATAAAGAAATTATTTTCTATCTGTCAATGTTGTAATGCATGTTTCAATTGTTTATGGAAATGATCTAGATTGTGATTTTGATTTAAGTTGAAGTAATTGTATATGTTCATATTTAATATCTAATAATAGTTGAAGGTGCTTCAAGAAATATTATCTATTTTTTTTAGGTGTTGGATTTTTATATAAAAAGTGCATTTAGAGAAAATATGAATCGAGGACCTCAATAACTATAAATAATTACACAACACATTTATTTGAATCATGAGCATGGTACAAAACCATGAACTTGTAGCAAATTTAAAATGAAAGGATTTAGTTTCTCATGCTATTTAATCTAATGTAACATCATCATTCACATAGTAGAAACAAAGAGAAAGTCATATGCAATTATTTTCGTCTATTTCATAACTACATGAACTAGTTTTGCATTGGTATACATTTTTCATGGCATGATAAGTGAAAGAAAAAATAGATTAATATCTAGACAAGAATATACTATCAATAATTATCATCAACACTACCTATAATGATGAGTAAATCCACAATATTAAATTGATAGCTCGTGAAGCCATTGATCTCAAATATGTTTTAGTCAAAGAGACTATCATCTTTTTATTAGAAGGTTCCCTTGAAGACATAACTCAATTTATTCCTCCACCTCTAAATCTTCTCATAATCTATTCCTTCTACAATCATGTGGCTAGTGCTACATCCACTTCATCGTGTTTATCTTGTTCATAGTTATTTATCCTATTCCTCACCTATGTTCTAACTACCCATTCATCTACCCATCATTTATTGTTGTATATTTACAACAATGGCTACTTCCTACACTATTTATTCATTGCATGGAACCAAAATATGATTTCTTTGAGTATTTTTCATTAAATTAGAAGTCTCTCTTGAAGTTTGTGTTATATGTAGTCTTAGTTAATCCAATTGTCTAAGTTGAGTAACCTAACTAACTAAGACTAGTTTTCCTAGAATCTATATTAGCTTGTCAAATGGTATGGGTTTTTTTCTTTCTTTCATCTGTCGATGTGATCCAAATGCCCAAGCGCACGTCAGAGGACAAAAGTTAGATTCAATGAATAGAGCACTGTTATGGAAGACACATATAAAGAATAAGAAAAACAGGAAACACACTGCATAGATGGAAAGTATATACGCATACAAAATGAAATAATCCAAACCAATCTATGTTATTCAATTACTACTGTATCATGCAAAATACTCCCTTGTACATTGATTGATTTCCTGTATATTAAAATAGAATACATGCTTATATAGAATGTTGAGACACTTGGGTGACTACCCATTACATTCAGTTTCCATGAAGTTAGAATGGTTCAAAAGTTCCACCATTATAAATGACTGGAAGACAAAGAGATATTATATCGTAGTTAGGTCAATATGTTGAAGTCGATGCTACATTTTGAGATGTGAAACTTATTGAGGATATGTCATGGTTCATACATGTTGAAATTGATGCTAAACCAGTCCAAATCAATAAACATGACAACTTCTGAGTGGACCATTCCTCCTCCCTTAAGAAACAACGGTATCCCTTGTGTGCTTGTTCAGGGGAGGAAACTTGTTGGTGAATTCAGTAGGAGAGTACCATTTTCCTTATGTGGGAAGCTATCCAAATTTATCCACTTGAAATAAGGGAATTGCATGCATCCTTGTACAGCGTATGTGTCATCCCACGATGGTGTCGCAAGGGAGAGGTTCTTGAACATATGTTTCTTCAAGTTATGTTGTTTGAAAATCATTTTGTTCCAACAAGGGTGCATGGCATGGGGGAAGTAGATCCATATTGAACACTAGATGCAGACCCAAGCATCAAGGAATATCGAGCTAAATTTTTTTTCTCCAATATGCTTAAGGATATGGTACATACCATATCGTAAAGGTTTCGTCTTTCCGTATGGACCAGTGAAGTGATCCCTCTTTATATGTCAGCAGGCCTGATACCCAATTTGGAATGAATGAGGAATATGATGCTTATCATGTCGGATGTTAGCTTTGGAATTAGATTACTACAACATTTCCTGTGCTTTGTTTTGGATGTTGTAGATTTGGTCCAGAAACATCAATTCTTTTTCAACTTCTCATCTATCAAGTTCAGTGTCATTTGACTATGGCGATGAATAGACTAGGTCAATGGGAACTAATGGTTGAAATCCATAATATATTTAGAATGGACTCTTGTCCATATATTTGTGTTGAGCACAATTGTAGCTATGTTTAATGTATGGGATACTTACATCCCATGTTCGATGTTTCTTGCATGTGTACATGCAAAGAAGTTGTACTACTAAGCGATTCACAACTTCTATCTATCCATTTGTTTGAGGATGGAAAATTGTCAATAAAGAATGTATCATGTCAAGCTATTTCTAGAGATTCTTCTAGAATATGTTGAGAAATATGGAATATCTGTCGGAAATGATAGTCATTGGAAGGCCATAATGTTTCCAAACATGTTCCAAGAAGAGATGAGCAGTCTGCGGTGTTTTCATAGTATTATTGCATGGAATGAGGACATCCATCTTGGAAAATATGTCAATTAGTACTAAGATTGCATCATGTTGATTGTCATCACTCCAGGAAACTCCTCTAGGTCACAGCTCGAGGATTCTTGGTAACTTAAATGTTTTTAATGGTTTTTCTAAAGGGATCAAGTAAGATGACCTAAAGGATCTCACACACTCAAGACATGCATGAATGTCACATCCCAGTCTTGACCCCGTTACATTAGATGTATATGATGTATATATTGTAAATGATCATGGTGTGGAGCTAAAGGGCAAGGCCCCGCCATTGATCAGTAATGCTATGTTTTGGATTTAACTGTCACCGATTGAATATCGGGGCATGCGGCACATATTATGTTGGCCATTATGTAAATATGCATCATAATTAATTAATGGACACAACCATCTACGGCCGCGGCAACCAAATCGAATGGGGCATGATTTTCTAAGGATAAGGGGAGAGTGAAATATTTAACCTATGGGCCAATGGGGAAAAGCCAAATGTCTATGAGAAAACCCATCAAATTGTCAACTACCTTTCTTGTCTTTTTTCTCCAATCATTTATTTCTGCCAGAATGTGGTTGAGTTAGTTATTGCATGGAATGGGAAGAGTATGGGAAACCAAATTCGAATTGGGTAGAGACCCATTTTTGAAAAACGTGTTCTGACTTCCTTGGCAAGGAAAATGCCCAAAAACGCAGGCCATTCTGCCATACATCCACATTTTCCATTTGGCAGACCATTCTTCTTCACATTGGGGCTTTTGGGGAGCAGCTGAAGTTTTTCCTGTGTGTTTGGATTTCACGTTTTGGCTGTTAGCTTCATTTTCCCCATGGATGGGAGGTCATTTTTGTAGTGCCAGGGACTGGGTTGTCTTCTTCACGTTTTTGGAGCTGCTGGTGCATTTTTCCCTTCACGTTTTTGTGATTTCATGTGTTTTACCATGGCTGGGAAGAGCCATTCACATTTTTGACAGTCTCAGCGACTATTGGTCTCACGCACTGGCTATTTGGGATGTTTTTCCCTGCTGTGAGTTGTGCTCACTGATAAGCTACAGGATTGTGTGTTTTCCCCCATGTTGTGAGCCATTTTTGCTGTTACGTATGGGCCTTTGTAATTCGTTTTTACTGTTCAAGCTGTGTTGGTTAAATTGACTGCCTGAGTGCAATGGTTGGTCTTTGGACTGTGTGAGGAGTAAGGATTTTGGCTTGGTTGCTTGACGAACCTGGTGCTATAAACCACACAGAAAAAACTAGAGGGCTGGCCTTCTTCTCCATCACCCCTGAATAGCACTGGAAGGGAATGCAGGGCCTGAGGGGCTGTGTAGCAGAGAAGGGACTGATTCCTTGTGTTGGGTGTGGATGGGTGTCTTAAAGGTCAGGCTTGTTTTGGTGTAGGTGTTCTTGGCTCTGTAATGAGCTCACCAGCTTAGCAATTTGCCTTCTCCAGCTCCTTAATGGCCTGATAAACCCAACTGAGTGGGCTTGGCTGTGTGTTTTGGACATCCTTGGCTATGTGTAAGCCTGCTAGTTCCCTTATTCCTTGGAGAATCATGCCCAGCTCGGGGGTGGCAGCGTTGCCGAGAGATTAAGGAGCACATTGGCCTATGGTTGGGTGGAATGTTGCAGCGACGTAGCTGGTTGCGGAGAAAAGCGTTCATAAGATAAGTGATCTTGTGTATTTTACCTCTGCAATTCCATATTTACTGTTAATTAAATGGAATGAACATGTTGAAATAATGAATGTGTGAATGCATGTTGTTTTCCGCTGTGCAAGATGAATTAATTAGGCTGTGTATGATGAACAATTGAATTTGGGCATGATTATACTGTCATGCATTCTTCTCAGCATTCTGTTTTAGCATTTCAGCATTGTATTTTTATGCCTGTACATGGTCATGGGCTCTTAGTCCGGTCTGATAGAGCTAGTAGTCGCATCCTCTTTGCCGGTCGGAGGCATGGGGACGTGACAATAAAACTAAATCAAAATATAAGGCTTCTAACCACCAATGTTCAGAGGGTTGACAATAAGGTGAATAAAAGGAGAACTTACTCTGCTGGTAGATTCATATATAAAGAAGTCACATATGAATGTCTAATCATAACAAGGAAAAATAATTGTAATTCAACTCATCAAAACATAGATAGGATGACAACTATCTGGCATTAGATAAAAATAATAAACCTAAATCAGAAATTCAAGCACAAGTACAGAACAGAAAAGATATGGAAGCTGAACATATAATGGAAAAAGAGCTTATATTAAATGATGAATAACATGAGAATCTTGATAACAATAAGGGTCTAAAAGTCTCCAAAGTCAAACACTTGCTTCAAAATAAGTCTTAGGATTTATATACTTTAAAAAATTTATTTCAGATCCTAAAAAGTTGGATTTGATTTACGGAAAATAAATAAAATAACTCTTTTTGCAAAATTACGTCAAAAACCCTAATTTAAGTGCTAACCTATCTAACTCTAACACTTGTTCACCACTTGAATTCTTTGATAACTGTAGTGATCACTGAAGTAGAGCTATAACATGTTATATGAGAGATAAGTCATGAATTGTCAAAAGCATGTAGGGTTTGTGACCCATTTCACCTTGATGGCACCCTCAAAACTAGAACAGACCCCTTCCGACAGTGCCTTTAATCATTTTTTAGCTTCATAATTCACCCCTGAGGTGTTTGTACACATAAAAATTGGTTTTGTGTGGAAGCATGTATTTTTGCACCCTTTTGTTCTTTCGGTGGTTAAGGAAACATAATTCTGGGCATGTAAACAATCGAAAGCTCTGCTTTCGATGGCTAATGAATAGCTAATGCATTCACCTAAGCCATCGAAAGCTCTATTTTGTACAAAATTTAATTATTATTTAATCAACCTTTTACAGCTTTACTCTTGACCTTCTGATACTTCTTCAATCTGCATAAGATTTGGAATATCAGCAACATCATGGGCTACCTCTGGGTCCTGAAGGCTTATTGCTGCCTCTGCTAGGGTTTCTAGCACAAGGTGTGCTTTAGGGTTTGAATTCTTCACCTAAAACAGTTATAACTTGATATTCATGTAGATACTGGATTTTTCCTTCATTAATCTTATATTTCCTTTTTGGAGCAGTATCACAGGCTACTTCTGGGCCAAAAAGGCTTATTGCCACTTCTGCTAGGGTTTCCAGCTTTTGGTGAGCTTCAGGCTGGGGCTAGGATTCCTTATTTGTAATTTGGACAAACTAATTTTCTTGTAGAGCCTTACTTTCTCTTTCCTTAACCTGATATTACTCTCCTCCATATTGGTATTCTTTCTTTTTATCTCCTGTAGAGAATCATACAACCCTACATTCCTCTTGGTTAACCTACCATTTGTTCTTTTGATTTCCCTCTCCAAGACTTATAGCTCATACACCTACCTCAGGAACTGATTGATTTTTTGGGGGATCTAGGATGATCTTAAAACTCTTCAAGATCTGCAGCAAATACTCATGGACTGATAGATGAGGTCGAAAATGCCACCTAGAAGACTGATAAGTCATCTTTTTCCCTAAAAATTTGGCCAAACTGCTGAAAACTGGGGCTCAGAGATGGATTTGGTTTCAAATATGTGACACCTATGTATAAAAGGAAAGATATTTCTCTTTATGAGTTTGTTTTGAGAAAAAACCTCTCTCGTTTTTTTTTTAAATTGTTTTCATTTTCCCAAGATCTGTATTTCAAAAACATGTGTAAAATAGGGAAATTCTGAGATCCACAAATTAGGGCTCAGAGATGGATTTGATTCTCCCAATATGAAATACATGTAGGAACATGGAGAGAGGTTATTATTTTTTGACACGTTAGGAACAAAAAATTTCGATCGTTTTCTAAAATGATTCTCCCGTCGCTCAAAATCATTATTTTAAAAAGATGAATTTTCGTAGTAAAACACCAATTTCGGTGGCTTGGAAACCCTGGCTTCTACTTTTTAAGATGCTGAAAGTTGGGATTTTAGGTCGCTAATGAATGTTGAGATGTTCTCCTAAGCCACTGAAATCTGATCTTCAAACATTTTATTAGAAACAAGGTCAATGAGCTTTCATTGGTTAAGGTAGTTCGAGATCTCGTTTTAACCTGCCAAAAGCTGTGCTTTTTGGTGGCTAATGAACTGTTGAGAAGTAAGCCACTGAAAGATAAAATTTTATTTTTATGAAAGAACAGAGTACAAGGAGTTGAAACTTTGTGAGGCATACCAAAATATTTCAGAATGTACCCTAAAATCTTCATCACTTATGCAAAAATAAATTTAATGAGTCTGGCCTATTGAAGACTAAATTTATTTAGGAGATAACATATGGCTCCTACTTGGGGATGTGAACCTTCTTGTGATGTCCCAAGAACCCCATACCAAATACCTTTCCTATAAAACAAACATTCAATCCTATCCTCTAATGCTCCATTGGGCATGGAGTCATTTGTCTTTTATTACTGATCCATTGCAATCTACCTATAGCCCACTTTGCTTATTCATGAAAACAACTAAAAATGACCTAGATGCTCATATTAAGAGCTTATTTTCCTATCTACTCCTACTCTAACCATGTGTTGTTTCTTAATCAAGTAAATTCATGCTTCCAATCAAGCCATGTCATAAACTGATTTACTGAACCTATTCTTGATCTTGAACCAAAAATTAATGGAATTCATAGCCAACAAAAAAGAGGTTTGAACGGATCATAAAACCAGTTTTTATCTAACAAGAATATTTTGATATCTATGCTGCTCATAAGTTCCAGATAGTCAGCAACAGGGTCATAAAATCCAACAAGAAATACCTTTTTATGTTGCTGATATTTTCCTTCACTGATGTCAATGTTGAATGTGGACTGCTCAACCTTTGTTGGATCAAAATGCAAGCTCAATAGCTGATAGGAACCTTTCTACTCCCCTTCACCATATTTACCTAATATGAATTCATCATGATGATATGTTGTCTTATCACAGCTAACAATTTCCTCTTCCTCAATAATATCTTTGCAGGATATATCAAAACTAAAAAGAGCTTTATTGGACCTTTGAGTAGCAGATTCGTAACAAGCATCTATGACAACATGCACACATTTTTTATCCTCTCTCTGCTGAAAAGAAGAACTAGGTGAAATTTGAGTAAACAATGGGTCTTCACAAATTTTAACATCTTCCCCATCACTGTATTGGTCAAATATTGGAGTATCAACAACAAAATTTTGAAACAGAATTGGAAAAATATTACCTAGTTCCTTGTCATAATTTGAAGCAACATATTCATAAGGATAAGGAAGATATTTTTGATGTTCTAGATAGAGATTAGACAGTCCCTGAAAATCTTGTTCCTCATGGTTACTGCAGCTTCCCTTGATCTGCAAATCTGGAAACTATGAGCTAGCCTTACTGATTTCAATGGTCATTTGACCAACAAAAAGCTGATCATTTCCATGTGTAGCTAATGAAATCAATTCCTCGGATTCACAACAATCAGATTTAATGATGGTAGGAAAACATTCAAATCCTTTATAATTCATTTCTAGTTCATGTTGATGGAAAAGTGCATCATCTTGAATATTCTTGAAGGGATGCTGAATATTGTGAGGGAGAGATCTGTCTCTATTTACATATTCAGCCTTATGATGTAATCCATATTCATCACAACAATTACCAAATACAAGCTCATCTAAAAAATACCTTTGCAGTGCTCAGTAGGAGGTAAAGAAAAATACCACTGACATGCATCACCATACAATGAATACATGAAAATATTTATACCAATATCTTCATGCTGCTGATATAATAGATCCATGCATTTGTGAAACTTGAGGAGGTGTTCAGTAGGATTGTCTTATTTCTCCTCTTTGAAGACAGGTAGAAAATTTCCCCATTCGGACATATCAGGTATTGGATGTGGGAAACCATGAACTGAAGAGAAGTCAAGAGGTGAAAACCTCTGAGACAAAAGAGCAGCAAATGCTTTTGACATCTAAATATTGTGGTTTTTCCACTGAATTTGTCCTCCATGGAGTCGCCAGGGATGAGATCTTCATAAGCAGTAGTGCTTGAAGATTCCTCAACCCTAAAATTTTCTGATTTGCTTATAAACTTCTGAGAACTAGATGCGTCAGCAAAAGAAGATTGAAATGGAGGTCTATTTGATATAATAACATAAATTCATCTAGAAATACCTGATGTAGCTCCCCTTGCAACTCTAGAGGTCTGTCTCAGTGAATCCCTAGCTCTTCTTAGAATCTCTTTTGGATTTGAAACAAGTGTTACTGGTGGCCCTTGAGGGTTTTCTCTGGTACTCGGTCTTCTTGAAGCCACCTTATTCCAATGGATTCGCCAGATAGATTATTACAACTAGAATAGTGTCCAAACTTTGTCTATCATCAAAGTAAGATCTATGCCATCTCCTAGGGAAGCCGAGCTTCAATATCCTCTCCCTAGAAATGGCTCCAGTTTGTTATCACTCTAGGAAACTCCTCTAGGTTGTAGCTCGAGGATGCCTGGTAACTTAAAAAAATTTAATGATTTTTCTAAATGGATCAAGTCAGATGACCTAAAGGACCTCACACACTTAATACATGCATAAAACTCAATCAAAAGATAAGGCTTCTAACCACCAACGTTCAGAGGGTTGATAATAAGGTGAATAAATGGAGAACTTACTATGCTGGCAGATTCATATATAAAGCAATCACATACGAATGGATAATCATAACAAGGAAAAATACTTGTAATTCAACTCACCAACACATAGATAGGATGACAACTATCTGGTATTAGATAAAAAGAATAAACTTGAATTAGACATTCAAGCACAAGTACAGAATGAAAAAGATATTGAAGCTGAACATATAATAGCAAAAGAGCTTATATTAAATGATGAATAAATTGAGAAGCTTAATAACAATAACGGTCTAAAAGTATTTGAAGTCAAACCCTTGCTTCAACATAATTCTTACGCTTTATAGCCTTTACAAAATTTATTTCAGATCCTGAAAAGTTGGATCTGATGTACTAAAAATACATAAAATAACTGTTTTTGCAAATTAGGTCAAAAACCCTAATTTAAGTGCTAACCCATCTAATTCTAACACTTGTTCACTTCTTGAACTCTTTGATAAATGAAGTGATCACTGAATCAGAGCTATGACTTATTATCTAACAGATAAGTCACAGTTTGTCAAAAGTAGGTAGGGTTTGTGACCCATTTCACCTTGATGGCACCCTCAAAACTGGAATAGACCCCTTCCATCGGTACCTTTAATCAGTTTTCCTCTTCATAATTCACCCCTGAGGTGTTTGTACCCATCAAAATTGGTTTTGTGTGGAAGCGTTTCTTTTTGCACCCTTTTGTGATTTTAGTGGTTAAGGTAACAAAATTCTGGGCATTTAAGCTGTTGAAAGCTCTACTTTCAGTGGCTAATTAACAACTGATGTGTTCGCCTAAGCCACCGAAAGCTCTATTTTTTGCAAAATTTAATTAGTATTTAATCAACCTTTTACAACTTTACTCCTGACCTTCTGGTACTTCTTAAACCTGCATAATATTCGAAATATCAGCAACATCATGGGCTACCTCTTGTTCGTGAAGGCTTATTGCTTCCTCTGCTAGGGTTTCCATCGTAAGGTGTGTTTTATGGTTTAAAATCTTTGCCTACAACCTTGCCAGCCTGATATTCCTGTAGACACTGGCATTGTACTTCATTAATCTCATATTTCATTTTTGCAGTAGTATCACAGGTTGCTTCTGGGCCAAACAGGCTTATTTCCACTTCTGCTAGGGTTTCTAGCTTTTGGTGAGCTTCAGGTTGAGGGCTAGGATTCCTTATTTGTAATTTGGACAACTATATTTTCCTACAGAGCCTTACTTTATCTTTCCTTAACCCGAGATTACTCTCCTTTAGCTTGGTATTCTTTCTTTTTATCTCCTATAGAGAATCATACAACCCTGCATTCCTCTTGGTTAACCTACCATTTGTTCTTTTGATTTCCCCCTCCAATACTTCTAGCTCATACACCTGCCTCAGCAGCTAATCAATTTTTGGGGGGATCTAGGCTGATCTTTGAAATCTTCAACATCTGCAAAAAATATTGATGGACTGATAGATGAGGTCGAAAATGCCACCTGGAGGACTGACAAGTCATCTTTTTCCCTAAAATTTTGGCCAAAGTGTTGAAAACTAAGGCTCAGAGATGCATTTGTTCCTTCAAATATGTGACACTTCTATATAAAATGAAAGAGGATTTGTATATTGGTTTGTTTTTAGTAAAAACCTCTCTCGGGTTTTTGAAAATAATTTTCATTTTCCTGAGATCTGTATTTCAAAAACATGTGTAAACCAGGGAAATTATGAGATTTGAAAATTAGGGCTCATAGATGGATTTGATTCACCTAATCTGCAATACCTGTAGAAAACCTGAGAGGTTATTGTTTTCTGAAATTTTAGGAACAAAAACCTCCAAGATTTTTTCAAAGTGATTCTCGAGTCGCTCCGAATCATTATTTTAAAAAGATGCATTTTCGTAGTAAAACAGTAATTTTGGTGGCTTGGAAACCCTAGCTTCTGTTTTTAAGCCATTGAAAGCTGGTATTTTCAGTGACTAATGAAAGTTGAGATGTTATCCTAAGCCACTAAAAGCTTATCTTCAAACATTTTATTAGAAAACAGGGTCAATAAGATTTCGGTGGTTAAGGTAGTTCGGGATCTCGTTTTAAGCTACTGAAAGCTGGGCTTTTCCGTGGCTAATGAAATGTTGAGAAGTTTTCCTAAGCCACCAAAAGCTAAAATTTCATTTTTTTGAAAGAACCAAGTACAAGGAGTTCCAACTTTGTTAGGCATACCAAAATATTTCATAATGTGCCCTAAAATCTTCATCAATTATGCAAAGATAAATTTAATGAGTCTAACCTATTGAAGACTAAATTTATTTAGGAGATAAAACTAATGTTTGGCAGTAGGATATCCCATCAGGTATTCCATAGAAATAGATTCACATGGTCGAATAGGAACCAAAAAAATTCATATAAATTCTTTGTTGTCAATTCGCCAGTTTAGCAATGGCACAAACTACACACGATCAAATGTACATGTTGATGTCAGATTTAAGTGAAGCCCAATAAAAATAATTTTGGAGGATAACAAGAGTCTTTGCTACTCTGAAATGTCCTACAATCTTGCTATAGTGTGCATCCAAAAGGATCTAGTGTAAATGCTCAACAATTGGTACATGAAGTTGTCCAATATTGTATAGAAATGTATCTTTCAGGAAGCAGTCGGTAGGAGACAACATGTCAATCTGAGGATGTCAATAAATTGCAAAGAATTCACACTCTACCGAATACAATTACGGCCAAGTGCTAGTGTTGTAACCTTGCATATTCATCACTGTGAAAAGTAGATTAATGGGTGATCTATTGAAACAATCGACGATGGAATTGGATTTACCTTTTTTATACTTGATTACCAACTGGAATTGTTTTACGTAATTGATAAACTTGAGTTGTTGAGTTGTTTGTAGTTTTGATTGAGACAAGGAAATATGTAAGGGCGTGTGTTCAGTGAGGATGACCATTTCCTTCCCTAGGATGAAATGTCTCCATTTCTTAAGGGCATTCATAATGGCATATAGTTCATTTTTATGCATCAAATACCTACTAACAATTTTGTTGAAATATTAATAATGAAAAGCGACTGGGTGGCCAAATTGAGTAATCACTACACCTAAAGAATAGCCTGATGTTTCTGTCTCAATCTTGAAAGGCTGATGCAAATAAGGTAACACAAGTACTGGTGTAGTACAAAGATGATGTTTGAGTTTCTCAAATGCTTGTTGTTTTCTCAGTGTCCATTTGAAAATAACTTTCCCATTTCCCTTATTAAACTAATTCAAAGTCTAGACTATGTGACTGAAGCCGAGTATGAACCATGGATAAAAATTTTCTAAAACAACAAAAAATCTTAGTTCTTTAAAGTTTTGAGGAATGGGAAAATATTTGAGGATATGTAATTTATCTTAGTCGACTTCAATGTTTACAGAGTCAATTACATACCCCAAATATTTGATGTTGGTCATTGAAAATGAGAATTTGTCCATTTTTAGCTATAGTCAAAGTTGTTAGAGAATGTCGAAGTTGTTTTCCATGTTATTCCCATGATCAACTAAAAATCAAGATATCGTCGAGATAGACAATAACACACTTTCCAATGAAAGGTCGTAGAAGTTCATCCATATATCGCATGAAGGTGCCATGTGCATTGTTTAAGCCGAAAGGAATGACTAAGCATTGAAACAATATTTCCTTGGTTTTGAAAGAATTTTTCCATACATGATTAGACCCGGTTGGAATTTGATGATATATCGACTTGAGGTCGATCTTAGTAAATAATTTATCAACTTTGAGAAAGTCGATGAGTTTGTTTATCATTGGAAGAGTGTATCTATTCTTTAACAAAATTTTGTTGAGATCTCAATAGTCAATGCACATGTGCCAAGTCCCATCTGTCTTTAGAACAAGTACAATTGGGATTCCACAAGAAAAGGAGTTGGGTTAGATGTGAACTTTGTTGATCAAATCCTGGATTTGTCTGTGGATCTCTTCATTCTCAATAATGGATATTTTGTAAACATATGCATTAGGTAATGAAGAACCATAAACAAGTTTGATTGAGTGTTATACCTGATAGTGTAGAGGTACTCTGTATAGATCTTGAAATATGTTTCAATATTTATCAAGAATATTGTCGATCTGTTATTGTTATCGGGAGTTGTGTTGGTCAGTCAATCGAATTATTGATGTAGTATTCCTGCAATGTTGAGGATTTATCATAATCAATGCAAATTCCTGAGCATGGTTTATAATATTCTTTATTTTCTTGGCATATATCATAGAAACCATTGATATAGGTCATCGCTCAGGTATGTCCTACATTTGATTCTGAATTTTGACAATCACTTGATGAGGTCATGACTGATAACTTCCATGTCAATCCCATAGGTAAGTTTTCCCAAATAGGGAATCAGCTAAATAAAGTGGTTCCATGACACAAAGTACATCATATTCAAAATATTTAATGAAGTAAGTGAGTTTTCATTGTCGGTTGATCCTTAGTTGATGTCCATCCTTCATTGAACCGGTATTGTAAGGTTGAGGATGTGGAGTGGTGATAAGACAAAGTCTCTTCATGGGATATTTAGAAAAAACGGTCTTCTAGCTACCATTATCCATAATTAGATGTAATGGATATTTTTTAACCCATATCTCTGTACAAAACAGGCATTCATGTTCCTCCTCGTTGACCATAGTCAATGCTGTTAGAGTGGTCGACATGGAAGTAAAAATCATTTATGCATCTGGGTCAGATTCTGGAAGGGTTTTATTGGACAAGTCAAATATCGACAAATTTTCCAAAAATGTCTTCTAATATTTGAATTTTGGTGTATCATGCCATGATGAATTGTGATAATTGCACCATGTCTTGACAGGGGGCTACTTGTTATGTTAAATTTTGTTTTCTAAGATTTCTTCTTGTGATAATATGGCTTTAGTGGAGTCATCTAAGTTTTTTTTTGGACTTGTCGGAGTCGGCTGGTGACTTCTTGTCATATTTTTGACCTATCGGATTGGTCGCGGAATGTGTTTTTCCTTTTTTCTTAGCTTCAAGCTTGCCAACACAGTGGAATGAATCCACAAGTGTACTGACAGTCAAAAAATCCATTTATGGCTGAACTTATTGGTATAATACACTAACGCACTTTAGGATAAGAAATTTGTCTTCTTTTTAGATGCCAAGTCTAGCCATGAGTTGATATAACTTGTTGATGAGGAGCTAGTAGACTAATTGTAGATAAGGTCGACCTGATAGTTCGTGTCGGTTGGTTGAACCAACATATAGTTTTTGTAACTATTTTGTAAACATATATATAAGATGTTGAGCTAGATAGATACTCGGTTTTCATTTATTGTATGAACCCACATGTGTTCTTGGGTAATATAATCTATTTTTTTGTCTACCATTATTTTCTCTTGTTCTATTACTATTATACAATTCTTTATGTGTATCATTCGTAACCTTTCAATATGATTGATTACAACATTGGTTCTGTTGTCAGTGGTACATATACTGACTAAATGACTATGACTAGATGATCTTAGAGAAGGATATTAAGAATTGGTGGGAGCGTAAGATTGTGAATTATTTGTATAATTGCGTTAGAAGAAATAAACAGACTATTTCCCAAGAAAAGGAGAAGTTCTTCTCTGAAATGCATGAATTTTTTTTTGAGCCTATACCTCTGTAATAAAAATAATAATAAATCAAATATTAACTATTGATAAGTAATACTAGGTTAACTATTGATATGCTACCAACTATAATCTATCATCTATTCATAAATGTTTTTTTACATTACTACCTTCCCTTTATGGCATTTATACATTACCTGTACTGGTTATTCGATTATTGAGGAACTTTTTCTTTTAGTGGTATTAGAGCACTCATTCCTTTATTTATCCAATGGTCATCAATTCAAAACTTGTATGAAAAAATTATGGTTTCCCTGAAGTTGTAGGTCTTTGAGCTTTGCCCACTATGAAAAAAAAATCCTGAAATAAAAAAAACAGAAATAAAGGTAGAAATAAAGAAGAAATCAAAATCCTCTAGCACAACTCTAATTTTGCACCTATTTTCCCAACCCCATGGACTCCTCCATCCCTGATCCCTCCACCACCAGTGTCCACCTCCCACACTCGCCCCTTCCAACCATGCCCTGTTTCCATTCCTCACATCTCACACCATCTCCTCGCATCGACTCCTTTGTTTCCCCTCCATCCCTTCTACATCCACTCCTTTGTGCTACTCTCCATCTTCCTACTCCTTATTACACATAAATATCATCATCACCATGCCATGAGGTCCCAAACATTAGTATTTTCCTTGAATCCTAATTTGTGAAGTGAACATACTGGCCCAGACTTCAATCCTGCATAAGAAAATCCAACACCACGTATCCCTTTAACTCAAGGGGCATTACCTTATTCAGTAAATCCTCTAATATCTTGACATTAGGTGGTGAAATATCCTTTACCTTTGGTTGAAGGTGTGGTTTTTCCCTATCACTGCCTTGTCATAGTTAGGAAGAAGCGGTGCCCTTGGTAAAAAGTGAAAAAGAGAGGTTTCCACGAAGCTTCTCAAAGGAAGGATTCATGGAAACCTTATCCATACACTTGAGGACCACCTAGACTCGAGATCCATCCTATTTGGGATCTCCTATCCACCTCACCCACCATTCACTCAACCATCCCTATCCTCCTAATTCCTATAAAAATAAGCTCATACCCCATGGTTGAGAGATAGCAAAGTTATGGTGTTGCATTGATAGTCTAGCATAAATCAATAGGGTGAGCATAGAGGGAGCAAGTTGGAGCTTTTGGGGACAAGATATTAGAACCGTGAAGGAGAATATCGACACTAAGACAAATGTTGTAAACTCATTCTTCATTCTTTAATGAAAAATTGGTTCCTTTCCCATAAAGTATGTTGTGTCACAGTCATATTTTTTATTGTTGGATTCCTTAGTCACTGACATAGAATAGTGGATCATATTATGGTGATTTCTAATATCATTTGCTTGTTTTCATGTGATTATGTAGGTACATCTATGAAGAGCTATCACTATTGGAAACAACTACACCATCCCATCAAAGAGACTCATTCCAAATATCCACCCATTCTAGGGAAAGTATTCCAATTCTGTTGTAACTCATTTGTTCTAGATCTGAACCATTCAGACTAGAGGAACAAATCTTGTCTACAAGAGGTACATTTTTCATAGCAACAAATATGGTGACTCCATTGGAGAAGAGCTTCTAGTACATCTGATCTTCCTTGGTCTTCAAACTCTTGTCCAAAATCCAAGATCTAGTCTTTCATTAGTAATATATACTAGTTGATCTAGTGAGATCCAACTTCAATTCATCAGATCTACTAGCTGATCTAATGAGATCTTGGTTTGGTATTATCAAATTTGTTCATATCTGAGTCATTATTACCTTATGTACTTCATATTCTTGTCAATTCATGATTTTTATGCCAATATTACAATGATTAACCTTTCTTTTTTCCCCATTTTTTTTTTACTTCTACAGGACATCACGCATGCACAATGGGTAATAAGTAGTGGCACCTCCTATGTTCAGTGATCAGTAAGGAGTGCCACTGCCTGTTTGTAGTAATGAGGAAGCGGTGCTGCCCCAGAACGGATCTATTAGTAACCCTCTAGAAGCGATTCCAAGTAGGCCCTTTTAAAACTTGTCATTTAAAAATTTGGTTTGTTTTTGCTTTCAGTTATGAATGATTCGGATTCTTTACAAAAAATATAAGTAGTTAGATTCAAGATCTAGATGTGGTAAATTCTTGTGTTGTTGAATTCAAAAGCTATATTACACTCATTAGTTGGATTGGTTGTATGCTTGGTTTGGATTTTTTGAAAGTAGTGGTTGAAATATTTATCTCAGTTAGATCTCTTCTTGCTTATTGAAAAGACTAAAAATAAATACTTTCTTGTTTGTTTTTGCTTTCATTTTTCGTTAAGTTTACGAAAGAATTCTTTTCTCTTTTAAAAAGATTTTTTTTGTTGAGATTCGATTAGAATTTTTGTTCAAAGACATATTATTGGATCTCTGAATAGCCTCATAAGCTTTCAAATCTCCATATTCTTCTTTTTCTTTACATTCTTGTCTACTCAAAAGAAAAAATATATATTAGTTTTAAGTTAGATCTTTCCATTTTTGAAGAAAAATTGAAAAAGTACTTAGTTGTGCCTTCTTTTTTTTAGGAAAAGAGATTTATCTCATTTTTTTGCTTTCAAGATCAGGTTAGAAGTATGTTACTTGTATGTATTCTCAAAAACATTTTTTTTGTTACACTATTTGGGAAAGTTTTGGTTTCGAAACGAAGATGGAAAAAGAAAATACTCTCTCCTTCCGGTAAGTAGGCATGCTTTGAATGGTAAAGTGGAAAGAATTTTCATATCACAATTGCATGGTTTTACTTTTCTATCAGAATTCCATGCATTCACCTAACAGTTCAACTTAAAATTAACAGTATCTATAGTAACTTGAGTGATATGTTAGAGACGTGTTACGGCATCGTAGAACGTAGGAGGTGCCGTTTATTTCCTGCACTGCAACCCAGGACCTGCGCAGTTCTTCCACATACTATCGATATATCGAAAGACCTTTCACGTACCCGTGAGGTATATTGAAAGGTACTTCATGTACTCGATTGTATGTTATAAGGCCCCTTGTGAACGGTTGTGTATTAGATAGCACTACTATGGATTTGAATTCCCACGTACCTTGTGTATATCGGGAGGCCCTTCTAGGATTCCTAATACCATATGAGAAAATCCTTTTTGGTTGTCTTATTGGCACAATAAATAGAGAACAACACTCAAGGAGATTACTATGCATGTGTCATATAGGTTGTTAGGTATTCAAGTGAGGGACAGTTGATCCTCCTCGTCATGTTTTATTCTTGGACCCTACGGTATATAACAAGTTTCAAAAACTTGACAATACTGGTGAGGAATTGGCTTATTCATCCCCTCTTGTCACTTAAGTTTTCTTGTGGCTTGTAGTTTGTGTAGGAGAAGCTTTGTGTGATTATTTCTAGTTTTGAAACCCTATGTTAGGTTTTAGTAACCACACAATCTGTCTGAGTTTCAGTTGAGACGATCCAGAAGAAACCAGGTCTTACCACCGAACTTTCCACATGTCATAGGGGAGAGATCCATGGAATCCATAGATCAAGGTACTGCAACTCATTCCCATGTGGAGGGAAGCCCAGTTGTGGATAGGGGATAACAATTCACTACTTATGCTAATACCTTGGTCTAACAACCTACTACGACTAACACTTCCTTTCATTCTCCGATGGAAGGTCGTACCGATAGTCCTGTTGAAACTGAATATGGCCCTAATGCTCCTTTTTGAAAAAATTATATGGGTCAAGCTATTTCTGAGTTTGGGGTTACTAGACCTTCTTTTGAGAACCCTCCTATAGGTGAGGAAGAATATAGGAGAATTCAAGCATCTCTTGATCATGCTCACATTTTTTCACAGAGAGTGGAAAGAATTCTTCCCTCACATGTACCTCACAAAGAAACTATGTGGGCTATTTTACCTCACCTTTTGGATCCATGGCCTGCTATATATTGTTCACTTGCTGAGACCTTGGATCCTATTGAAGATGTCCCAGCTCGTACTGTGACTTCTCATAATCCAAGACAAACCTCCAACCCTGAAATTTCAAATGCTAGGCCTATTTCTAGTCCTCACATACCCTTTATATATAGGGGGGAATTCTTAGCTCAAATGGTATTAGCAAATTCTAACGCTGGGGGGAAACCCCTGACGTGAGTTACGTTACCTATTAGTGTAGTTTCTACTAGTGCTAGATAGACTTCTATTGTAGGACAACTCATAATGGTTGTTCCTCCCACCCCTACCAATATGGTAAACCCTCAGTCAATTTCAGGCCAACCCTTAGGGGCATAAACTATAGTCAACTAGTCTTCTGGAGGTTATGGTTACCAAGGGAATTAACTACCTGTAGTAAATATGAACTATCAACTTGGATCTATAGGAACTATGTATCCGTGAGTCCCTTACCCTAGAAACACTTTCATGCCATGGGGGAAACCTAATTGATCCTACATGTCAGTAATGGGAGGAATGACTATTCACACTATCACAGGTTCTGGAGGTCCACCTTATGGTTTCCCACCTCTTGGAGGGACACCAAGAAGAATCCCACCTCGTGGAGGCCCACCTGGAAGAGGTCCACATTACGGAGTACCTCCATCGAAACGAACACCACCGAGAGGCCCACCTTCTAGAGGTCCACCACCTGGGGGTCCACCTTCTAGGTGATCACCACTTAGAGGACCACCACCTAGAGGTCCACAACCACCCAGAGGCCCACCACCTAGAGGCCAGCCACCTCTAAGTGGCACTACTCCTAGAAATCCACCCCCTTCGGGAGGCTCTTCAATGTTGATGTAAGTATAAATTCTGAATGTATTCATCCATATATCTTATGTATTGTACCCTGATGTTTATTCCATGATGTGTTTGTAATTTATTTGAGTCATGTCATACCCCGATGTTTATTCTGAGAAGTTTCTATAATGTAAACAAGTCATGTCAAGTCATTGTGGGTAACCCTCCTATTGGTTAGGGGTTAAAGTCCCCATAGTTGTGGGGCCCTAGGGTTATTAGAATATCCTAGAGAAGTAGACCCTAGGTGATTAATTGTAATTTGGGGCAATATTCCCCACCATTGTGTTAAAGATAAACCTCCTTTTTGGTCGGAGGAGGCAAAGTCCCCACAAGTTGTGGGGCACTAGGGTTATTAGACACTCCTAGAGATGTCATCTCTAGTAAGTAATTGTTAAGTGAGGCTGACATGTTGGAGTGGGTTTCAAGTGAATGAAAAAATATAAATAGAGAGTGAGCTTCTCTATTTATCACACACTCACTCACTCATTGGGGCATATGAGTGAGAGGAGACGTTACTGGGACAAGAGAGAGACTGTTGCTGTCAAGAGATCATCTTTATGTTTTTGGGTTTTACTTTTGGTGCTGATTCTATCTCTGAGGAAGTTGTGGGGTTTTCTCCTTTATGGTTTCCCTGAGAAAAATTCTTTGTGTCTCTTGTCTCTTGTGTTTTATTGCTATGCATTTTATTCTCTCAGTTAAAGATCCTAAGATTATAATGCTAGCTTGAATGATAAAAATCTAACATGGTATCAAAGCTAACCTGAGAAGAAGAAATTATTCAGCTACAAAATCTAGAGATTCTTAATTTTTGGGTCTCTCTCTACAATCCATCATCAAAATTATGCTAGGCTAACTCTCCATTGAAGGGCACATCTTTTTGTCAAAGCATAATTCAATTCCGAGCATTTTCAGTTTTCGGTGTGGGAAATTAGGGATTTCTACAGAAGAGAAATTTTTGAGTGAGCACAACATAGGATTGATATCCTCATCAAAATATAATTTTAGAGACCTGGTTCAATATTTTTGGTTCAGTGAAACTCCAGGAAAGTCAAACCCTAGTTTGACCCCGAGCTGGAAAAACCCTAAATACTAAAACTGATAAGTTTTGGTACATTCGCTACATCTCAGGATTGGAGAAGGATTAGGAGCTAAGAATTTCACAGGAAGAAGATAAAATATGTTTTTACAATATACCCAAAATTCATCCTCATATTCACTATATTCTGGGAGATATGATCCCTCCAAGTTAGGGTTCCAGCCTCTTCCAGGATTCATCAATAAACAGGACACCTGGGGCGAATTGCTATATCTTAGGCTACATATGTACAAATAAAATTTCTGAATATTTTCCAGAAATGGAACAAAATTTACTTTCTTTGATCCAAGTTTCAGACCTAGAAGATGAAATAGTGACACATGGTAATCTGTACAACTTCGCTGTGATGAATAGTCCTGTAATAGGTCACCTTGGGAAAATGATCATACGTCCCAATTGGTGAAACCAATTCTGATGTAACCTGTGGTTTTGGAAAAGGGACATACAAGGATACCTCATTGTGATGTTTTATAAATATAAGAGTATTAATTTAGGAGATACTACAGAAACAATAACATGCATTTCTGCAGAAGAAATTGGAAAACTAACGCTTCCTATTCCGGGAGCTTCCCTCCACTGTTTTCAGAAAAGGAGTACATTGGAAAGATAAACTTGAAGATATCTATATTTCTATCCAATAATATCTTAAATATTCCAAGTTTTGAAAATTAGGGTTTCTCTAACAAACCCTAGATCAGCCAGCTCTGGAACCAGGATAGACACCTCAAATTGGTAAGATCTAATCTTTTGCTATTTGCATTTGAGGTTCTCATTTCAAAGTGATCTATCACATCAGCTTCATGATAAGCTTGGTGAAGTTGACAACTTCCAATCATGGAATTATTTGATCTCTCTCAAGAAAATGAATTGGACACCTACATGAGTAGAGAGGTTCCAGTTCCAGAGGGAGATGAGGCTAAAATCCTTACACCAGAAGAACTTGGTCAAGGCCAAGAAGATCATTCTTTATTCAATCACAGATCCCATTGTACCACAAGTGTATTCCCTAAAGACCTCGAATATGTTTGATTCCTTGACCAAACTATTTAAAGGGAAGAACATAAATCAGAATATGACATTAAGAAACCAGTTGAAGAATGTGAAGATCCAGAATGCAGAGACCATACAGTCATACTTTGCAAGGGTCTCTCAAATCAAAGAACAACTTGAAGCGGTAAAAGAAGAAGTGAAGAATACAAAAGTGGTGATATCCACCTTGAATGGCCTCCCAGGATCATGGGATTCATTCATTCAAGGAATGTGTGCCAGAAGGGAGTGATTACTTTTAGAAGAAGAAGAAGCTTGACTCATAATAAGAGAAGAGAATATGGGAGCAACCAAAGATCAAGCTTTCACCATCCAAAGAAGATGCCTCATACGATGAGAAATACGAAGAAATCATCTCTTGAATAACCCCTTACCCATATTAAAATTTGTGTAAGAAACGATGCTATTATGAATGAAGAACATGATGAAGCTAAAGGCTGAAGAAGGAGTCCACCCATGAAACAAATAAAGATAAGTATTCAATTGTCATTTTATGATATTGTTTTGTTATGCATGTGTTTATATTTAGTTGATGTATTATGCATGATAGAATGTTTGCATTAATGACAGTATACTAATAATATGCATGTGATGGGTAAGTAGCTCATGGTTCTATACAACTCTCCATTGCTACTTATCTAGAATGAAACCTCTTTGCTGACATATTGGATTAGTGCACAATCTCAATGTTGTCCTGGTAGAGATGGAAGGCATCTAGAAAAGTTTTCGTGAGATATGGATGAATGTTGTATTGGCTAAAGTAGTTGCATGATCATATATTTATGCATAAGAACTTGCCAGTATGAATATTCCTTATGAAATGTTTATAACCATACAAATGCATTTGACTTGTAGGAAAGATCGCATACATAATTGCCTACAAGAAAAGAAGAATGAGACTTGTTCCAAAGAATAAGTGACGGCAGTTCAAGATGAAGAATAATATGATGAATGCAGTGGAATCATTGATGCAGAGACTTCAATCTATGAAGAAGTAACCAAGAAGAAAGGGAATTCTAGTTCAAGAATAATGATGTCTAGGATGCAGTATTGATACGTGAAGGGAAGTTCATAGTTCCATAATGCGGTAGATGGAAACATCGTGGGATACAAGGAAATATTCGTAGGACAAGGCTTCTCATGAAAAGAAGGCATAGACTACGAAGAGATATTTGCAGCCAGTGGAGTTGATGATGAGCTTGACGAAGATATTAACCTTTGCTACAAGGTTGAAGATGAAATTCTATACACTAGATGGATACATAGAATATTAGTAGCATAGGAAGCTACTTGTCACTTTGGCACAGAATGTTTTAATGCATAGAGTACAGAAGACAGAGGGAGTATGATGCTCCACTTCAGAGGGAGTGACTAAAGAATATCTTGAGGTTCAACATGGTATGATAGGATAGATAGATTAGTGATGAATCTAGGATTTACTAAGAGTAAAGTGGATTCCAACATTTTATTCAAGGTTGAAGGTCGAAGACCAGTGATTCTCCTGTTATGTGTCGATGCACTATTTTCTAGGCATGGAGGTGTGGCAGAATGAGGATGGAATCTTCCTCAGACAAGGGAAGTATGCAGTAGAGATCCTAAATAGGTTCAGGATGATGGACTATAAGGCCATGACCACACCTATGGCATCAAACATGAAGCTATTGAGTGATGCCTCATCAGAGATGGTTGAGGCTACGATGTATCGTCAGATGATTGGGTCCTTGATGTACCTGACGAATACAAGACCAGATATTTGCTTTGTTGTGAACACATTGAGACATGTTCACCTAATGGTTTCAAAGAATGCAGTAAGGTACTTGAGGGGTACATTTGATTATGGGCTCAAGTATGAGGCGAATCAAAAGATTAACCTAGAAGGTTATGTTGATTTAGATTGGGCAGGTAGTGCACTTTAGGGTGTTTCTTCAGTATGGGATCATGTGTGATCTCTTGGTTTAACAGGAAGCAATCCTATGTGGCACTGAGTATAGATAAATTAGAGTATGTCATAGCTTGTTCAGCTAGTTATGAGGTAGTATGGATGAGGAAGCCACTGCCTGATTTAGTTGATCTCTAGATGGATGCTACTTGTATACATTGCAACAACTAGAGCTGTGTGAAGTTGTCAGAGAACTTGGTGTTCGATGACAAGTTGAAGCATATCAATATCAAGTATCATTATATCAGGGATACAGTGCAGAAAGGAGTAGTGAAGCTGTAGTATGTTGCACCGGATGAATAGATAGATGATGTGTTGATGAAGCCATTAGCCATAGTGAAGTTTGAGTACTTCAGGGAGAAGCTTTGTGTTCTCCATATTGAGGTTCCTTCCAAGGGGAAGTGATGAGTCCGTGAGCCATTCTGACATGGTGAGAGGATTGGTTCCTTCCATGGTCAAATGTAAGGGATGACCCATTCTATCATGGTGAGAGGATTGGTTCCTTCCATGTCAGATATGAGTGCTGATCCATTTTGATATGACTCTAGGATTGGTTCCTACATTATCAGATATAAGGGTTGTTGCCATTCTTGGAATGGAGGTGCCTGGTTAGTTACCAGGAATATTCAGTCTAGGACTGAGGGCCTTTCTGATATGACTGTAAGATGTAGTCTTACATGATCAGATGTGAGCGCATGGCCATTCTGATGTGATTGAGGGATTGGTTCCCACTTGATCAGATATAAGGGTTGTTGTTGTTCTTGGAATGGAAGCACCTGGTCAATTACCAGGAAATCTCAGTTTGGGACTGAGGGAAATTCTAATGTGATTGTAGGATTGGTTACTACATGATCAAATGTGAGTGCAGAGCCCTTATGACATTGGTTGTCAGATGTAAGTGCAGAGCCCTTTCGGCATGAAGGATTGGTTCCTTGCATGGTCGAATATAAGTGCTGAGCCTTTTTGACATTGGTTGCCAGATGTAAGTGCAGATCCTTTTAGCATGGAGGACTAGTTCCTCACAAGGCCGAGTCTAAGTGCTAAGCCTTTCCGACATTTTTTGTCGAATGTGAGTGCTGGGCCTTTCTAACAGGGTTGTGGGATGTGTTCCCACATGGTCAGATGTGAGTGTTGGGCATGCCTTTTTGATATGAATATGGGATTGTTTCCTACATGATCAGATGTAAGTGTTGGGTAGGCCATTCTAACTTAGGGTAAGATATAAGTGCTGGAAGAAGAACTACATGGAGGCAGGCCTGCAACCAACATGAAAAAGGGTTGGCTCTATAGAACTTCCTGCGATGAGAAGAAACATGAAATAGAACCTATGATGATGATCCAGTAGTGATGATCCAGCACTGATGATCTAGATCTAGAGATGATGATCCAAATCGAGTGATGATCTAGATCCAATGATGATGATCCAGATCCAGTGATGATGATATAGATATAGTGATAATGATCCAGATCAAGTGATGATCTAGATCCAGTGATGATGATCAAGATCGAGTGATGATCTAGATCCAGAAGAAGATGATAAGAAATCAATGATGATCTAGATGATACATAGAAGAAGACTTGTGCTGATAATTGTGTCGAGAGAATACCTTCCTAGTTAAGAGGGAGTGTTGATGTAATTGTAACTTCGGAATGTATTCATCTGTATATCTTATGTATTGTACCCTGATGTTTATTCTGGGATGTGTCTGTAATGTATTTGAGTCATGTCATACCCCAATGTTTATTCCGAGAAGTTTCTATAATGTAAACAAGTCATGTCAAGTCATTGTGGGTAACCCTCCTATT